>CM023482.1:4228379-4809346 GCA_013339685.2 Hyalomma asiaticum | reverse complement strand
CAAATGGCCCCCACCTTGGAATTTGGGTTCCCGGTGTTCACGTAGCTTCACAAGGTCGATGCACTTTCATACAGCAAGATCCTCGGAACGACGAACCGCGAACCGCTTACCGCGGCCGAGCTTGGACGCTATCGCCGCTTACGCCGCTCCGTCGGAGCTCACGAAACACGTCCGTCCGCTATCGCGGCCGGAAGTGCTCTCCTCTTATGTACAGTCAACAGCAAAAGTTTGCGGCATCAGAAACTTCGTAAAAGCTATATTACCGCGTAGCCTCGAGTTATATGTTTCAGTTGTTGCGATGTACAAACTGAAACATTTAATTAGAGGCTATGTTACGAGGCTAAGCTACAATGTATATTTATCGAGACTTTTGCATCCAGCAAACATTTGCTGTTGATTGTAACACTTTAGTAACTTCGAGTTCCTAGGCTTTGTTCGCGGCAACATTGTGAAGACTTTTCATGGGCTTTGTAGTATGATAGTGCAAAGCACAAGAAAAAGGTGACATGTTAATGGGGCCAGAGACATCTGAAGTAGGCATGCTCAGCCATAAATTGCGGATATTTCTGTGTTATATAAAAAGAAAAATAAGCAAATCCCTTGACACAATTTGGCCTATAGCATTAAATATCCTTTACACTCATATGCTGCAGCTAGTGCTTGCAAAACTTAATATCCTTTGTTTTATAGCTGTTTACAATTTAACAAAATAATTTAATAAAATAATTTAAAGGATAATTGAACTGACTAGCTTGTCGAAGCTATGGCTTTCTTTTTTTCTGTGTTTCTTTTGTAAACTGTTACAATTCAGTGCATTTTCAAAAAGAAATGCCCCGCCACGGTGGTCTAGTGGCTAAGGTACTCGGCTGCTGATCCGAGGGTCGCGGGATCGAATCCCGGCCGCGGCGGCTGCATTTCGATGGAGGCGAAATGTTGAGGCCCGTGTGCTGTGCGGTGTCAGTGCACGTTAAAGAACCCCAGGTGGTCGAAATTTCCGGAGCCCTCCACTACGGCGTCTCTCATAATCAGAACTGGTTTTGGGACGTAAAACCCCACAAAACAACAACAACAACAAAAAGAAAGAACGTTTCCAACAAACTTTGTAAACCATCTCAAAGTATGACTATGTGCTGGAACAATGTCCGTTCACTGCCCTGATGTTTGCCTGTAATATGACTAATAACACCTGGGATTTTGCATGCCCGACCCTCTATATAATTCATACACATCGTAGCCAGGATTTGGATTGATGTTGATGATGTGGCACACAACTAATTGTGTTGCCAAGTGGTTCTATTGCACCACTTATTTGGGTCTCAAATCGGTATGTATGAATTAGGTCAACTATCATCCTTAATGGTGCAACTATCTGGGGTCTTTTGAGACGTACGTAAATCTAAATACATGGGTGATGTTGAATTTAGCCGCCACAGAAATGCAACCATCATGGCCTTGAATCAAATGCGTATTGTCAGACTGTTAAGGGTGTAACTATTGTATAGAGCTTATGTTAAATTTCATCATTATTGTATAACGAAAGGGAAGGGGTCAAGGGCTCGTTCTTTATTTGTTAGAAACAAGTTAATGAGCAAACAGACATTGAAGCCTAGGAAAGCTTTCCTAGGCTTCAATGTCTGTTTGCTCATTAAATCATTATTGTATGTAGTATAAGATGTAGCATGATGTGACGTACTTTGCGACGGTGGAGGACAGGCCGGGCCATGTGCATCGACTTCGTATTTTGTCGTACGTCTTATGAAATCCCAGGTGACCTGCCGTTGCGTCATCGTGGAATGCTTCTAGTACCTCGCGTTGCAAAGAACGCGCTATGACGGGAACCCACTTGTTGCCATCGACGTGATAGATATAGCGATGCAGTGATAGATAGATATAGCGACGTGATAGATATAGCGTGATAGATATAGTGATAGATATAGCGACGTGATAGATATAGCGACCCCATCTTGAAGCTTGAACTGCGTGAGCTGACGACGAAGCCGCGAGTTTGGAGGTGCAGAAGAACCTTGCATGCGCTCTACAATAGTCCGACAATACGGGGTCCGACGTTAGAGCGTGTTTAAGTTTCAGGAACGCATCTTCACACTCGTCCGACCAAACGAATGGTGCATTGTTTGAAAGGAGTTGATGTAGCGGAGATGCAACCGTAGCAAAGTTGCGTATGAAGCGCCGGAAGTAGGAAGCCAGTCCGAGAAAACTGCACAGATCTTTTTGGCGCTGAGGACGGGGAAATTCGAGGACGGCGGAAAGTTTCTCAGGGTCCTGGTCGAATGCCGTCTTTACTGACTAAGTGCCCCAGCACCTTGATGGACTTGCTTGCGAAAGTACATTTTTTCGTATTGAGCTGTAGGCCCGCGCATGCGAAGCAGGAAAGCACTTGTTCGAGACGCTCCAGGTGTTCGGCAAATGTTGTCGAAAATACTACAATATCGTATAAGTAGCACAGACATGTCCTCCATTTTAACCCACGAAGGACAGTATCGATCATACGCTCGAAAGTGGCAGGCGCATTACAGAGTCCGAAAGGCATTATATTAAACTCGTACAGCCCATCTGGTGTGGCAAAGGCTGTTTTCTCTTTGTCGGACTCCGACACGGGTATTTGCCAATGGCCCGATCTAAGGTCAAGACTAGAGAAATACTCGGCGCCATGTAAAGAATCTAATGCATCGTCGATCCGTGGCAAGGGGTAAACATCCTTGCGCGTGATTTTGTTTAAGGCACGGTAATCAACACAAAAACGCACGGACCCGTCTTTCTTCTGCACGAGGACGACTGGAGAAGACCAGGGACTCGAAGAAGGTCGTATGATGTTCCGTCGAAGCATGTCTGATACGTTTTCCTCGATAATCTTGCGCTCTGTGTGGGACACACGATATGGCCGCCGGTGAACAATGCGGGAGCTGTCTGTCTGTATGCGATGAGTCGCTGCAGTAGTCATACCGAGGCAGCCGAGTTGATGTCGAACAGAGAGTGATGTTTTTCCAACAGGGCGAGAAGGTCTTGGCTCTGTGCAGGATCAGGGCTTATGGTTGCTGATAGTGGTAAGGTAGAGGTAGTTGGTGGCGGCAACGTTGACTCCGGTAGGCCGGTCGAAAGAGCTACAATTGCCTGTGGGTCGGTATCAGCAGCGCATGTGAGACTTGACCCACGGGGTAACATTAGCGGTTCGGCGCCTTGATTTACAGCCGTCAGGAATGCAGAGCCCTGGAAGAAGCGAATAAGGCCAGGCATAATAAGAATTCCTCGGGATAGAGCTTGACCGTAGGGAACAACGAGCACGTCGCCATCGAAAATGTCGCTGGAGTTCACACCTATAATTTCTTCTCTAGAAGGCCAAAGAACGTAATCGGAGGAGGTGAGGAGGCGCAAGCGTTGTTGGTGGCTTGGAAGCGAGCAGTTTGTCTCATGAAAATGTACGCGTCGCTCATGACAAGAGATAGCAGCGGACGCCGAAGACAAAAAATCCCATCCTAAAATCAGCTCGTGCGAACACTCGCGAATCACAGCAAAATCAAGGTGATGGCGAATGCCGTCAATATGAACACGAACTGTACACTGGGCAATTGGACGAATGAAGGCGTTGGTCGCTCCACGAAGAGAAGGGCCGCAATAAGGCGTCATCACTTTTCGAAGGCGGCAACACAAGTCGGCACGTATAATCGAAATGGCGGCACCAGTGTCAACAAGAGCTTCGAAGAGCAGACCTTCCGCAAATATTAACAACAGGTTCGACGGTCGCTCTGGAGGAATTGTAAGCTGTCCAGTGGATGCAGTTTTCCCTCCTAAAACTGCATTGGTGAGTTTTCCGGGTGGTTGTTAGGAGCATGAGCGGCGCTGCGAAGAGGTGACACTGAACGCCGGCGCGGAGAGGGTGACCTGCGGCGAGATTCTCGCGCATTCATAGGCGTGTCGGTAGGGTAAGGAGGAGATGGTGATCGGCTGTAGTACGAACGAATAGGGGTTCGTTGGTAGCCCGTAGGGGGACGGCTGCCTGTTCTCTCCTGTGGTGCATAGCCACGTTGCTCATCCTGTTGACGACGTCGACAAAACCGGGAGATATGGCCGCGATAGCCACAGTAGTAACATGTTGGTCGACCGGATGACGGAGGAGGATAATAAGGCTGTGCGTGTCTCGGTGGTGACAAAGAACTCACAGGTACGTAGTGTTCTGCTGGTACAGGCGCGGGAGGAGCAGGAGAGAGCGCCGCGACATCGGCGTACGTTGGCACCTGTCGAGCGCAGGCGCCATCGGAGCACGTCAGACGCGACGCCGATGCAATCTCTTCTTTTATGATGTCGCGCAAGCCGGTCGAGGAAGTGGGCATGGTAGGTTCCTTCGCGCAGGAAGAACACCGCCCGTGAAGTTCCTCCCGTACGATGTCCCGTATGAGAGAGCGCAATTCCATTGCCGAAGGTAGACGACTGTCTGTGGCATCGGTGGATAGTCGTAGGGACTGCAGTTCCTCAAGGCGCTGGCAAGTAGATATTACGTCTTGGACAGAGGCGGGATTCTGTGTTGCGAGTGCGTTAAAGGCGATGGTGTTGATGCCCTTAATAATGTGCCGTATTTGGTCAGCTTGGGGCATGCGTTCATTGACGCGTTTGCACAACGCTAGCACATCCTGAATGTATGAGGCGTACGATTCACCAGGGAACTGGATGCGCTCACCGAGTTTCTTCTTCGTCACCTCTGCACGAACAGCGGAAGCGCCGAAGATTTGGCGAAGTTGTTGTGAAAACGTCGCCCAGTCGGGGAGATCCGGCTCATGGTTCCAAAACCAGGTCTTCGCGACATCCGACAAATAGAAGGGGACATTTCGCAGCTTCTGGACGTTGTCCCACCTATTGAAGTCGCTTACAAGGTTGTAGGTCTGGAGCCAGTCATCGACGTCATCACCCCGTAGCCCAGCGAAGACGGGTGGGTCACGATGGCGGTTGTGGATGGCCACAAGGGATGACGGAATCTGCGCGGCGGCGGCAGAGCTGCCTTGATTGTCGTCAGCAGGCATCGCAGGAAGTGCTATGCGGCGACCCGAACAGAGCTCCAGTGAGACGGGCGAGAGGTCTTGAGGATCGAAAAGCACCGTCCACCACTTATAAGGGATCGTTTAATATGGCGGATAATGAGCTGTGTAGATTACTCCATTCCTAAATATAAAATTTTTTAGCACCCAATTCTTGGCCAATCCCCCACAGTGGGCGTGAGCCATATATTGTCACGTCAACAACAACAACATTATACAACACAATCGACACGTGACACCTATGGATAACCGTTGGTAATGTATTTCCATGACATGCCTACCAACCACAAATTACACCATCATAAAAACTAAGCTTGAGGTGACCTGCTGTAATAGACGCTCAGTTAGTCCACTGTGATTTCAGGCTGTGTTTTCGAGGGCAGTTAACCTGATGTTGCATGGCAGTTCTGAAAAAACCAAAGCAAGTTATGAAATCATCATGCATTCAGAAACATAATGTATGAAGAATTGTAGCAGTATACAAAGTGAACGAGTAAACTGCAGCATGCTATGCATGAATGAAAACATACCTTGTAAGGCTTGTGCTCTAACGTAGCATGTGCCTTGCCCATGGTGTTGAGATGCATCCACATGGAATGTTGACTGCAGGTGTCAGTCAGGGGGCTGTGACAGAAAAAGAATATATCCATGATTAAAATGCCGGTTTCTGTGCGACACTAAATGAAAGTAAGCCTATAAGTGAAACTACTCTCACATGACAAACAATAAGGCAACACAGGAGATCCCCAGCTTTGCTGTTTACACAGATTTCACAACGTGGAACTAGCTTTAGTTTTCTTTTCTCTCTCTCTCTCTCTCACACACACACATTTCTAAAAAATTTTTAATGTGACTGTAGCAAACTTTATAACACACTTTGTACTGATACACGGTGAGTTACGGACGTGCGTGCGGGGGCGATAGAAGTGTATTTGAACATGTCCATACTGCATTATAAACTTCACAAGTACATTTCTATTAACTCAGCAGCTCGCTCTTACGTGAAGCCACGTCCCTCAAGAGAACGCGGATTCTGTCGGTGGAGGGATATGAGATGTTAAAGATTTGCGAGTTGCTGTATGTCGCTTGACTGTCGCAAAAACAAAACCAACCGTAATAAACAAAAGCAATGGGTTTGTACTCACCGGTCCATGCACGCAGGGGCTTGAAACGAACTTCGTTGTTTTGAAGGACGAGGCGCAGGGGAAAGCGCTCTGTGGAAGCATTTAAACGTGCTTTGAACGAACAAGAACAGCAAGCGGAGATCACCGACTACAAAAGCAATCCTTAGTTTCACGAAATATTTACAGCAAAACGAAACAGCGCGAGCTTGCGTCGCTGCCCGAACGCGTCGCAAACGGTTAACGTGACTCCTGTCGCCGCGTAGTTTGATTTAAAAAAAAAAAACGAGCATGACTTAGTATCGATATGAGTAGACTGCTGAATCAGTCGAAACAAAAAAGAGCCAGGCCTGCGCGGAACCGCAGGACAGTGACAGCGTAAGCTGGAGGAGCGACCTTCTTAGATGCCATTTTAAACGCTTGAGGAAACTAGTGCAAGTAGAGATGGTAGGTATCCCCTGCTCCATAACTCTTATGATTGCGCCAAGTAGGTGTGCACCATAATTACCACGGTATTGTGACGTACAATCTGTATAACTGCACACCTTAGAGAGTGTCTTGACATCGTTTTCCCGAGAGCGAACCGAACTCTCGACCCGGCGTCGAAGGCGAGCTGCGGTTGGGCTTCTCTCTACACAGCTGTCTGTTGTGCCCGACGTTGCCTTTCTGCCGCCGCGAGCGTAGCTCTGCGATTTGCTTCTTCAGCCGCGATCCGCACCTTGCGAGAGGCGCCATCGGGTATGTCGAAGAGCCAAGTCAGGTTGCTGTCGGGGCTGCGCACGTCGCCTGCCGCGTGATGCATGGCACGATACGACAAAACTGCTTCAAAGGGCAGCGCTTCGCAATAATGATGACGGAAATGTTGAAGAAGATTGTTTCATAATGATGATGTTGATGATGCCTTTGTAATGGGTTCGGAGCTACAAGCCATGCGGCCCTGTGTTCTCTCGAATGATTCCTCGAATTCGTTATGCAATCCCCTTTCACCGACGTGTAGTGGCGTATTATTATTCTGCCACGTAACATTACATTTTTTAAGGCGATTCCTCGGCAGACGTTATACCTGTTTAGGTCTTTTAGCGATGACTTTTCAAGCACAGGCGTAGCTCAGCGGTAGAATGCTGGACTGCCACGCTGAGGATGTAGGTTCGAATCCACGCAGAGGACAAGGTCGAATACTCCTCGGTCGTGGTTGCTTTTTCTGAAATTTGCGCGATAGTGGTTACGGACACCGGCGGCGGCGGCGGCGGACTACTACGGCGCGAAGACGGCCCTTGTGATCTCATAACAGCTGTAAAACATTTAGTGAAGGAGGATTGGCATTGGCAATGCCCGTAGACTGTCACGCCATCAAACGGATTGGAGGAGAACCCTCCGGAGGAGGGTTAGCAGACGACAAAATGGCTGCCCTGGCTGTCGCTGCCCTGTTCGTGTGTGCTAGCCCGATAGTTAGCGCGTTGACAAGGAAAAAGAACACGACAACCTCGAATGTTTCGTGCAGCAGTGAATAAATCTGAGCCCCGTGACGGGATAAACCTTATTCTTTCTTGCGAGACGCGAAGCTTTCGTGAAAATGCATGGTGAAGCTCCTCGGGCAAGCCACGCTGCAAACGAAAGCCCACACCGTACATGTTCTCCGCTAGTTTTTTTTCAAGCTACGTAGTAAGTGAAGTGCTGTTGTCTCAACTTTTCTGTGAAATTCACGCTGTTTCGCTTGTACGTATTATCCGTTGGTGTTCCTTTATTGCACGATCGAAGCCCATAACACTGCATGCGGGGGAGTCGCGTGAGCTCGCGATCTCCTGTTTGGTAACTAAGGAGTATGAGGGCCTTCGTAATCGAAATGTCTCGCATTAAAATAGGGCGCTTTATCATTCGTCAGAAAAGTGCTGTTATGAATCTTTATGGTGAGTGTTCAGTCATCCGTGGAGCCGCGTCCGTCCCATATGCACTGGGAACAAGATCGACCGTGTCGCGGGGTGTCCAGCAGTCGCATTCCATTGGAAATTAAGCGTGACTGAGCGATGGCATTCGTTTATATCCATGTTAATAAGACCCAGCTGGTCGAACTTGATTTATAGTCCTGCTCAGTACATCGTCTTTTATTACCTGTGCGTCGCTTTAAAGTAGCGAAACGTGCAGTCGCGGCAAGCGGGGCCGCTGTGTTTCTAAACTTAATTCACTGCTGTGAGAAGTATGCATATGCGTTCTTAAATTTCGAGATTCGTTTTTCTCTGTGCTGAACGTGGAACACCCAAGAGACAACTGTGATGGCTATGTCTGAGCATGACTGTTCGACTGGCATATAGCGGCGCAGTTTTTCCCAAATGCGGACATTCGCGATAAGAAGGCTGCTGGCACCTGCTAATATCTGTGGCAGCTGCATCCGCGGCTAAATGTCACAGATTAGTTGTGCAAAGGCGGTTCAAATAGTTGCAACAGTGCACTAACATCTGGAAGGAAATCTCAAGGTAAATCTCAGGTATAACTCTGTGGATGTGTTCATGACTAGAATGTGTATCATGTATGTAAACTACATAAAATATGTAAACTACATAAAATGTAAACTACATAATATGTAAACTACATATATGCACATACAAACATGTAAACTACAAATATGTAAACTACATAAAATGTATACATGCTTTCATTTATAAAGCCTTTACAAGAGAGCTTACTGGAAGACTGTTCTGATTACCTAGCATGAGTGCACACACGCTTGCCTACAGCCCTTATTCAGGCACATCTATTCAAAGCTTGGTCAATAAAGTCATTGGCTTCTCTAAACTTGTTACTTGGCTTTTGTTTTTCTTAATTTCGCACAGTCTCTTCGAACAGCAGGCTTTGAAAACTGCAGCTGCACTATCTCCTGGCTTTTTGTAATTACTTGTGTAATGTTCAAATCATTGAGTGACCAAGGAGTACAACAGTCCTGGCTAACGGTTGTGGAAAGAACACATGTGTAGTTTGGGATCCCCACAAAACTAACCATATTAACATGTTATAAGGAATTTAAAATTGATTGCACAGCATGGTTTATTTCCTTGATCGTTCATACACTCCTGTACCAGCAAACGTTGCAAGCTAACCTACCTAACCTTGTACTCCACTGAAAAGTGTCCCGTCTTGTAGAATTCCACAAGTTCTCCCATGTACGTCCCCGGAGTCCCAACGTTTTTCCAGTCCTTCGCCATTCAAACTGCACCAACCCCTACAACACTACATCTCCTCCTGCAGGACAAGCCATGACTCATCTTCATTCTTTGCGCAAACCTCCAGATACTGGAACGACCATCCCAATTCAACTATGCTTCATGAGAACCCTCTTGAGATGACATCAGACTTGGTCGGTGACCGTATATCCTCACCTAATGA
The DNA here is from genome assembly GCA_013339685.2 of Hyalomma asiaticum. Classification (NCBI taxonomy): domain Eukaryota; kingdom Metazoa; phylum Arthropoda; class Arachnida; order Ixodida; family Ixodidae; genus Hyalomma; species Hyalomma asiaticum. The sequence continues at coordinate 4,799,802 of CM023482.1, read as the reverse complement.
AATGCCTGACCAGACGAACTTTCGTTGAACTCTTGACTACACGAAACCTCTTCATTTTAAACACATTGTCAAAGAACTAACCTATGTTAAATGAAATGCACATACTCACCCTTTATGTAAAGACCCCTCAGGGGGCTTTGAGCTATCAAAAATAAACAATTCACTACAGTAAAGAAAAAAATGAAATGATCTACTAAACAATTAGCATGAGTTTCTGACACTTCATGAGATGTTGTTATAGAAACCTTATTTACTGTGAGGATGACGTGTGCAGTTGACACCGGAGTTGACCGAAGCACTGGAGCAGCCGCAATGATGGGGACCAAATGGGAAATAAACAGGGACGACTGACATGGCCGCTTACTGTCACATTTCCTTATTACATTGGCACAGCTTATGAAGATCCTGTTCCTATGGAAGCCACAGTACAACACCATGCCATGACGGTAGGGTTCACTGGATTTCTATCTCCATGTGCACCATGGCTTCTGCACGAGCAAGAGCCACCGCTTATGGCGCCCCGGTTGTCCGTGCCACTATCGATAGGACAATTACCAGGATTCCATTCAGGCTTTCTCGTCAATGGATTATGTGCTAGAGCCATCCTAACCTAGCTATGTGCCATCTGGGGACATCATCCATGGCGTTTTGGTCACTGAATTGCAGCCTAAAGACACCATCCAGGCTCGTAGCTCTAACAAAGCATGGCTGAAATAGGCAGCACGAACTCTAGGACTCAAAAAGGCACAAGAGAAACGTAGCACTGAACTTAAAATGGAATGTTTATTTGAAACGTCAGTAGTTTTAGAAACACATAGCGTCATAAGTCATCAATGAGTACAGGCCGCTGCGACGTCACAACATATAAACACTTGTCTTTTCAGATAAACACACATTATTTATAAACAAAATAGAAATTATTACATTTAGATAGAGGGAATGTCAACATAGTCTTGTAGATTTCATAAATGTGGTGTGCATAACAAAAATAAATGCACTACATAAACATGGCTACGATGCACGATATGACAACATGCTGTGTAATCAAACCCCGAGTACAAAATAGATATCATAGCAAATAATTTGAGATGCGGGATAACGTTTTCATTTGTGTTGTGTGTATGATAACATGCTATGTAATGAAAACCTGAGTGCAAAATAGATATCACAATAAATAATGTGATATGTAGCATAACATTTTCATTTGTGTAATGCGTGTTGATTCAGACTTGCAAAAATACCCTCTAAATGCTCGCACTATCTGGGTCATGGAAAAATCTGGGTCCACTACAAACGCCATATTAGTCACTGCATCACCAGTCATTCTAGTTTATCGTGTGGCAAAGTTGCCACAAAACTTCTCAAAAAGCATTTCAGACACTGTCTTTTCATTTTGAGTAGTGTGTCAGTCCATTTATTTGTACACATATTTTGTACATAATGTATCTGCGCAGAGATTTTTAAGCAGAACTTTCAGATCATTCGAAAAGCAAGCATTCGGTTTCACTTGAGCCACACTCCCTAATGATCGTGACACTAAAAGTTTTGCACGTCCATTATTATTTGCAATTATGGCGCCGTGTTACTAAGGAACTGTGGGAAGCAAAATGGAACGTTCTCTTTCTGGCTGCCCAAAAGATCATTTTCCTGCTGCCATATGTTGCACAAGGAGTCAAAAGCTCCAACAGCTGTCTTCCTGTGGCAGTTTTCTTTTGCTATGCCATTTACAGTGTAATCAATAGAACCAAACCAAACGGAAAAAAAGAAGAAAAATTATGTCGACGAAAATTGCACCAGTGCTGATCGATTGAGAAACTATTTTTATTAGCAAGTACTCGGAACAACCAGAGGCAATGAGCAAGTTGACAAAAATGTACAATCGCACTTTAAATTGAGGACAAATTTCCATCATAAATGGAACACCAGAGTAATTGCTACTGAAATTAAATTTCAGAGGCATGGTATTACTGCAAAAATATTACATGTTCATAATCATAGACAAACAACTATAGACACCGTAGCTTCACCAAAGGAATTTAGTGATAAGTATTCTTTGGCAAGGCACAAGTAAGTGGTGTTTTTGAGACGTCACCAAGCAAAGGTGGTACTATAAAGGCTGGTGGATGTAGTAGCTTTGGCCAAAGAAAATGGCTGATTTAGCATAAGGAAGTAATGCTAGGTAAGTCTGGATGGCCGTCAGACATATGCGCTGTCTCCAGAAATTCAACACAACTCTGTGCCTACTTTTGATGAGCAGAATCAGTGATACATTGGGAAGCAGGTATCACACCTCCTTGCATCTTTCATTTGCTGGCCTCAGTGCCTTGTCCCGCAAGTTTTCATGCTGCCAAGCAGCATTGCTTTTGGCCTTTTTACGTAGTTGATAAGCTCAGCTCGTCAAGTATTTACTTGCAATTAAGGCAAATGGTGAGGCCAGCTTGTACAGCTCTTTTTGGTTATTAGCACTGGCCTGGAAACAAGTTCGAGTGTCTGCAGCTCTTTCAGGTGGTATGTTTTTATACTATGCCTGTTGCACATAATATCTGATGCAGCAAAGAGACACTTGAATAAAGTAGTTAAGAGCACATCCTTTGTTATGTTGTCAGCCGACAGTTTTAAATTGTTATGTGCCACAGGATGACTGTGCACTTCTGTGACATCTGTGGTAATTTGCAAAGTATGCCTTGTATGTAATGTTTGTTAATTTCATTTATGTGATGTTTGTGATGTTGTAGCCTGTACATTAGAAGAGCTCAATCATGAAGCCATCCATCTGAAGTTAATAAAAGGCAGAAACACTAAGCTGTGCATACCCAATGGACTTAAAATCATGCAAGCACTCTATGAGTATAGTTATCAGGCACAGGTGATCATCTATAGTGGCAAAGCATACACAAACGAGACACAAGAAGAAGAGAGGAGACAAGACACAAGAAGAGGAGGTTCGTATCCTCTCCCCTTGTTGTGTCTCGTTTATTTACACTGTACCACTATAAATGCACACCAAATGGCCGCGCGGGTGATTGCACTGATAGGAGCTGATTGTCCTTATCACATGCTGGCTTCAGTTGCACAGAGCATAGTGGAAGAAATAAACCAGTGTAAATGTAATGAACGATTGAGTAACGATAACAATATGCAAAAGCAAGCTTTACAGATGCACTGTAATACCCTGCCTATATAAACTGTCTCACAAACTGTCGCGGATAGACCATTGTGTTAAATATTTACGTGGTGTTAACGTGGCCAGACTGGTGGATGTTTAATTGACAGGCTTTATGAGTATGACAACGATGTAACTAGTGCCGTCAGTGGTCATCTTGGTGTTCACGGCAAGATTGTGGTTGCTGGCCCCATGTTTAAAAATGTGACACGCTAGCAAGAAGCAATTTTGAGGCCCATAACACTGCATTGTTAAAACATAAGTGGGTTTGGTCTCTTGTACTCTCAGACAATGACATTGTGTGTTTCTGTTAACATGCAATGAATTACCACTTTTATCATGAGCACAGAGTATCATGTCATGATGACCTTTCCATTTATTCTTTTATGTTGTATATGGTTATTTCAGTATTTTTTATTTTGGTTTGTGTTTTGCTTATGACGTGGCAATGTTCCGCATGTATTTATGTATGTCTTTTGCCACAATTAAGTCATTTTCTAGTCAGCGCTGCATGGCGTGGTTCATGTTTTTCAACCGTCCTTGTTTCACATTGTCTTGCTTAGTACACAAGGGGTCTTTCACGAAAGGGAACATGCGTGTGAGTAGTCAAAGCAGTGCGCCGGCTCCTCATGGTACCAACAAGGGGAGAATAGCAGTTCAATTGATTATCGTATCAAATATGTGTGGTTAGAAGCAGTAGACTGGCCGAAAAGAGAAGCCATTTTGCCATGTAGGGGTGCAGATCCAGCATGTAGTGGCCTACTTGGTTGAGCATAGTTGGCTATTTCAGCCCGCTGCTCAAACACCGAAATGACAAACCAAAAAACAAGCCTGAACAGACAAGCACGCTCATCCTGTCCACCTTTGTTTTCTCGTATGTAATTTTTGTGTCTGAGTAAGCTATGCCTGGCTATTTCAACCACCAAGAGGTGATGCCACAGGCAGACATTTTTCATCCTGCATCCAACTGTTGGCACTTCAGGTAGCTGCAGCAGATCACAAGCCACACACACTGTTCCCCTTAACGAAGGACCCTTCCTTATCGCAACAAAATCATTGACATGGGAAAATAAATACTGCTTTTCCTTGCCAGTTTCTCAAGTTTTTTTATGCAGCTGCAGAGTACAATTACGTGTCAGTGCTGAAGTGGTGGATTCTTAGACATGTTCATAATTGCAGGGGTTTCACATGCCAACCAACAATATAATTGAGGCACACTGTAGTGGAGGGCTCTGAAAATTTTGACCACCTGGAGTTCTTTAACGTGCACCGATAGCACACAGCATATGGGCCTCGAGAATATTCACTTCTACTGAAAAGGCGACCACCATGGCTAGGATCGAGCGCACATTCTTATTAAAATTAAGCCGAGCATCACAACCACCCTATCACTGCCACGGCCATTCGTAAGCATTTCTACTTTATTGCTGTCGTGAGACAGTTTACAATTACGGTAATGAATGTGCCAGGCTGGCTGACAAAGACGGGACATCCCATGCACTGAGTTTTTATCACTAGCAGCACTTCTGTGCAAATATGTCGTTTTATCACTTTGCACTAGTAGTATGTTTTACATTTGTACTTTATTATTGTGTATGCGTTGCTGTACATTACCTGTGAAGTTTAAAATTATTATTTTTACTTATCGATGTGCTGTTACTGCTGTGACTATTTCCTTTTTGTACGGTGCTGCAAGCTGGTCAAGTGTTTCAATGAAAGCTTTTTGCCACAGTCCCTTTGTGTATGAAAGAATGAAAATAAACTTGATTTGATTATCGCCGTCTGCCAACTAGGTAACTCTGTTAAGGTAAATCTGCAGAAAACTGCACTGTGGCCATAAAAATGAGCTTGCAGGCTAGTTTAAATGTGCACATTTTAACACAACCCAATAAAATTTTGAACATTAGAAATGAAGAAAAAAAATTGTTTTTGCACATCTGGCATAAACAATGATCTCGATGTCGCAGAGCAGGACTCCAAGCAACCGTTCAGAGTGGAATTTGACCAAAGCAGTTTTAATGAGTTGAATGAGAAAGTATCACTGTACATTGCTGCTCATAAAGGGCAAGTGTTGTCAGTATACAGATGGCGCAGTACGTAATAGAGCATGCCGCGGGACAACAGGGACACATTCTTAACAAAAACATGTTGTGAAGTGCAAATCACATGAAGTGCCTTAAGGAGATGTGAAATGCTATGATTGGGGCGTCCATTTATATGTAGCCCCAACATCACTTAAGTAAATGGCAAGGGACCTGTTTATTTTTTTTCCACGCACACAGTAGCAGATTTCGTCATCTTACTACCGCAACCGACACCTTAAATGTGAATTTAAATCTCATGGCTCGCCGTAAGAGTTAGATACTTCGTCAAATTGACATAATTCAAACATTGATACGGTTCGCCGGGGGAATTTACAAAGAAATAGCCCGCGATGCATTGGAACAGCTGCCGTAACGGATACGAATCGACTGCCTACACGGGCCTTTTTCACCGTAATCGAGCCTTATGATAACGGTCGAGAGCGACGTCGCTGGCATGCGATCCAACAATTGAATCAATTTGGTTGACTTCATTCAGCTATCGAGTGGAACGACAGCACTCAGGTGGGACCTAGAAGTTCGATTCTGATGCGTGGATTTCAATTTCGGATAGCACAAAGCTGCAATCGGATCGATGGGCCGCGGTAGCGAAAACAGAACTAGCTCCAGGAGCGTCCGACTGGTAAATGTCGACCTGAGGCTTGGTTTCTGCCCAAGTGCGACTGATTGAGGAGCTCAACGCCACAAAGACGCGATTGCTTTCTGCTAAGTCCGCGTTCCTGACCGCGAAAGGAATGGTGACGGCGCTACATGTTTTAAGACCATCGTCACGTTCAACGCGCGGTGCCCAGCAGCAAATCCGTACCGTTAGCCGCTAGATGCGTATTACAGCACGAAATACGCCAGGCAGGCTCGGTACATACCTCGGAGCGTCTAGTTCACACGTCAGTTCCGTTACACGCACACACTGGTTTTCCTTAGAACGCACAGGATCTCGCAACACATCGTTGGTGCACGCACACGGGCTGAAACAGCCTTTCGCGTCGCAGAAAATATTAGGTTGCGGGCATTCGGTGGTGTCTGCGATTTAAGCGAGTATTTTGGTCTGATATACACTTCAGTGCAGCTCGTGACTTCATCCGGGGAAAGCGGCACGGGGCTTATGTCCGCACGTCCTATCTTTTGCACATGCTAGCAGACGCTCTTCAGCCGGGTCGACCCTCCTCCGGACAGCCATCTTGGATCGCCCAGTGCGCCCCCTATAGTCCGTGGGCATTGGGAATAGTATCTCAATGGTAGGCTCACTGTAAGCAACAGTTTGTTGTATGTAAGTGTAATCTCCGGCAAAAAAAAAGTCTTCGCCTTGTTGAAGAATATTCTGCATCGAAATTAGGCACCGATGCGGGCGCCCCTACAAAAAAAGTGCGATAAGGTGACTGGCGGCCTCCATAGCGCGAGCTAAGAGAGGGGTCAGTAAATTCACTCCTCGCGGTTGAAGCTGGAACGCGCCGCGGTTTTTTCGCCCTCTGTAGTGATTTGTGGCATATCGAGCTTTCCGGGGCCTGGCAACACCATTTTTCAGCACCCCTCCGCTAAGACAACCTAGCGAAAAGAAGCGCTTTCGCGTTCTCATCTCATAAGAATATGCTTGGGACTGTTTTTTGTTTTGGGCGAACGGTCCTCCCCGGACTCGGGGGCTGCAGTCATAAGAGATAATATACTGACTCTAGAGGCAACGCTGGGGGGTCCCTCGCGCGCGCCGCCCTGTTGCAATTGTGTCAATGTGGCCAGCCTCATTATTACTGAAAGTGCTATAAACTAGTGTAGGTCGTCTTATGCCGATGCCTTAAAAAACGAATAATCTTGCAAAGATTAATTGTGAATATTAAGCATACTGAAAACGCATCCTAGAAATGTAATTAATATATTTCACGACGCACGCGTTCGCTCAATAAAGCGATGTTTCGGATCGCTTTATTTCTGTTTTCGGATTCTTCCTCATTTTGGGTGTCTGATATGATATATGTGATCGCGCGGTGACATCGGTTGACGGGATAGCGCATTCGTGTGGTTATGTTGTTACTGTTACGACCGGCCCCTCTCTTTGTGCCCGTAGCGGGATAGCGACGGACGGGCTGATGCGGTGTTGTTCGAGGGCACCGGCTTGGAAGCTGGCTGTTTGATCATGCCTCAGCCCGCCTGAGCCGCAATGTCATCATCATCATCATCAGCCTATCTTATGTCCACTGCAGGACGAAGGCCTCTCCCAGTCCTCTCCATTCTTGCCTGTCCTGCGCGAGCTGATCCCATTTGACGCCTGTGAATTTTTTGATTTCGTCGCCCCATCTTACTCGCTGTCGTCCTCGGCTACGCTTGCCCTCTCTTGGTATCCATTCCGTCGTTCTAACTGTCCATCGGTTATCTATCCTTCTCATCACGTGGCCTGCCCATGTCCATTTTTTCTTCTTAACGTCTGTTATTATGTCGGCGACTCCCTTCTGTTCTCTGACCCATTAGGCTCTCTTTCTGTCTCTTAATGTAACGCCTATCATTTTTCGTTCCATCGCCCGCTGCGCGGTTAACTGCCTCTCGAGCTTCTTCGCAATTCTTCAAGTTTCTGCCCCGTATGTCAGTACTGGCAAAATGCAGTAGTTGTATATTTTCCGCTTGAGTGATAGTGGTAGATTTCCTTTCATGAGTAGGCAGGTAAAAATAATGCAGTTGTGTGTTCTACACGGTCAAACATAAAACAAAGGACCACAAGACAAACAAACGATGCAACATAATAGCTGATACTAATGGCAAATGTCAAAACAGACGAAGGTAGGTCAGCCACGAAGTCGGGCGATGGGCCGACCTACCTTCGTCTGTCGGCTACGAAGTCGGGCGATGGGCGTGAGCGAACAGAACCAGGTAATGAATTCCAGTCTTCAATGGAACGGGGAAAAAACTGAACTTGAACATGTTAGTTCGAGCATAATAAGGCTTCAAGTTCAAGTTGTGATGGCTTCTCGTCATTGACTGGGGTGCAAAATTTATGTAGTCCTTGTAATTTGACAGTTTAACTGAAGACGTGACGATGCCGTGCAAAAATTCAATGACTCTATTCGGCGACGCGACGAGAGTGAGGTTAAGTTCAATGAAGAGAGAGTAGAAGAGGGTGAAAAGTCACGGTCATAACGATGACATGAATCTTACCGCTTTTTTCTGGATCGCTTCTGGCCTGTTGATCTCACATTGCTTATATGGGTTCCAGACGCCAGATGCATAGTCAAGTATTGGACGAATTAGTGATTTATATAGGACAAGTTTAGTTTCCTTCGGAGATTTGGATAGAGTGCGACGTAGACAGCCCAGTTTTTTAATGCTTTGTTGCATATATATATATTCAATGTGCTTGGACCATGATATATTTTATTTATTTATTTTATTTACAATACCTCAAAGGCCCCATGATGGGGTTTTACATGAGGGGTGGGCTATTTCGATGGGTTAAAGGGGTAGATGCTCGATCGCTGCTTTGAAGTTGATGATACTGGAGTGGTGCACAACGTCAGGAGGAAGGCCATTCCAATCTTGTGCGGCCTTGACAAAAAAGGATGAAAGGTGCGCAGTGGTATGAGCACTTGGCGGGTACACAGCTTTCCCGTGATTGATGCGGTCTGAATGGCGATGGCCTGGCTTGATGGCGGGAGTACGAGGTGATCCATGATAGAACTTGAAAAACAGGCACAGACGAGCTATACAGCGACGTGACGAAAGTGTAGCGAGGTTAGCACGAGATTTAAGATCGGTTACGCTTGACTGATATGAATAATATGAAAAGATGAATCTTGCTGCCCGGTTTTGCACAGTTTCAAGTGTTTTAGTATTGTTACTCTGATGAGGGTCCCAAACAGCGCATGCGTATTCAAGTTTTGGTCTGATTAGTGTCTGATAAGCGAGTAGTTTAACAGGGTAGGAGCTAGATGAAGGTTTCGGCGTAGACAACCCAGAGCACGGTTTGCTTCGTTAGTAATGTGCGTTATGTGAAGAGACCATGTTAAATCAGAAGATAAGTGGACACCTAGATACTTGTATGTACTTACGCATGAAATTTGAGTGTTGTTAGTGGAGTATGTTGGAGATGGGTAGTACTCTCGGCGATGAAAAGAGACTAGTGACGTTTTGCTTGCGTTAAGGGACATTAACCATGTTTTACACCAGATTTCAATTTTATGAAGGTCAGATTGAAGTTCATGAACATCTGATGTGTTGTTAATTGGGCGATAAATGACACAATCATCTGTGAAAAGTCTGATGTTAGAGGAAATATTATTCGGCAAGTCGTTAATACATATAAGGAAAAGCAAAGGTCCTAGAACCGTGCCTTGAGGCACGCCTGAAATAACGGGGCGTAACGACGAAGAAAGATTATCAGCGTACACGAACAGCTGGCGGTTTGTTAAAAAGTCGCAAATCCAATCGAAAACTACCGCATCAAGATTAAGACAGGAAAGTTTTAAGAACAAGCGTTTATGAGGAACTTTGTCAAAAGCTTTTTCAAAGTCTAAAAAAGTGCGTGTACTGGTATATTTACATCAATGCTAGAGCTAACGTCGTTAGTAAACAGAGCTAGTTGAGTGTCACACGAAACGCCTTTCTGAAAGCCATGTTGGTTTTTATGAAAGAAATGAAGAGGTGCGAGAAAGTTGATTATGTGGAAATAGATTACGTGTTCCATTATTTTAGAGCACACACTTGTGAGCGAAATGGGAAGATAGTTTTTGGGTGAATACGAGGTACCTTTCTTTGGGATTGGAATGACCTTGCCTACCTTCCAGTCTTGGGGCACCACTCCAGATGAGAGTGATTGCTGATAAACGTTGGATAAAATCACACTTGTTACAATTGTAGTGTTCTTCAATATTTTTGTGTTAATGCCATCTATACCCATTGATAAAGTCAGCTTTAACGAGTCGATTATTTTGGAAATACCATTGGCATGAAATACGATTTCTGACATGATCGGGTGGCATACAAAAAGGGCATTGGGAAGGTCACCGTCAGGTTCTATGGTGAATACAGAGCAGAAGGTTTCATTTATTACATGCGCCGTATAGTGTTCAGGAATTGAAACATTTTGTTCGTCTCGTAGTGTAATGTTCGATGAAGGGCTAGTAGATGATGGGTTGTTTTCCAAAATTGCTTAGGATTTTTTGGAGCATATCAGGTAAGGTAGAAGAATAGAAAGAACGCTTGGCTTTAGCTGCGAGGGAATCAAAAAGCTTTTCGGTTGCCTTGTATTTGTCCCATGCGTACTGGCTGTCTGAACGCTTAGCGGAGCGGAACTGGCGGTTCTTTTTGTTTTTAAGACGTTTTAGTGAGGCGTTGAACCATGGGGATGTTGACCTTATGGTTAAGGTGACAGTGGGAACGTAAACTTTTATCAGGTGCTGTAGTTTGGTTTTAAATAGGTGCCAGTTTGTTTCGACAGTGCGCAAGGAAAAATCGGTTAGAAAGGATTCAGAGAAAGCTGCTACTTCATCGTTTATAGCTGCGTAGTTGCCCTTATCGTATAATGTTATTGTTTTCTTAATTTTCTTGGGATTAGTTAAGTAGCACTGAAAGGTTGTGTGAAGAACAGAGTGATCGCTAATGGCAGATAAATATCACACTGTACTAAAATTATCAGGAACAAGTTAATGAGCAAACAGACAATGAAGCCTAGGAAAGCATAGGGGAAGTTACTTGTGGTATTTTAATCGTGGAGAAAGTAGAAAGGAATTAAAGTGGACGAAAAGACAAACCTGCCTTCGGTGGGACCCGAACCCACGACCTTCGGATGTCGCATCCGAAGGTCGTGGGTTCGGGTCCCACCCAAGGCAGGTTTGTCTTTTCGTCCACTTTAATTCCTTTCTACTTTCTCCACGATTAAAATACCACAAGTAACTTCCCCTATGCTTTCCTAGGCTTCATTGTCTGTTTGCTCATTAACTTGTTTCTAACAAATAAAGAACGAGCCCTTGACCCCTTCCCTTTCGTTAAAATTATCAGGGTGAGACGTGAGCAATAGGTCTAGAATGTTGGATGAGTGTTCTGTTTGTCGCGTCGGTTTAGAGATAAGTTGTGATAGGCCGAATGTTAAACAAGAGTTTAAGAAGCAACTTTCCGCGCTGTGTTTTGATGCAGTTAGTGCCACATTTGACCATGTTATTCCGGGGAAATTGAAATCACCAAATAAAATAAGTGGGGCGTTTGGAAATTCAGTTGTGACAGAATAAATGGCATCATGGAAATGATTTGTGAAGGACGTATCGGCTTCAGGTGGGCGGTAGTACACTCCGATTATAACAGGTGGATTTGACCATAATCAAAAGAAGAGGCGTGCAGGACACGGACACAAGGAGAGCAGTGAACACCACGAACGCCGACTAACAACTGATGCGCAGCACAGAGGCGAAAGAGAAAGAAGACACACAGCTTATCTGCGCATGCTCGGAATGGTAGCGCCACCTATCAAACGGTTACACGTGCCGGTCTTCGCGATAGACAACTCCTAAGGCATTCTATCTCCTCTCTGTTTAAGCTAATCGACGGCTGACTCACGCGTGCACTTCCACTAATACTGATATGCCAGGCCTCAACCAATATAACGCTACATTGATTATTTGGATAGATTTTACACCACAGGGATTCAGTCTCTGGAGGTGACGAACACTGAGAAGCGGATATCTGAGCGGATAAGCAATGCGACGCCACCGCCAAGACCATGTGCCCTGTCAATATGGTATGGCAATAAAACCGGGCGGAGTAAACTCAGAATCGTAAACGCTACTATGTAGCCAAGACTCTGATGCCAATAATGTGCGGGTAAGTTGCAACAAGGAACAATAGGTCTGGAAGTTCTGTAACTACACTACGAGCATTCACGTTTAGAATTACAAGGCGTTCCTGACGGCCATAATAATGTCAGGGAGCGGATGAAGTGGGATTCGAAGATGTGGCGAAAGAAGAAAGAGAGCCAAAGGGTTGTTCTGGGACTTTCACTAGTGCGTTTGACATGGTGTCCCAGTTATAACGAACCTTATCAATGAATGCGTGATCGTACCTTAACTTCACCGCAGAGCCCTCGTTACGAAAAGGAAGTGATGCCGCCCAATTTTTTTCCGAATATGTCTAATCCGCGAAGAAAAGTCTACTGTAATGAACACGTTTGAGCTCTTGAGTTTAGAAGAACTTTTTAGAACAACGGGTTTCTCCCCAAAGTTAGAAATCTTCAGAATGATGGGTCGTATGTAGCCAGTGCGTGCTTTACCGAGCCTGTGCACGCGTTCTATTTGAGGGCAGGTAATTTTCAGGGTATTGGTGAATACAGAAGTAACGCTGCACAACAGTGCGCAAGCGTTTTTTCTTTTTTTTTGGGATCTTCTGAAATACCGTGCATTATCAGCTTGTTTCTCCTCGAACAATTTTCTAAATAATCATTCTTTAATATCAATTCGTTAATTTTCGAAGTTAAGCAGTTAATTTCCGCACGTAACTCACTAACAGAGCCATGCTGAATAGGTTTAGGAGATCATTCCAATTCATTAACACGTGAATCTAAAGCATCAAAACGGCAAGCGACCGTCTGTTGAAATGACTTGATATCAGCAATATCATGAGCTAGCTTAGATTGCCCCTCCAAAAGTTTGGAGAACATTTCAGAGGCAGACGGAGCGTCAGTGCGGTTAAGTACGGAAGTAGAGAGTGCATGAGTAACCTCGTCGAGAGCGTTGGAACCAGCTGCATTTCGGGTTACGAGTCTATTACCAGAAGTATTGCCTTTACTGGTATTCACCGGCTTATTCAGAGGCCCCGGATTTAGTTCCACATCACCGCTCAGAACGAGACGACTCCTGCAAAATAACGCGTGTAGGCAGAAATGCACAAGTCCACGTGGGCAAGGAAGCAGCAGCAGAAAGCGATCATCGGAACTGATGCATTCAGCATTCGAAAGGTAACATACCTGCACGAAAAGCAAGCAACGATTAAACATCGTGCTGTTGCTGCTGCATGCTAGCCCACTGAAGAGACGATCCTCGGGCAGTGCATTTAAACTCCTCCTGGTGGATGACGTCACGGTACCGCACTTGTCAGTGAATGGCTGGTCAAGTAGAGGATGGCCACGAGTGATAACTTGCGGCAGCTTGAAAGCTGATGCGCCGGCACCGTTCCATGGCGGAGTGATATTGCAGTCCCATGGCAAACACTCGGTGGCATCCACGTGCCCAGCCAGAAATGACTGCGCAGAACGATGCGAACCGGTGTCAAAGCACCGGATGTCCCATGAGTGGTGATCAGCGAAGCCGGCGAGGAACTGCACGAAAAGCAAGCAACGATTAAACATCGTGCTGTTGCTGCTGCATCCTAGCCCACTGAAGAGACGATCCTCGGGCAGTGCATTTACACTCCTCCTGGTGGATGACGTCACGGTGCCGCAGTTGTTTGTGAATGGCTGGTCAAGTGGAGGGTGTCCACGAGTGATGACTTGCGGCAGCTTGAAAGCTGATGCGCCGGCGCCGTCCCATGGCGGAGTGATATGGCAGTCCCATGGCAAACACTCGGTGGCATGCACGTGCCCAGCCAGAAATGACTGCAAAGAGCGATGCGAACCGATGTCAAAGCACCGGATGTCCCACGAGTTGTGATCAGCGAAGCTGGCGAGGAACTACACGAAAAGCAAGCAACGATTAAACATCGTGCTGTTGCTGCTGCATCCTAGCCCATTGAAGAGACGATCCTCGGGCAGTGCACTTATACTCCTCCTGGTGGATGACGTCACGGTGCCGCGGTTGTCGGTGAATGGCTGGTCAAGTAGAGGGTGTCCACGAGTGATGACTTGCGGCAGCTTGAAAGCTGATGCGCCGGCGCCGTCCCATGGCGGAGTGATATGGCAGTCCCATGGCAAACACTCGGTGGCATGCACGTGCCCAGCCAGAAATGACTGCGCAGAACGATGCGAACCGATGTCAAAGCACCGGATGTCCCATGAGTGGTGATCAGCGAAGCCGGAGAGGAACTGCATGAAAAGCAAGCAACGATTAAACATCGTGCTGTTGCTGCTGCGGCTTTACCGAGCCTGTGCACGCGTTCTATTTGAGGGCAGGTAATTTTCAGGGTATTGGTGAATACAGAAGTAACGCTGCACAACAGTGCGCAAGCGTTTTTTCTTTTTTTTGGGATCTTCTGAAATACCGTGCATTATCAGCTTGTTTCTCCTCGAACAATTTTCTAAATAATCATTCTTTAATATCAATTCGTTAATTTTCGAAGTTAAGCAGTTAATTTCCGCACGTAACTCACTAACAGAGCCATGCTGAATAGGTTTAGGAGATCATTCCAATTCATTAACACGTGAATCTAAAGCATCAAAACGGCAAGCGACCGTCTGTTGAAATGACTTGATATCAGCAATATCATGAGCTAGCTTAGATTGCCCCTCCAAAAGTTTGGAGAACATTTCAGAGGCAGACGGAGCGTCAGTGCGGTTAAGTACGGAAGTAAAGAGTGCATAAGTAACCTCGTCGAGAGCGTTGGAACCAGCTGCATTTCGGGTTACGAGTCTATATGCAAATATTGCCTTCCTGGCAACCGGTGTCAGCCACGTTGCCCAGCCAGAAAGGACTGCGCAGAACGTGGTACCGATGTCAAAGTCACCGGCAGTAACCACAGAGAAGTGATCACGATGAGCCGGCGAGGAACATACCTGCACGAAAAACAAGCAACAATAACATAGTGCTGTTGATGCTGAATTCATAGCCCCACTGAAGAGACGATCCTCCGGGCATGCATTTATATCATCCTGGTGATGATGCACGTGCGCGGTTGTCGGTGAATGGCTGGTCAAGTAGAGGGTGGACACGCTTGATGACTTGCGGCAGATGAAAGCTGATGCTACGCGCGTTCCCATAGCGGAGTGATATATGGCAAGTCCCATGGCAAACACTCGGTGGCATCCACGTGCCCAGCCAGAAATGACTGCGCAGAACGATGCGAACCGATGTCAAAGCACCGGATGTCCCACGAGTTGTGATCAGCGAAGCCGGCGAGGAACTACACGAAAAGCAAGCAACGATTAAACATCGTGCTGTTGCTGCTGCATCCTAGCCCACTGAAGAGACGATCCTCGGGCAGTGCATTTATACTCCTCCTGGTGGATGACGTCACGGTGCCGCGGTTGTCGGTGAATGGCTGGTCAAGTAGAGGGTGTCCACGAGTGATGACTTGCGGCAGCTTGAAAGCTGATGCGCCGGCGCCGTCCCATGGCGGAGTGATATGGCAGTCCCATGGCAAACACTCGGTGGCATCCACGTGCCCAGCCAGAAATGACTGCGCAGAACGATGCGAACCGATGTCAAAGCACCGGATGTCCCACGAGTGGTGATCAGCGAAGCCGGCGAGGAACTGCACGAAAAGCAAGCAACGATTAAACATCGTGCTGTTGCTGCTGCATCCTAGCCCATTGAAGAGACGATCCTCGGGCAGTGCACTTATACTCCTCCTGGTGGATGACGTCACGGTGCCGCGGTTGTCGGTGAATGGCTGGTCAAGTAGAGGGTGTCCACGAGTGATGACTTGCGGCAGCTTGAAAGCTGATGCGCCGGCGCCGTCCCATGGCGGAGTGATATGGCAGTCCCATGGCAAACACTCGGTGGCATCCACGTGCCCAGCCAGAAATGACTGCGCAGAACGATGCGAACCGATGTCAAAGCACCGGATGTCCCACGAGTGGTGATCAGCGAAGCCGGCGAGGAACTGCACGAAAAGCAAGCAACGATTAAACATCGTGCTGTTGCTGCTGCATCCTAGCCCACTGAAGAGACGATCCTCGGGCAGTGCATTTATACTCCTCCTGGTGGATGACGTCACGGTGCCGCGGTTGTCGGTGAATGGCTGGTCAAGTAGAGGGTGTCCACGAGTGATGACTTGCGGCAGCTTGAAAGCTGATGCGCCGGCGCCGTCCCATGGCGGAGTGATATGGCAGTCCCATGGCAAACACTCGGTGGCATGCACGTGCCCAGCCAGAAATGACTGCGCAGAACGATGCGAACCGGTGTCAAAGCACCGGATGTCCCACGAGTTGTGATCAGCGAAGCCGGCGAGGAACTACACGAAAAGCAAGCAACGATTAAACATCGTGCTGTTGCTGCTGCATCCTAGCCCATTGAAGAGACGATCCTCGGGCAGTGCATTTATACTCCTCCTGGTGGATGACGTCACGGTGCCGCGGTTGTCGGTGAATGGCTGGTCAAGTAGAGGGTGTCCACGAGTGATGACTTGCGGCAGCTTGAAAGCTGATGCGCCGGCGCCGTCCCATGGCGAAGTGATATGGCAGTCCCATGGCAAACACTCGGTGGCATGCACGTGCCCAGCCAGAAATGACTGCGCAGAACGATGCGAACCGGTGTCAAAGCACCGGATGTCCCATGAGTGGTGATCAGCGAAGCCGGCGAGGAACTGCACGAAAAGCAAGCAACGATTAAACATCGTGCTGTTGCTGCTGCATCCTAGCCCACTGAAGAGACGATCCTCGGGCAGTGCATTTATACTCCTCCTGGTGGATGACGTCACGGTGCCGCGGTTGTCGGTGAATGGCTGGTCAAGTAGAGGGTGTCCACGAGTGATGACTTGCGGCAGCTTGAAAGCTGATGCGCCGGCGCCGTCCCATGGCGGAGTGATATGGCAGTCCCATGGCAAACACTCGGTGGCATCCACGTGCCCAGCCAGAAATGACTGCGCAGAACGATGCGAACCGATGTCAAAGCACCGGATGTCCCATGAGTTGTGATCAGCGAAGCCGGCGAGGAACTACACGAAATGCAAGCAACGATTAAACATCGTGCTGTTGCTTCTGCAACCTAGCCGACTGACTGTTGGAGATGTATAGGC
Source organism: Hyalomma asiaticum (assembly GCA_013339685.2). NCBI lineage: Eukaryota > Metazoa > Arthropoda > Arachnida > Ixodida > Ixodidae > Hyalomma > Hyalomma asiaticum. The sequence continues at coordinate 4,782,684 of CM023482.1, read as the reverse complement.
AAAGAAACTCAAACTAGTAGGTTGTGCGTCGAAAGAGCTTTCTGCACCCGAAAGAATAAACCATGCCCAACACGCACGTACGGTTATATAGGTCTTCCCTGTACGTACTTTGAATATCGCGCACCGACCGCTCGGACACGGCGATAATAGACAAGATCGCACTGACAACGCCGGGTGCACCGCGTCCACTGACAATGCCGCGTGTTGTCTCTCGGTTTCTTGCTGAGACCGAGCTTCCTAGATCCACGGACGACCACCGTTCCACATTCGAAGGTTCCATCGCCTGGGATAATCAGCGATGTTCCGTCCTGCGCCGAAGAGTTCCCTTTCCGAGGCATGAAAATTCCCGATTTCGGGCACTTTTCCCCGCATGCATCACTAAAAATCCCCGCATATTTGCCTGCACAAGTATATATGCATATATGCGCGTCTGCCGTGTTTAGAGCTCTTGCTCTTCGCAACTGCAGAAAAAATGGTTCATCTGGCAACATTGCTGAGAAAAACAAAGATGGCTTCTATATCCAGGGTCACGGCTGGGCTACTGCTTAGCGCTGTGCTAAAGTTTCTTGAATGTGGGTTCGAATCACGATGCTTTGTCGAATGCGAAAGGGTTCTTGCTGGCGAACACCTGATATTAATCGGTCTAAAATATTTGAGCGGCAAAACAGCGGAAATAATTGGGCTGTGCGCGCAAACGTCGCGCTTGTTCGGAGACCCGCATCAGATTTTCTTAAAGATAAAGAGCCTTCCAGCGAGCCTGACGTTGAAGAAGGCAGGTACGTGTTCATGCGTAGCAAGCCTCTCCGAAAGATGCAAGCACTTGTGCGCGGCGTTGATCCATTGAGTACAAATGCGTCACTTCTAAGCTTGTTAAAGGAGTGCAATTCTATGCGCGGTGCCGGAGGACAAACTGAGCGGCGCGGTGAACAGGTCGAGGGCTGAAAAGTTGGAACGAGCGCAATAAATCCTGAACTGTCACCAGATGAACTCGAAATGCAAACGCGCTACATTAAGCGATCACACATTGCCTCTCATAACCACCAAACAAATTACGAGGCGCAGCGCGCGCATGGGACGAAGGAGGCGAACGAAGGCAAGCGCTCGCTTTTTATCTGTTTACTATAATGCATGCAGGCAAAAGTATGTCAGAAATAATGTTACCGCGGTTCATGGCGAGTAAAGGCACGCTCAGAAAACGTTACCAAATATACACGCATAAACGCTGTCGCTATTTTGTTCACGCGCTTGCCTAAACTACACTCCGGCTCTTCGAAAAGCGCGCATGATAATAAACGCGCGCACACACAATCTGTGTACTCACCGGGGAGGAAGAAATCGTCGCGAGTGAAGTGCCTGGACCAAACTAGCATATAGTTCCCGTCACCTTCTTGCCGATGCGCAAGTTCCTAATCCATGTTGCCCTGCGTGAAGCGTCGTCTGCTTCTTTAGGGAACCGACGAAACGACGTGTTGCTGTCTTTGAATCGCGATGAAACGCACTGAGGCAAACAACAAAAGTCTTTTGATGAGGATTCTTTCTTTTTCGGGCTGCTTCGAGGCGGCATGGCGTCGATTAAGGAACTATAGAGCTGTTTTACAGCCCGCGGTAATGCGATACCATGCCGCGTTTCGAGGTCGACCTTGGATTGGCTGGTTCCAGGAGCGTCCGCTAGGTGGCGAGCATTTAGATGGAATCGCGAATTGTTCTCTCTTTATTTGAGCTGCCTTCAAGGCGTATGCCATTCGAAAGAAATCCCGTACACACTCGTTTTTGTACATACGGCCGCTGTACAAAATGAAAAATTTGTTAATATTATTAATTGCCTTTGTTATTAAGTGCTTTCGGCTTGTCGCACACAAAGGTGCCAATTTTTGGCGAAAAAGTAATGGCTTCCACTAGGGTGTGCCACGATGGCGACCAACAATCTCGGAGCTCATGTGCTGCAAAATACGTAATGCATATATGGATTTTGAGCCTAACGTCCACAGGGAACAAAAAGACATTCCGTGTAAGAGGAACGAATCTTAAAAGTTATGACTTCACGTGCTACGTGCGCCGAAAACGACTGGGGAAACCGCAGTGTTTCGATCATTATAACAATATTTCTCCACCCCCGAAATTCCTGCAATATTGCGAAGATTCCCTTTTTCCCTTTCGTCCAAAATGACGGCAAAAAATTCCGCGAAAAAGGGAAAATTCCCTGCACGGAACATCACTGGGGATAATGGAACGTGTTCTTGAATATCTTGATTTACCAGCTACGATCGTAAACAGGATAGCTGCTGCCATCTCTCGACGCTGATTTCTTTCCCCATACCTTTCGACATTGGCGCGCCTATGCGCCATTTCGGAGGCTATGTATTTGCATACTTTATTGCCAGATTATTACCGGCTACTATGCCTAACGATAGCTTGAGCGTTGCACGATGGCGTCGACCACGGGGGACCCCCCCACCCATGGGGAGCTTTGCCTCTAGAGTCAGTATATTACCTCTATGGCTACAGTCGCTCGGCGCAACGAACTGATTCGTCGCGCACGAAACGACTGCTGCCATCTCTCTGCTCCTGCTCAACTTAATGAGCCAGCGAGGTATCATCCCTACCCGGGCAGGGGGACTGCCGTTTAGCGATCCGACGAGAATCGGAGCACACAGAACAGACACAGCCTCTTCGTCCCCGCGAGGCTGAGAGCCACCGAAAGATTGCCCGCGCGTGAAATACGAGCGAGCAAACAACCGCGCGTGCCTTGGCCGTCACGGCCGCCGTGAAACAGCTGGAGCTGCAAACACGCGGAACGGCTCGAGCTTTCAGCGACGTAATGGCGACAAGACATGCATGCAAATTGTAGCAGCAGACGCGAACGTAAACTTCGTCTGTCTGTGTGCCTGTCACACAATTCAACCGCGCGGCAAACTCAAAGGGCCTTGAAGATCAACCACAAATTTAGTCCCTGTGGACACATCGCACACATCAACATGATACTGACGCGTGCGGTTGTTTTGGTTTAAGTGAAAAGCCGTTATCACTTCCCAGTGACACGCGCGCTGGTTTTGATTGTTTGCGGGGAGCGCCGTTATCACTTCCTGTTAGGCATAACCTAGGCCGCGTTTAACTTGCATGCGACTGCTGGAACCATGTGGACCATTCTTGAAACCTTGCATGCTTGATGCGCACATTTCAGTGCCTTCTGGAATTCCAGAGATAATGCGAGAACGCGTTATGACGCGTGTATGAAAGCCGACGCATTACGTCGCTTGGCAGTCTTTTCCGACGACCGACGACGGTTCACGCCGCTATTGCTGTGCATTATCATTGGCTTTGCTTTGGTGGGCGCAAGTTCGCCCAATAAACAGTTCGGCTGACATCACTTGAGTCCTGCGTGCTTCGCCTTGAGTGCTGTGTGCGTCACTACTACGTGACATCTGGTGGAGGTGCTTCTCAGTCCCTGTACCGTACGCCCCTGTCCAGCCGTGAGCCAAGCCCAAACCGCCAAGAGGACGACTCCAACCTAGTCCTTCGAGCTAGCCGCAGAAAAGCAGGACTCCCGCCAGAATACCTGCCGCTACCAGACAAGGACAAGAAGACAAGGGCTGCAACGAAACCAGCATCCACGATGACGGAAGCAAGGTCTCCGGCAACCGTGGTCGTCCACCAGCCCAAAGAGCCGCCTACGTTTGGCGGATCGTCATAGGAGGACCCGGAAAGCTGGCTGGACATCTACGACCGTGTCGCAGCTCTTAACAAGTGGGACCCCGACGACAAGCTGTGCCATGTGTATTTTTACTTGGAAGACGCCGCAAGGACTTGGTTCGGGAACCGTCAGTCAACGCTTCGAACCTGGGACGACTTTCGTGCTGCTTTCCTGCCCACCTTTGCAAGCGTCGTGTGGAAGGAAAGATCCGCACCACTGCTTGAGACTCGGGTGCAGCTCCCCAACGAAAACGCAACGATCTTCACGGAGGAGATGACGCGACTTTTCCGCCACGTCGACGCCGACATGTCTGAGGACAAGAAGGTTCGCCTGCTTATGCGAAGAGTGAAGCAGGAGCTCTTCGCTGGACTAACCAGAAACCCGCCAAAGGCGGTTCAAGAGTTACTCTCCGAGGCTACCACCATCGAGAAGACCCTCGAGATGCGCACCCGGCAATACAATCGCCGCATGTTCCCAGACATCGCAGAAATCCAAGGACTCGGCCCCGACGACCTACGCGAGACCACAAGGGCTGTCGTTCGCGAAGAACTGCGCCGAATGTTCCCGCTGTTACAGCCCCAAGTCGCCTCCCTCGAAGACGTAGTTCGCGAGGAAGTACAGTACTCACTGAGCGTTCCTGAACGACCACAGCCGGAGGCGATGACCTACGCCGCTGCTGCACGACGACCTGCCGCCGCTCCTCGCCCACGCCAGGACCCAACGCCTCCGCAGTTTCGTCGCCAGCCGCCGCCGCCTCCGACGCCATCCCGCTGGCCAGTAATCCAGTGCGCGCCCAGGAAAACTGATGTTTTGCGCACCCCGAACCACCGCCCACTATGCTACCTTTGTGGAGAAGCCGGGCACACCTACCGCTACTGCCAGTACCGTGAGATGGGACTGCGTGGCTTCGACGTGAACGCGTCGCGTCCGCGCCCAGGTGAGCGACCTCGCGACATCGCCAACTACATCGCCGGAACGCCGTGGCAACGACGACGACCGTCCCGTTCACTTTCGCCTGGCCGCTACGTCTCCCCGGATCGCCGCGAGTACACCGGCCCTAAGCGGGGCCGAAACTAAAGGCAGCAACCGATGGAGGTGCGGTTGCTGCACGACGCAATGCCGAAATCCTTCTATGCCGCCGCAGACCGCCGCCGCCCATGACGACAACCACGACGCAGGAACCCTCCCGACGTAGTCGCAGCACGCCGGCTGACCTGAGTCTTCACGAGAAAGCCTCGCAGCCGTCGCGACAGAGCAGCGCCAGAGCAAGCCGACGCAGCCGTGATCCGACGGCCCGACCTAACCTGAATGCCAGACGACGAACCACCGACCTCGACGTGATCATCGACGGCCACAGCGTCACCGCCCTAGTCGATACCGGCGCCGACTACTCTGTCATCAGCGGTCCCTTCGCCGCGAAGCTCAAGAAGGTAAAGACTGCCTGGGAAGGACCAGATATCCGAACAGCGGGGGGCCAGCCTTAGAACACCGACTGGAACCTGCACGGCAAGAGTCACGATTCACAGCAAGACGTATTCGGTGAGTTTTGTGGTCCGTGCACCAATGCTCGCGAGACGTCATTTTAGGCCTGGATTTCCTGGACCAGCACGGCGCAGTCATCGACCTAAGATCCAGGTCAATCTCGCTGTCCACGGATAAGGCGACGCCTTCAGACTACAACGCCGCTTATCATGCCTTGAATGTGACAGAAGAGCGGGTAACCATCCCGCCACTGTCGAGCGTCATCATTTCCGTCGGCACCAAAGCGCCTACCAACTTACAAGGCGTCATCGAAGGCGACCGGCACTTGCTCCTAGACCGTCAGATGTGCGTCGCAAGAGGCATGGCCAAGCTTCATAACGGCGAAGGCAAGGTAATGGTGACGAACTTCAGCCACGAACATAGGCACCTGAATAAGGATACAACGGTAGCGCACCTAAGTGAATTTGTGGAAGCAATGCTTTCGCCCTAAGCGATTATCACGGACCCGCAACGACGACCGCAGTGTCCGCGCCCGCCTTCGACGTCAATCAGGGCCTTTCCAGGCAGCAACAAAAGGAGCTCAAGGCCTTACTCCAGCAATACAAGGACTGCTTCTCGTCGTCATCGAGGCTTCGTCAGACCCCTCTCGCGAAACATCGCATCATAACCGACGAATATGCCCGTCCTCTCCGTCAGAGCCCCTACCGAGTTTCGGCACGGGAACGCGAGGCCATCAAGCAACAAGTCGACGAAATGCTGCGTGACGACATCATTCAGCCTTCTACGAGCCCGTGGGCATCACCCGTGGTGTTAGTGAGGTAGAAGGATGGAACCCTACGTTTTTGCGTCGATTATCGTTGCCTGAACAAGATCACGAAGAAAGACGTGTATCCTCTCCCAAGGATAGACGATGCTTTGGATCGACTCTACATTGCAAAGTATTTTTCTTCGATGGACCTCAAAACCGGCTACTGGCACATCGAAGTAGACGAGAGAGACCGAGAGAAGACTGCCTTCATAACACAAGACGGCCTGTTCTAGTTTAAGGTCATGCCCTTTGGCCTTTGCTCGGCGCCTGCGACGTTCCAGTGGGTTATGGACACAGTACTGGCAGGCTTGAAGTGGCAGACTTGCCTCGTCTACTTGGACGACGTAGTCGTATTTGCTTCCAGCTTCGACGAACACCTCCGGCGCCTTGAAGCTGTTCTTCGGGTAATCAAAGCCTCCGGACATACCCTGAAGCCAGAAAAGTGCCGCTTCGCCTACGAGGAGCTGTTGTTCCTTGGCCACTTTATCAGCAAGTCGGGAGTATGCCCTGATCCGCAGGAAACAACTGCGATCGCCGACTTTCCTCCGCCCGCCGACAAGAAGGCAGTACGCCGATTTCTTGGCCTCTGCGCTTATTACAGGCGCTTCGTCAAGAACTTTTCTCGGATCGCCGAGCCGCTGACGTACCTCACGAAGGCCGACGTCGACTTCAAATGGGAAATGCCGCAAGTCGAGGCATTTAGGAATTAAAGCAACGCCTGCAAACGCCGCCAATATTCGCGAACTTCGACGAAGAAGCCGACACCGAAATTCACACGGACGCAAGCAGCACAGGGCTCGGCGCCGTGCTCGTGCAGAGGACCGACGGATTTGAAAGGGTCATCAGTTACGCTAGCCGGTCACTTTCGAAGGCGGAAGCGAATTATTCCACCACGGAAAAGGAATGCCTTGCCATAATCTGGGCTACAACAAAGTTCCGCCCCTACCTCTAGGCAAGCCTTTCAAAGTCGTGAGTGACCACCACGCCTTGTGTTGGCTCGCTAACTTGAAAGATCCATCAGGACGCCTCGCACGATGGAGTCTTCGACTGCTAAGAAGTATGACATCACCGTCATCTACAAGAGCGGACGAAAACACTCCGACGCCGACTGCTTGTCTCGCTCCCCCGTCGATCCGCCGCCCCAGGGTGACCAGAACGGTGACACTCTTTTGGGACCCATAAGTACCGACGACTTCGCGGAACACCCTCGAGCTGACCCAGAGCTCAAAAGCCTCATGACTACCTGGAACGCAAGACCGCCGCCGTGCCGAAAGTATTCCGCCGAGGACTGGCTTCGTTTTTCCTGCGGAACAACGTTCTCCTGAAGAACTTCTCGCCGCACCGAGCCGACCACCTCCTCGTGGTGCCTTCCTCGTTACGTCCGGAGGTTCTGGAAGCTTTACACGACGACCCGACAGCCGGACACTTCGGTTTTTCCCGCACACTATCAAGAATACAAGAGAAGTACTATTGGCCTCGCTTCACTGCCGACGTCGCGCACTACGTAAGGGAATGCAGAGACTGTCAACGACGCAGGACGCCGACAACTAAGCCAGGCGGACTTCTGCGACCCATCGAACCACCTCGACGGCCGTTCCAGCAAATCGGCATGGACTTACTGGGGCCGTTCCCGACGTCGACTTCCGGCATCAAATGGATCGTCGTAGCGACTGACTACCTCACCCGCAATGCCTAAACAAGGGCACTGCCCAAGAGCAGTGCCACCGAGGTCGGCAAGTTCTTCATTGAGAACATCGTCCTGCGTCATGGAGCCCCGGAGGTCCTCATCACCGACCGAGGTACGGCCTTTACGGCTGACCTAACTCAGGCGATCTTGAGGTACAGTCAAACAAAACACCGTCGAACCACCGCGTACCTACCCACAGACGAATGGCCTCACCGAGCGTCTAAATAAGACCATCGCCGACATGCTGGCCATGTACATCGACGTCGAACACAAGATGTGGGAGGCTATACTTCCGTATGTGACCTTCGCGTACAACACGGCCGTGCAAGAAACTACGCAGCTTATGCCATACAAGCTTGTCTACGGACGGAGCCCAACAACGACGCTTGACGCCATGCTACCGGTCGGCACCGACGAAGAAGACCTCGACGTTGCCTGCCACCTGGAGCGCCCCGAATAAGCTTGACAGCTCGCTCGGTTGCGTATCAAGAACCAGCAGACGGTCGACAGGCGCCACTACAACCTTCGACGACGCCATACCGAATATCAATCCGGCGACCTCGTCTGGGTCTGGACGCCAATACCACGACGCGGACTGTGTGAGAAGCTCTTGCGCCGCTACTTTGAACCCTACAAGGTAGTCCGACGTTCTGGTGAATTGGACTATGAGGGCGTGCCCGATGGCTTAACGTCATCCCATCGGCGCCGTGCACGACCCGAAGTTGTACATGTGGTGCAAATGAAACCTTATTACGCGCGCTGATTTACTGTGACGTATTGTTAATTTATTGCATGTACTCTCACTTTCATGTTCTGTCTTCAGCATCAGGACCATGCTTTTTCAGAGGGGTGTAGTGACACGTGCGGTTGTTTTGTTTAAGTGGAAAGCCGTTAGCACTTCCGAGTGACACGCGCGCTCATTTTGATTGTTTGTGGGGAGCGCCGTTATCACTTTCTGTTACGCGCAACCTACGCCGCGTTTATCTTGCATGCGACTGCTGGAACCATGTGGACCATTCTTGAAACTTTGCATGCTTGACGCGCACATTTCAGTGCCTTCTGGAATTCCAGAGATAATGCGAGAACGCCTTATGACGCGTGTATGAAAGGCGACGCATTACGTCGCTTGTCAGTCTTTTCCGACGACCGACGACTGTTCACGCCGCTACTGCTGTGCATTATCCTTGGCTTTGCTTTGGTAGGCACAAGATCGCCCAATAAACAGTTCGCCTGACATCGCTTGAGTCCTGCGTGCTTCGCCTTGAGTGCTGTGTGCGTCACTAGCAGGTGACATACAGTGCATGGGAAACATCAAGCCTATTTGTGGCAACACTTATATACCGACCGTGTTCTGTTCACTTATTTAAGATTACTGATTGGACTCGGTTTTCAGTCAGTAAACCCAGGTGAAAATATTTAACTGGAAACAACTGGGACCAGTTCAAGTGGTTTATGGTCAAATTCCCAGTGGAGACCAGTTGCAATGGGTCCCAACTGGGAATTTGACCATAAACCACTTGAACTGGTCCCAACTGGTCCCCATTGCTACTGGTTCCAATTGGCCCCGCTGCTACTCACCTAGCCTATGTGAGGCCAGTAGCAGCGGCGTGAAATTTTTGCCCCTGTTACACATGCGTAAGAGCTAGAGATTGTGAACCACACATCATTATTTCATGAGTGAAAAGATCGCTCGTTGCCATCGCATGTGACCGAGTTGGTAACTGCTGGCCGCGAAATCTGTAGATCAAGTCATAGAGCAGAAGAAGCTCGGTGCTGAAACGTGACATTTATTAGAAATATTGCAGCTTGTGCTCTGGCTGGGAATCTTCTTCAATGCTTTGTTGGAGACGCGGCAAACTCTTGGATGTTTCGTGGGCCGTGAAGGTATTTTATCACCTGAAAGCAATTGCCTTTCCACGCTGTTAGCCAAGTTAAAAGAAAATCACTGCTGTTGTAAAGAAGAAACGCGCTGTGCACAGCCCCGCACCAGTGAATCGTAAGTGGGGCTTGGGCTGGATGTTGTTACGATCTTGGCCGCGAGGCCTACGCTGTGTCGTCGTACGTTAGCGGCATACGCTGCGTCCACGACTACGTCGGACTTCTTTATAGTTTCTTTCTTTATAGTTGGTGGAATCGTAACAACATCCAGCCCAAGCCCCACGTGCGATTCTCTGGTGCGGGGCTGTGCACAGCGCGTTTCTTCGTTACACTATCAACATGCAACCCTACCAACAATGCCAAACAGCCACTGGCTGATACTAAGAGTTCAACTCAATGCATTAACTTCGAAGCACTTTTCAATGTAAAAATTCATACACGGAGGCCTCTCTCACCTTCAAATGCTATCATCGGCACCAAGGAAAGCAACGCCAAGTCGTTTGCACACAATCGATCCACAAGCGTGTTGTCACGGGCGAAAACAGTTGTCATGCGCTCGTCCGAAGTGTCATCTCTTCCACAGGTGCCACGTCCAACATTAACTGAGCACAAATTAAGTACACAGGCAACGAACATCCACACGTTCCTCGGCGCAAAATATCACATGTGCCATAGCACAGCGGCCCGCACCTATGCGTCGCCTTGGCTCATACATATGTGCTCTACGAAACTCGCGCACAGGCGCTTCTGAATTTTCTGTTATGCAGCATCTTGTTGTCAATAAATATTGCGGTACTTGCGCAAATTAATCTTATTTTTTTAATATGTTTTGCGCCTGCATTTGTTAACTCTATTTCCTTCGAACAAATCAGATACGAAACTAATAATGACCGTCAAGGCAACTGGTTCCAGTAGAACTGGTTATGGTTCCTGTTGGTGTCCAGATGGACGCAGGGGAAACCAGTTGGCCCTCACTTCGTTCCTAACTGGTACCATTTGGCCGGCAACTGGGACCACTTGGAGTGGTCCCAACTGGGACCAGTTCCTCCCCAGTTCACCTGTAACTGGGACCACTTGCTTCCCTTTTAGCTTCCAAATGGGACCAGTTGACTTTGAACTGGGACCAGTTGGTTCCAGTTACTTCCTGTTGAAACCAGTTAGATTCCGAGCTGCACATTTTCACCTGGGAATGAGAAATGAACGCGTTATAAATGGCCTGAAAAACATGCGCGAGGAAGAAATGGGGAAGCAGCCACTTTCTCGTTCCTTTCTCCTGCCCTTTCTCGGCCGCTAGCCTTCGTGCGTGCTCGCCTCCGCGGAGAGACACTTATCGTGCCCTCTTCACCCTCACTTGCTATCTTTCAGAGTCACCTCCTTGTTCAGAAGGGTATCCGTTCGGCAGCGCGGCTGGGAGGAAATCATAGGAAACGATTTACCGCAGCGTAGACCTTCATGATGTGTGATGCAGGGATGCCTATGAGCCCACGCTAAGCTCACGCCTGTGCCGAGAGTATTTGTTTTGTAATTACGCTGAACAGGAACATGCCACCGGCAATATGTGGCAGGCCATACCTCTAGATATATACACCGGATTGTCGATGTCTGTTTGGGCGAGGTGAGTGGTCGGTCTCTGCGGTGCATTACAGATGGCGCGATAGCAGGGCGAACGTGAGAAATTTGAAATCAGCAATACGACTGCATCCGCCATGGCAAGAGAAAAAGGGTACAGCATGAGTGGTGGGGGCGGGGGAAACAGAGGGTGTTACGCATCAGAGGACTATCGTCTTTTGACGACACTTGCAGTGAAGCGAGAAGATATGCTGCAATTTTTTCCCGACTTCCCTACACGAACTAATGGCACTCATTTTTTTTTGTTCTATTCGTCTTCATGGGATTTCGTTTTGTCAGTTTTTATGCATTTGCTTCCGTTACCGTAATCTGGAAGCGGCAGAAAGCCGTTTAGCATATGATTTTGTATAACCTTGCTGCCAAAGTGCTTAGAAACGGGTAATTTCCATTTCGTACCACACCACTGAAACAAAATAGCCTTCCAGTGTTTTGCGTCGCGATTGGGCGCGAAAAACTACATCGAGTAACACACGCACCACGAACTTCCCGAGCGCAGAAAGCCCGTGGATGGATGCTATGAGCGTCCCCTTTGTAACGGGGCGGTGACATGTGCGCCACCAGGCTCGTAATAAAATTTTAGAACTTTGCTTTTTTTTTCTCTCTTTAAATTGTCCTCATGGAACCTGCGACCCATGCGTCGGCGCACTAGCGCCGTGTTGCGGCACCTCGCGACAAAGGGCCATGCGGCAGCCGGCGCTTTGGCCACTCCATTTTGCTGAGGGAGAAACGCGGCATTCCTGGGTTGTGAATTGACCATTTGCAAAATAGTGCGCGCCCTCTACCGAGCGGCGCCCGGAACACTTCTTGGTTAGAAAGTCGTGCCGGAGATGCCTATTGGTATGCGTTGCTCGGCGTTGCTTCTTGCTGTTTCTGATCGCATTTCAGTGGCGTTTCTTCTTGCATGCCTTTGTGGACATCATAGAGGTAGACTGAACGCTATTTGTTCTTTTTCGAGGTGCTGGAGATTTTTTGCAGTCGTGACCATCGATCAACGGCGTTTCGAAAACCGTATTCCAGCGCACATATCCTTCTTCAGGTTCAACTGTGTTGCGTGCAAGTGTCGTGTGGCTGGATCTTGAAGGAGGAAGACTGTATTCTTAGAAATAATTTACGACAGGGGTCGCGTGCGAGCGCACCTGAGCAGCGCAACAGATTCATTGTGCGGTGGCTGATCGCGGCCCATCGGTTTTCGTGGCTGCGGTCTCTGCGTGAGCAGCCCGTACGACACACTCAAACTTGTGGCATTACCTCAGTAAGGTGCTAAAGTTTGTGGGAGAAACATTGTCGGCCTAGTCATCGTGCACGCGAGCGCCTAACGCGGTCGACTGCTATATCGCAAGGTTGGTGTATATATCCATGCAGGGTCGGTACTCAACAAATGCTGTCAGGGTATTGTTGGGACACACGGCGGCATAATCTTGTATTGCGATCGGAACTGTTACATAGGCTGGGTTCTGTCGCGATCTAAACTGTCGACGTGCCCATGGCACCGCTACACAAGACTGTGCAAGCAAGTTATATGTCAATCTGGAGCTCCCCGAGTATTGGGAAAGCACGTAGAGAGAGATTGCTTTCATAAGTAATATAATCTGGTAAAGCAGGAGGTCACCGGTCGCATAAGAAAAAATTACAGCATATCCACGGAGTGAATGCTGGTGGGTGGGCGAAGCTCGGGAGGTTCATCGTAGATCGTGCCGAGTTCTGGATTAATTTAGTTAACGCGCACGCTACGAATCCTCATGGTTCAACTATGCACAAGTGAAATCTCCCACCGGCATTTCATTGCAAGTCAAGATCCAGTGCCTATATATATACATATATATGGGTTGCCGGTGAACGCTTCACCAACGCGAGCAGTCGGTATTTCTCAATCAAGAAACTTGCTAGGAGACGCTGCCTGCGCCAACGTTGTCTCTCGCGGGTGAAGGCGCGTTCTCCTTTGCGAGCTGGTACAGCGTTCCTCTAAGAAAGATGATGATGATGATTGTGGTTCGTTTAGGAAAGGACGCTAATTTCTGCAGCCCATGTAGGGAGCACGGCTAAGCGTCCGTGGGGGAAAGGGAGTGAAAGTGATAGAGAGAAGAAAGGCCGTAGTGGAGGGCTTCGGAAATTTAGACCACCTGGGGTTCTTTAACGTGCACTGACAACGCACAGTACACGGGCCTCTGGCATTTTCGCCTCCATCGAAAATGCGACCGCCGCGGCCGGGATCGAACCCGCGTATTTTGGGTGGCAGCCGAGTACCGTAACCACTACACCACCGCGGCGGAGCGTTTCCACAGCCAACGCGCGCCTTTCGCTCTCTCTCTGTCTCTCTCTCTCACACAAGACAGCAGAGGCACGCGCCGGGAGGCAGCGCCGGGAGAGAGAGAGAGAGACACGCGCCGGGAGGCACGCGCCGAGGCGAACGCCGAGGGCGAGCGCGTGCCGGAAGGCACGCGGGTTACGCCTGACGACTGACGCCGGACGCGTGACAAGGTTAGACTAAGAGGAGCTTTGCCCCTAAAAAACATGTCGCATCTTTCATCATCAACTACAACTTGAGTTTGATGGAAGCGCACGCAGGACACGGACACCAGGGAGACACACTTGACACACCACAGCGCTAACATTCAACAAGTGATTTATTTTTCCGCAGATCCCGCTTGTACATATACCCTCAACAGCCGTTAGACGCCACGTGTGCACTGCTTAGAACTGTGAACGATGACAAATGGAAATCACCTAAACCGACAGGAGTACATATTTCGTGGACATGGCAAAACACCTTCAATGAGTCGCATTTTTTACCATGTTGCTACCTGGAACAGCGAAAACCACACCCAAAAGCACTTTAGCGAGAGCACATGTATTCAAGTTCTTTTTCAGACAGCATAATTGATGCCCTACTTACGCATGCGTCCCCAGATTTCGAGATGTTATTGGCTTCTACTATCAGACGTGTTGTCTCGCACTGGTTTCTACCCATGATAGCCGTTTCCTTAAACTTGGGTTTACACGTACACCTTCGACAATGAACGGCTAGGAAACCATCCGGAGCCACGTTGCATACCTTGTTTTTATGTTCCCTTAATCTGTCATTTATACACCTACTGGTCTGCCCAATGTAAGACCTTCCGCACGTTAAAGGGATCTGATAAACAACGCCCGTGCTACACTTAACAAATTCATTCTCTTCTTTGTGCTGCGTTTCGCATGCGCTGCGTGTGGTCTTATCTGGCCTTGTCTTCCTACACAGGCTCACCAATTTATTAGGTGCTGAAAAAAAACTGTGCGAACGTTACTCCTTTCAGCTATCTTCTTCAGTCTGTGAGACAATTTATGAATATATGGAATGACGGCAACGTTTCTTTTATTTATGGTTGTGTTAGCGTCATCCACTTGGACGGAACCTGTGCGTTGTGCCTTTTTTAGCAGGCCCTCTGCAACAGATGTGAGGACGTGGTTCGGATAGCCAGCATCATGGAGACGTGACACTTGATTTTCAAAACTATCGCGCATTAGGCACTGGCACGATTTTTTTAGTGCTTCATTCAGGCACATCTTCGCGATACCTCTCTTCACTAACGTGGTATGCGCGGAGTGAAACTGCAACAGTGGCTTGTTTGCCCTAGGCTCGTAACACCAGCATGTTTTGTCATCAGCGAGTGTGAAATTGATGTCGAGGAATCGGATCCTCCCGTCACATGGCATCTCAAATGTCACTTGTAGTGGCCTTAAACACTCACGAAAGACATTAAAAACTGCAGTGCTCTGAGTGCAAAAACATTGTGAAGAACAATCCATAAAAACTAAAAAGTCGTCGACATACCTAAAGACTTTCACAACATTAAAATCCTGCAGGCGCTCTGACAAGTCCCTGTCAAGTTTGGCTAAGAACACATTACTTAGCACTGGTGCTAGGCAAGAGCCAATGCATACTCCTTCTTTCTGCAAATACAAAGCATCATTGTGTTTTATGAATATTGACGACAAGTAAAATCTAAGCATTTCTAAAAAATTGTCTACGGACGTACCCGCTTCCGTAGTGAACCTAACAGCACCATACTTATCGATAGATTTGTCAATGCACGATAGTAATTCTGATTGTGGCAGAGAATAATAAAGATCAGTAATATCAGCCGAAAACGCTTTTAACCCTTGATATTTACGATCTCCCACAAAATTTAAAACAAGCTCCGAATTCTTTGTCAGGAAAGGGTCATCTATGTCCAGCAAGTTGAATTTTTCTTGTAGGTACATGGCAACCGATTTTTGCCATGTGTATTTCTCCGATACAATTACCCTAAAAGGAACGCCTTCTTTGTGCGTTTTTGCGCTGAAGAAAACCTCCAGGCAGTTATTCTTGCTTTTGTTTATGCTACTCAACACACCTTCCAAGTTCATTTTCTTACACATACTTTTCGCTTTTGTTCTGACCTTAGTGGCTGAAATGTCGTTCTTCCTAACGAACACTTTAGTAATAGCATCTATAGCCTTCTCGTTGAATTTCTCATAAGAAAAAACTGCGAATCCTCCTTCCTTATCAGCTGGAAGTACACTCAAGCCCTGTTTTAATAAGTAAGCTTCCACGCGTTTCAGCGGTAACTTGCGACAAGGTGGCTTACAGTGATTCAGGGCATCTACGCCTTCGGAGATGATCCTGGTGGCTTCGTGTTCCGGAGCTCGCTTGGAGACTTGGCGCACCATTGACAGAAGTTCAGGCTTCTTCATTTGGGGTTGCACAGCGAAATTTGGTCCGAGTCCCAAAACGCCGCGCACAAATCCTGGGAGGCGGATGTCTTCCACTACGTGCACTTTTCCAGCCGCACTAACGCGCACTTTTTTCACCATGTCGCGTAGCTGTCTCAGTTGAAGCCTCCAGTGGAACTCCGTCATTTGGTCAGCCAGCCGTAGATGCTTCCGAATTTGTATCTCCGCTATGTGCTTCTCAAAATTTCCGCGCATCTCGTTGCCCAGAAAAGCTCTGAGGAGTCGCGCTTGTCGAAGCCATTCCGAGCGCTGAATTTTCAGGATTCTCGTCCTATGTCCATCGGAAGGCGCGCATCCTCCGAAAAGCGCCCGCACGTCCTCTGGAAGCAGTTTGTTTCTCATGCAGAAACTAAGCGATCTTGCTTTGCACGTGGCGTTTACGATGAGGGTTACTACGCCGCAAGGATCGCGCAGTACGTGCAGAAAAGAGCCCGTTGAACGAGAAATGAAGTCGATGAGGGTGGCAATGTGGGCTTGTTGGTAGAGCATCTTGAGTTTGATGGTAGCGCACGCAGGACACGGACACCAGGGAGACACACTTGACACACCACAGCGCTAACATTCAACAAGTGATTTATTTTTCCGCAGATCCCGCTTGTACATATACCCTCAACACCGTTAGACGCCACGTGTGCACTGCTTAGAACTGTGAACGATGACAAATGGAAATCACCTAAACCGACAGGAGTACATATTTCGTGGACATGGCAAAACACCTTCAATGAGTCGCATTTTTTACCATGTTGCTACCTGGAACAGCGAAAACCACACCCAAAAGCACTTTAGCGAGAGCACATGTATTCAAGTTCTTTTTCAGACAGCATAATTGATGCCCTACTTACGCATGCGTCCCCAGATTTCGAGATGTTATTGGCTTCTACTATCAGACGTGTTGTCTCGCACTGGTATCTACCCATGATAGCCGTTTCCTTAAACTTGGGTTGACACGTACACATTCGACAATGAACGGCTAGGAAACCATCCGGAGCCACGTTGCATACCTTGTTTTTATGTTCCCTTCATCTGTCATTTATACACCTACTGGTCTGCCCAATGTAAGACCTTCCGCACGTTAAAGGGATCTGATAAACAACGCCCGTGCTACACTTAACAAATTCATTCTCTTCTTTGTGCTGCGTTTCGCATGCGCTGCGT
The DNA here is from genome assembly GCA_013339685.2 of Hyalomma asiaticum. Classification (NCBI taxonomy): domain Eukaryota; kingdom Metazoa; phylum Arthropoda; class Arachnida; order Ixodida; family Ixodidae; genus Hyalomma; species Hyalomma asiaticum. Next base: position 4,765,602 of record CM023482.1, on the reverse strand, counting down.
GTGGTCTTATCTGGCCTTGTCTTCCTACACAGGCTCACCAATTTATTAGGTGCTGAAAAAAAACTGTGCGAACGTTACTCCTTTCAGCTATCTTCTTCAGTCTGTGAGACAATTTATGAATATATGGAATGACGGCAACGTTTCTTTTATTTATGGTTGTGTTAGCGTCATCCACTTGGACGGAACCTGTGCGTTGTGCCTTTTTTAGCAGGCCCTCTGCAACAGATGTGAGGACGTGGTTCGGATAGCCAGCATCATGGAGACGTGACACTTGATTTTCAAAACTATCGCGCATTAGGCACTGGCACGATTTTTTTAGTGCTTCATTCAGGCACATCTTCGCGATACCCCAACATTCAACATCGTCAACATTCATAAAACACAACGATGCTTTGTATTTGCAGAAAGAAGGAGTATGCATTGGCTCTTGCCTAGCACCAGTGCTAAGTAATGTGTTCTTAGCCAAACTTGACAGGGACTTGTCAGAGCGCCTGCAGGATTTTAATGTTGTGAAAGTCTTTAGGTATGTCGACGACTTTTTAGTTTTTATGGATTGTTCTTCACAATGCATTGCCACCCTCATCAACTACAAGTACCGCCATCTAGTTTTAAATTTATCAACTACAATCATCATCAACTAGAAGTACCGCCATCTAGTGAGTACTGCAAGAACTAAACCAGAGGTTACGTACATCACCAACAACAAACCCCATGGCATGTACAGACCCACGCCCTAAGGAGCTTCGCCCCTAAAAAAATGAAAAGAAATGCCCTTAGTAAAATTCGCGATTTTCGCTTTCTGTTCCCATGGCGAATTGCCACTTCAGGCGTCTGCTACCGCTATGACCCGCGCTCCTCTGTTCGTCAACTTCTTCTCGGTCACAAATCGAAAAAAGGATAATCCCGTGGCTTCTAAAAAATAATTTTCATAGCCGTAACCAACGCATTGCTGAAAGCGCAGCCGCAACGTCCGACGCCTCGTTGAATTTCACAACTTGCCCAGCCACCTGGTATGGCCTCCGAAATCCGCGAAGCGGGCGGATTTACCCAATGAGAGGGCGCGCCCACCGAGCGGCTTCTCGCGCATGCGCAGACGTATTTTTGCAAATCGTCAATTTTTTCGAGGGATTTGTGGGGACCTAAAGCGATTGTTGACGTAGGTTCCAGGCTCTCAGTTTTAGAACAAGGTTTCGGCGTGGAAGCTAAAACGTTATTTTGCAACAATGCTATTTTGGCTGGCGTTTTTTTTTTACTTCTGTCATGCCGTTACTTCCTTTTGTTTGTTTTTGTGGGGTTTAACGTCCCAAAACCAGTTCTGATTATGAGAGACGCCGTAGTGCGCTGCACTGACATGGCACAGCACACGGGCCTCAACATTTCGCCTGCATCGAAATGCCGCGATTCGATCCAGCGATCCCTCGGATCAGCAGACAAGTGCCATAACCACTAGACCACCGTGGCGGGGCGCCATTACTTCCTGATCTGACGAGATTTCGTCCGATTCTCGATTTCATATAACGTTCTGTTTAGCAAAAAAAATTACGGTTTGAAAAGCTGTTTCACTCTGGACTGAGGCAGTGTAGCGATGTGGCTGAATGTGGCAGGCAAAGATTAGAGCCTCCGGAACACATTTAGCGCAGCGTCGTCTTTATGTAGACATCGAAGCGGCCTCATTCTTTGATAGAGAGGCTATATTTCATTGCCTTTTTTTTTGCACGCAGCTGGGTGACTCCACTCTTTAGAAAAGGCTACCGACGCACACTGCAAGTGGAGGACCTCTACGCCTGTCCAAAGTGGGAGCGCTCGGAGAAGAAGGCAGACCGACTGCAGACGTAAGTTTCTCCGTTTCCTTTGTGTGCACACCAGAGGATTTGTTTATTTGACATGCCGTCAATGTAATAAGACATTACTGAAGTCTGCATGCAACATTACAAACGTCGACAACGAATATCGCTGAAGCTGCAGGGAGACTGGCTCATCATTCACAATCATTTTGGTTATCATGCATGAAATAAGGCTGCGCATAATAAACAAGCATAGAACGCCATTTCAAAATATTTATTTCCTTCCCCTGCCCGCGTCCTCCGAGGCATTTAGTCAGGCTTGTTCCTCCTCCTCAGCATGAGCTTACTTGAGCGTACAAGCACCGTGGAGGGCACATGCGACATACGCCACGAACCGGAACCGGCGATGCAAATTTTAATTGCTTTCCCCGAGTCTTGAAGCACGACACATACTCTGGCGGATTGCGTACAAGTTACACGTGATGGTTCGCTCTGTGCTATATTCAGGAGGTACCTCCTGCCGTCGGAATGGGCTTTGCGTAAAACTGTTTCTTTGTACTTAATTTGAAGTGCGCCCCGCCACGGTGGTCTAGTGGTTATGGCACTCGGCTGCAGATCCGAAGGTCGCGGGATCGAATCCCGGCCGCGGCGGCTGCATTTCGATGGAGGCGAAATGTTGAGGCCCGTGTGCTGTGCGATGTCAGTGCACGTTAAAGAACCCCAGGTGGTCGAAATTTCCGCAGCCCTCCACTACGGCGTCTCTCATAATCAGAACTGGTTTTGGGACGTTAAACCCCACAAATCAATCAATTTGAAGTGCCGCAGTAGACATTACATCTACTAGCGTAATGGCCCCACCACTTGGTTGGCGATGGTGGGAGAAGCATAGCCACCTGGTCCGCCACTGTGCTTGGTTTAGCTCCATCTGTGATTGCAACGAGAGCTTCAGCCACATGCATACTTCTTATTTTAAAGAGGGTAGCCTAAAAAAGGAAAAAAATCGCTAAAGAGAAAACTTGGCAAGAATACAACGAAGCTTAGTGCTTATGGCGGCGGCATACTGTGGCAAACAGTACTACGAGGTCCTTCCCCGCATTGACCGATCGGGGAAAGAGAAGTGAAACAAGTTACCTGTGCGAACGCTTGGGTTGTCAGCGGAAGCAGCTCACACCTTTGAGTCTACCTTTACGTATAAAGTGCACTCCCTGACTGAACAAGACAGCGGTCAATATTGCTCACGTTTACAGTGCTGTTTCCTGTGTTGTGCCACCGTTGCGCCAACAACGCAACGGTGGGACAACACAGGAAACAGCACTTTAAACGGGTGTTAACCTGCTATCCCTAGCACATTTCGACAAGTAAGCCGAGTCTGACTTTCCGACACGCACCTATTTGGCGCATGCTTTTGTTTTTCCTCTTCGCAGCTTGTGGCCTTGCTGTCGCCTGTTTGGAAGCCTTTATTTCTGAATATTAGTCTTTCCTTGTTTTGGTTTTGGTGACTTTCCGCTTTCTTGTTGCCTCTTGCGTTTTTTCGCATTTCACTAACGTTTCATGACTGCTGCTTTTCACTGCGCTGTATAAACAGTCGAATATGCATCATCCATCTGGGATGCTGGTGCCGCTAGACTAACACACGAACTCGAAGCAGTCCAGAATCGTTCAATTGGCTTCGTTTTATTCAATTATAATCGCACAGCTAGTGTTACCCTACAAGCATCAGCTTAACCTTCCTGAACTCGCCATTCGGCGAGAAATAGCCCGACTATGCCCGTTCTATAAATTTTACTATGACAACAATAACCTTCGCTGGCAGCTTGTTGACACTCCACTTTCATATCAAATTATACTGACACAGGACAAACCATATTTAAAAGACGTGCGCATGTTCGCGCTCAAGAGGACAGTGGCGCATTGGCGCTGCAGCACAAAGGCTGTGATGGCACGTGCGTTCGTGGCACGCGATCGCCTGCAAGACAAGGACAAAAAAATCACAGCATATCCACGGGGTGAATGATGATGAGTGGGCGAAGCTCCGGAGGGAATCATCGGTAAACCGTGAACCTTCCGTGTAATTCGCCCAGTCGATCATCATGTAAAGACGTCTTACAGCCCCTTACACAGGCCGGAACGCACACCGCGTTTGCCGACGCCATCACATGACTGATGAGAGAGTATTAGGCGGAGAGGCCACAGCGTCTTACACCAGCTTCTTACACGGGCCGTAACGCGCTAGCACAAACGCGTTAGAAACGCGCAGTCTTTCGTTAATGTTGGGTATTTACGGTCATCGTGGTGCATGTGTCCATGTGCGCTTCGTGGCGTAGACAATAAAGAAAAAAAAGCGCTTCGTGGCGTAGTGGCTAGCGCCGCGCGTTCGGAAGCGAGGGGTCCCTGGTTCGATTCCGCACTTCGGGCACAACGTTCGGAATTTTTTTCTCATCGTCCATGGTCCACCAAGCGCGATCCGACACGTACGGCGACGATCCAGGAGAATGAGAGAAGCGCTCCCCGCGCAGCAGCCAATCGGAGAGCAGCTGTACCGCCAACGCCATCTAGCGTACATTCACCCAACCGCCATATTGTACGCATGTCTATGGGGCAGCGCCCTCTCGGAAACGAGACGAGAAATGGAGATGACACAGAATGCGTACAGCGCCATCTAGTGTATCGTCACCCAACTGCAGTTTGCATGCATCTCTATGGGACAACGCCATCTATTGTATGCTAAGGGAGACGCTACGCAGGATGCATCGACAACCGAGAACCGTCCAGGTGATGCCATAAGGAGCTTCGCCCCTAAAATAGACGGAAGACTCCGATCGAGCAGAAGGCTTCTGGAGTCCGCCGCGGTGGTGTAGCGCTTACGGTACTCAGCAGCCACCCAAAAAAATTCGGGTTTCATCCCGGCCGCGGCGGTCGCATTTTCGATGGAGGCGAAAATGCCAGAGGCCCGTGTACAGCGCGTTGTCAGTGCACGTTAAAGAACCCCAGGTGGTCTAAATTTCCGGAGCCCTCCACTACGGCGTCTCTCTCCTCTCTATCTCTTTCACTTCATTTCCCAACCCCTACGGACGCTTAGCCGTGCTCCCTGCATGGGCTGCAGAAATTAGCGTCCTTTCCTAACCGAACCACAATCATAATCAAGGCTTCTGGATCTCTTCGAGGAACGCTGCGTTTGATTTTCGTTTAACTAGCACAACTTATCTCTCAATAAATAGCTCATTTTCCTAATCTACCTGAATTGTTCGTCACAATTGTCGTGGAGGTGCGAGGTAAATGATGTCCAGCCCCATTCGAGTGAGAGAAAGCACTCCTGAGCCACGACTACTCGGACCCAACGAGCTCACGCCTGTGCAGCAGCGCTCAAGCCGTAGTCTATGAGGTGAGCCTCCAGAGTTTCGTCTTTTGCCCGAGCCTGCTACGGCAGCAATAGGAGCCCGTGGTGTTGATAACGAAATGACATTACACACCACCGCAAGCCACATTGTCGTCGATCGGCCGTGGACGCCCGAGCCTTTCCACGCCGACAGTTATGGAGACGCCCAGGACTGGCTTGAAGGATTTTTGCGTGGGGCTCACTGCAATGACTGGAATGAAGACCGAAAGCTCCAACACGTTTATTTAGCTTTCCGGGACTCTGCGCGAACGTGGTTTGAAAACGCGAAGCAGCCATGCAGTCATGGAATGATTTCGGGCGAGAATTTCTGGAAACTTATCCTAGCACAGACCCGAGGTGAAAAAATTTGCAGATCCCACGTGCAGTGGGAATCAAGGAAATGCGAAGCACGCATCAGGAACGTAAAAGGGATTTGCATTGCTGTCTCGCTATACAGAGTTTGGTACATATGAAGTTAACGAAACGGCCGCAAGAGCACCACTGACTGTGGCGTGTAAACCATGCCGCTCATACACGCATGACACGATTCTAACGTTATGACCTTTAATTTACGTTCGTCATGCAGTCGTGTGGTGGCATGCCAATTTTTGTACATATCCCGTTAACGAAACGGCCAAGAGAGCACCAAGACCGTGGCATGTAAATCACGTCGCTCATGACATGCATGTCATGATTTTCGTGTTATGACCTGTCATTTACGTTCGTCATGCAGTCATGTTGTGGCATGCCAATTTTCGTATACATCCCGGTAACGAAAAGCGTGGCATGTAAATCATGTCGCTCATGACATGTGTATCATGATTTTCATGTTGTGACCTGTCATTTTTGTTCGTCATGCAGTCATGTTGTGCTATAGGAATTTTCGCATACGCCCCTTTAGCGAAACGGCCAGGAGAGCACCAAGACCGTGGCGTGTAGATCATGGCGCTCATGACACGCATATCATGATTTTTATGTTATGACCTGCATTTATGTTCATCATGCAGTGATGTTGTGGTATACCAATTTTCGTAAAATCCCATTAGCGAAACGGCCAGGCGAGCACTAAGACCGTGGCATGTAAATCATGTCGCTCATGACATGCATGTCCCTATTTTCAATTCATGATCTGTTACTTATGTTCCTCATGCAGTCATGTTGTGGCATACCAATGTCCGTATACATCCCATTAACGAAACGGCCAGGAGAGCACTAAGACCGTGGCATGTAAATCATGTCGCTCATGACATGCATATCATGATTCTCATGTTAGGACCTGTCATTTATGTTCAACATGCAGTGATGTTGTGCCATACCAATTTTCACATACACACCATTAACGAAACGGCCAGGAGAGCACCAAGTCCTTGGCATGTAAATCATGCCGCTCATGACAAGCATGTCATGATTTTCATGTTATGACCTGCCATTTATGTTCGTCATGAAGTCATGTTCTGGCATGCCAATTTTCGTATACATCCCATTTACGAAACGCGTGGCATGTTAATCATGTCGCTCATGACATTCATGTCGCTATTTTCATGTTATAACCTGTCATTTATGTTCGTCAGGCAGTCATGTTGTGCCATACCAATTTTCGCGTACATCCCTTTAGCGAAACGGCCAGGAGAGCACCAAGACCGTGGCATGTAAATCATGCCGCTCATGACAAGCATGTCATGATTTTCATGTTATGACCTGTTATTTATGTTCATCATGCAGTATGTTGTGGCATACCAATTTTCATAAAAATCCCATTAGCGAAAGGGCCAGGAGAGCCCAAAATCGTAGGCGGCTAGATAGATAGACACGCTCAAAGTCGCAGAAGTTCGCTAAGAAATGCTTCGCATTTAAAACTCCACGCATCTCCATGAAGTGAACCATGACGAGTGGGCGAGGATGAGGATCGTTCGGTTTTACCGTAAATCACCCGTTAAATTGCCCACTCAAGCACGTAAATTAGTGACCATGCGTGTGTATATTTACACATACGTTTTCATTTATGATCCGTGTCTTTATGAGATTCCTGTTCTCCAACGTAGTAGATCGTGCCGAGTTCCCGAATAATTTAGTGAACGCGAACGCTGCGAATCTTTGTGGTTCAATTACGCACAAGAGAAATCTCCCGGCACTGCATTGCAGGTCAAGATCCACTGTCTATATATATTGGGTGGCCGGTGAACGGTTGTGACGCGCAAGCAGTAGGTCTTTCAATCAAGAAATTCAGCTAGCAGACACTGCTTACGTCAGCATTGTCTCTCGCGGGCGAGGGCGCGTTCTCGTTGCCTGCGAATTCGTGAGGTGCTCATCAGAGAACGAGCGTTTCCTTAGTGCAACGCGCTGTTCGCTCTCTCTCAAGACAGCAGATGACACCGTCTTGGTTCATCGTATGCACTCATGACTGTCACTGTCGAGGAAAGAGAGATCGCGCGCCGAAAGGCATGCGCCGAGAGCGAGCGCGAGCGTGGCTACAACGGCGCGACGAGGGACAAGCCTCGACCCTAAGGAGCTTCGCCCTCAAAGCTGAAGCATGCCCTGTAAGCAAGAAGCCAGCAAAACAAAGAGAGCGTGGCAATATACATTGCGTCCGCCGCGGTGGTGTAGTGGTTACGGTACTCGGCTGCCAGCCTAAATACACGGGTTCGATCCCGGCCGCGGCGGTCACATTTTCGATGGAGGCGAAAATGACAGAGGCCCGTGTACTGTGCGTTATCAGTGCACGTTAAAGAACCCCAGGTGGTCTAAATTTCCGGAGCCCTCCACTACGGCCTTTCTCTCCTCTCTATCTCTTTCACTCCCTTTCCCCCACTCCGACGGACGCTTAGCCGTGCTCCCTAAATGGGTTGCAGAAATTAGCGTCCTTTCCTAACCGAACCACAATCATCATCATCATATACATTGAGGATATGTCCCGCTTGTTTCGCCATGCCCACCTACGGGCGAACGAGGACAAGGAGCTCTGGCATTTGCTGGTTTGGTTCGAAGCCGTCCACGCACTGCTGCCGAATTCCGCTCTGGGGCGACAACTATGGAAAAGATACTGCAACAGTGAGCGAGGCTTTACAACCGAGATGTGACCACCGCATCTGTGGAGGCCCTGTCAGGCAGCATTCGGGAACAGCCCCGACACCTTCCGAGAGCTCGTGCGATCCATGGTCCGGGAAGAGCTCCAGATGCTACAGCTGAGGAACAGTTCGACATCAGTCCCCTCGCTAGCAGAAGTGGTTCGGGAAGAATTACGGCAAGTACTTCGCGAGCATCAGGTTCGACATTAGTCTCCTCGCTATCAGAAGTGGTTCGGGAAGAATTGCGGCAAGTACTTCGTGAACAGCAGCCAAAAGTGCAGCTCCAGCCCACTGTCTAGTATGCGGAGGTACTTCGAAGCACTCTTGGGCGTACTTTCGTCACGGATGCTTCCTATATGCCTAGGCCTCAGTTCACTCAGCCCCGATCTGAGACCAGATTCCGCAAATCTGATGTATGGAGCACTCCTGATCGCACCCCGCTGTGCTACCACTGCTGCGAAGCTGGCGACCTCTACCTGACGTGCGAGTACCGTCGAGCGGGGTTCCGTGGGTTTGCCGTAAACGCTCCTTGCCCCAGAAATGGCGAACGTCCGTTTGAAATCCTGGAGTACTTACCAAGGCGCCAGGACCCATGCACCTCGCAGCGGCATCAGCCTCGGTCAGCCGCACCGCTAAGGTGCCGATCACCGAGACCATGTCGGTCCTCAACCTCTCCAAGGCGAAGTTCTCGAAGCCCACTGTGGGAAAATAAAACTAGCGACCTGTGGAGTTGAGGCCGTTGTCGACGCAAGAACAGAACCTCCAGTGCCGATTCCGGAATGTTACGACAAACGCGACGGTAGGCGCGAAAACAGCACGTTGCTTCTGATTTGCGGGTGTTGATAGACGGCTTTGAAGTTAGAGCTTTGGTAGATACAAGCGCCGATTATTCTATTATGAGCAGAGAACTTGCCAGAAGGCTCAGGAACGTTCTGACCCATTTGCTCGCAAGAAATCGATTCCTATGAATAAATGTATTGAAAACTCTGACAAGACAATAAAACTGGCGACCCAGGCAGCACGCCAACACAGGACTGATGTAGGCGTGAAGTCGGCCAAAGTCGACAGCGATATCGGACCTAAGTCGGCAAATCGCGCTCGCAGCAGGACATGTTATTGACAAGGCGGGCAGGTGCACTTTTAGGATTGGAATACACGGCTTGACTTACGTCGCCAGTTTTAGTGTCTTGTCAGAGTTTTCAATACATTTATTCATAGGAATCGATTTCTTGCTAGCGAATGGGGCAGTAATTAACTTAAAGGAGTCGTGTGTGTCGTTCTCGACGAAGCAGGTCGTCGCGACGTTCGAATATGAAGGAGAATTCGAAGCGCTCTACATTGTAGACTACGACGTGGCGGTACCACCGAGGTCCAGCATAGCTGTCTCCGTTAGGAACGACTATGAAGGAATTGCAGACAGCAACACGGGGCTCTTAGTTGAAAAAGGGACCTGCGTGGCTAGGGGCCTTACGAGACGAGTGCGCCAACGTCTTCCTCACAAATTTCAGACATGAGGTGCAGCAAAAGGAACGGTCGTTGCCCGCCTCAACGATTACGCCAGTGTTACACATTTGAGCTATTCTGCCTCAGAACCGCCCAATTCCGACAACGTGTCCATCAAAATCGAAACAGCATTATGGCCGAACCAGAAGAACGAGATAGAATCTCGTGTACGTGAGTTCGCCTCGTGCTTTTCAACGTCATCGAGAGTCCAAGGAACACCTATCACGACCCAGGCAGCACGCCAACAGAGGACTGATATAGGCGTGAAGTCGGCCAAAGTCGACAGCGATATCGGGCCTAAGTCGGGAAATCGCGCTCGCGCTACTTTCACCCACATCTACCCGATGATGACCAGCCAGAGTGGCTCCACTGTGGCGAAGCCACCATGGGTCGAACTTGGCCAGCCAGTGTGGGCGGAATTTGGCCAGCCAGAGTGGGTGAAATTTGTCCAGCCAGTGTGGGCGAAATATGGCCAGCCAGCATGGGTCAAATTTGGCCAGCCAGAATGAGTCGAATTTGGCTAGGTAGCATCGGCCGATGTTGCGGGCATTCAGGCTTTTTTGGCGTGTTGGCCCAGCCGACATGGGGAAACCCCTTGCGCTACCGTTCACAGCCATTATGGTGTTTCTGGTGTTTACCCCACGTGTATCGCACCGTTTGGATAGGAAACATTTTTATTTGTGTGTTTTCACATTTTCGAAGGGCTATGAAGGCATTTTAGAAGGCACTATGAAATGGACCAACAGTATGTGTAAATGTGCCTCTCATGCATACGCAGAAGCTTCATTAACACAGTAATAAGTGGGGCTAAGTGGATCCTCTGTACTTTCTATTAATGCGTTCTAAACAAAACAAATAACACAGCAAGAGAGGTTTATAGCGAAAAGCACTATTTCATTTATTTTCTGGACTTTGAATTCATAATATGCTATTCTCGTATCGCACCGTCGTAGTAGAAAAGCTTCGGCAGGGATGTAACCTGAGGGAAAAGGCGCGAAAAGTTAGCACAGATTTGGAGCACATCAGCACAATACCATCGTTGAGTGCAACTTGTGTGCGATTTATGAACAAACGCAGAAATTCAAGAAATGTCAGAGACATCTGATAATCGGGCACTACTTTAGAAAATAGAAAAAGAAAGTTCTCCTTTTAACTATATAATGAATCTATGTTCCAATATTCAACCCCCAGATCTTGGCTTCGCGTCGCTTTAGATAAGCAAGAGGAAAAAAAACGTGAGTAAAGGTTCTGTCGCAAAGCAACTTTAAAAGCGGCACATTAGTTGAAATAGGTGCATTTTGCAATATAATAAATTTAATATTTTTGGCATACATCGGAAAAGAAACCATGTAGACGTGATCTAACCCGACACACACCAGGGATGGGGCCTTTAGGCAAAAAACGTCGTTAAATGATAGGTGCAAGGTGCATTATAAGCAGATATTAGAGGAGGAACGTCTTTACAGGGCTACTTTAAAAATGTCATCGCGTGCCGAACTGCCGCACGTGTCCTACACCAAGGAGCGCGTGTTCGGTATCACATTACCTTTAAAAATACGGGCAAGAAATGATAATGTTACGAGAACTGCAAGTCTCCACACAATGGGTGTTTGATACAAGCACTGGGTCAACTATATGAAGTAAAACTGCTTTGGGACAACGTGCGTAGGCTCTTTATTCGAAAATAAAGAGCCTACGCACCTCACGACACAAATAATAGATAACGTGGAAACGGTGCTTTAACATCACAACAAAATGTGCCCCGTCCCATTTTAAAAACTGGCCAGCAACTTACCGAATTTCGGCATCCGCTCTGCACTATACAGCTGTGAGTCAGCAATACAAATTCCGCGACGACACTGTAGTCTCACCAAATGGTACAGGCTTGTGTTCATATACAACCAATGTCACAGTTGGGATGGGCATTGTCTTAGGAGGTACCCTCGCCAAGGAATCGCGCAATTAGCTTGAATGATCGATAAATGCAGTACATGATAAACGATAAACGTGTTGACAGACTGCGTGCACATGTTGAAACTCGTTCGTACACCTTGCACATTGGTAACAATGCAGCCGCGACGAGAGAGCGTGGAAAGCTCCCCGAAAACTGCGTGGTTTCCCCCCTCCCAAGGCAGCAAATGCCCCCAAAAGCAGGTTCAGAACGACATTCTTTGCAAACTGTAGATGAGCACAATGGACGTACATGGAAGGGGCCGTGACAATGGTAGTCAGTTTGGAAGGGGACGCGCCCCCCCCCCCCCCCACAAACACACTTTTGTTTATGTTTAGTTGCTGCTGGCTTAGCACGTGCTAGGTTACTTCTCGGCAGAGTACGTGCGTTTTTCTTGCATTCTTTTTTTTCTAGTTGTCTCAAAACGTGGAAGACAGCATTTCTGCGGGGCAAACATTTATGCACAAGGGCGGCGAGCCGATACTGGCTCGCCGTCGGCAACGTTAGGCCGTGGATGGGCCGAACTTTGCCGCCATAAAACCAATATCGGCCATACGTGGCGTGCTGCCTGGGGAAGCACCACATTATATTGGAGGAATCTGCGAGGCCAATTCGCCAGCACCCTTACGGGCATCACCGAAAAAGAAGGAAGTAATCATAAAGCAAGCAGAAGAAATGCTTAGACACGACATAATCCAACTGTCGGCAAGCCCATGGGCCTCTCCTGTGGTGCTAGTAAAAAAAAAGACCAAACCTTCCGTTTCTGCCTGGATTATCGAAGCCTGAACTTCGTCACAATGAAAGATTTCTACCCTCTTCCAAGGATCCATGACACCCTTGACAGACTGCGGGATGCGAAGTTCTTCTCGTCTCTAGACCTCAAAAGCGGGTACTGGCAGAGCGAGGTGGACGATACAGACCGTGAAAAACAGCATCCTTCACACCAGGCGGATTATATGAGTTTAAGGTACTCCCACTCGGCCTTTGCTCCGCACCTGCTACATTACACCGGATGATGGACATTGTGCTGTCCGGGCTAAATTGGCAATCCCGTCTGGCTTACCTCGACGATGTCGTTATTTTTTCGACCACCTTCGATCAGCATGTAGAACGGCTCAGGACTGTGCTCAACGCCATCACTAACAGGGCTTACGATAAAGCCACAAAAATGTCACTTCGGCTTCCACGAACTTCTTTTCCTCGGCCATGTGATTAGCTCCTAATGCGTCCTCCCTGACCCCGAGAAGACTGCAGCAATGGACAAGTTTCCAAGACCGACAAATTATTAGAAGCTTCTTAGGGCTGTGGCGTATTATCGACGCTTAGGCAAACATTTTTCGAAGATTGCCGAACCACTAACGCGACTGACAAAAGAAGACATGCCTTTCGTCGGGATCGGTAAACAAGAGGATGCATTTAGCGAGCTACGACGGCGACTCCAAAACAACGCTGTTCTGGCACACTTTCACAAAGAAGCACAGACGAATATTCACACGAACGCAAGCCATTTAGGCCTCAGTGCCGTCTTGGTTCAGTGGCAGAATGGCGAGAAATGAGTACAAAAGGACAGAAAGTTGAGCGAGTTGGTAACAGTCCATAGTCAAAAGAAAAGGCGTGCAGGACACGCACACAAGGAGAGCAGTGAACACCACGAACGCCGACTAACAACTGATGTACAGCACAGAGGCGAAAAAGAAAGAAGACACACAGCTTATCTGCGCATGCTCGGAATGGCAGCGCCACCCGTCAAACGGTTACACGTGCCGGTCTTCGCGATAGACAACTCCTAAGGCATTCTATCTCCTCTGCTTAAGCTAATCGACGGCTGACTCACGCATCCACTTCCACTTATACTGGTATGCCAGGCGTCAACCAATAAACGCGTATCTTCGTTCTTATGCCTGTATAAGATCTCGGTTTTGTCTTACTCGGGCATGCAGCTACAGACCTGGCAGTGCAAGGATAGATTAGACGGCGTCCCACCTGATAGCGACCTTCTGTGTTCAATTAATCTTTGATTAATACAACGCGCAATTTGCCCTACATAAAAACGTCTGCACCTGAAAGGAATCTTATAAACCACACCCATGCGACAGTCGGTGAAATTGTTCTTGGCTAAGTGCTTAACCGGACAGATATCCGTTCGCTTCTTACCTTCCATCTGCTCATTTCTTCTATGCACGGCAGCACAAACCCTTCCTAACTTATTGGGAGCCGTAAACACAACATTAACCACATATCTACTTCCCACTTTCTTAAGCCTGTGCGAAACTGCGTCGATATACGGAATACTCACGACCTTTTTCTTGTTAATGTTACTCTCTGCTACAACTTTCGTTCCGGTCGAAATCGACTTCTTAAGACGCTCAGCTACTGTGGCTATGGCTAGTCTAGGGTAACCTGCATCTAAGAGGCGCTCGACCTGCGCATTAAAGCTAATGGTGAAACGGTGCACGCACGACTTCCATAGGGCTGACTTTAAACAAAACAAGGCTATTCCGTTTTTTACTACTTTCGAATGCTTGGAGTCAAAGTTTAACAACGGCTTAGATGCTCTAGGGGAATACTGCCAACACACGTGATTCTGCTCAAATGACAACGAGATATCTAAAAATTGTATTACGTTTCTCTCCGGTAGTTCTTTCGCAAACCTTAGACGATCTCCATTAAGTTTAAATTAATCGCTTACATAGGTGACGACGGATTCAAAATCATCCTTACTACAAAGTACAAATCTCTCCCTGTGGAAGATGGAGATGAGTTTCCGTTTCTTGGAGTCGTGACAACATCACAAATGCCAAGCATCAACGATCTGACGACGATATGCCACTCTTCATCAAATACCTGGAAGGACACCCCGACCGTATTCCACGAGATTTCACCCGAGGATTGCCCTCGTACGTGCTGAAGAATGGCGTCCTCTACAAAAGAAACTCTAAACATAGCAAAAAAAATTTTCTCTTGGTCGTGCCTTCAGCCTTGCGATCCGACATTATTGAAGCCTGTCACGATAACCCATCCGCACGGCACCTTGGAGTGAGTAGAACGTTAGCGCGAATTCATGCCAAGTACCACTGGCCACAGCTTATTTTATACTTACAACATTATGTGAGGAGATGTCGGGATTGCCAACGACGCAGTACGCCTCCATTAAGACCCGCAGGCATTCTCACCCAATAGAACCGCCAAAACCCCGTTCGAACAAATAGGAATGTACCTTCTTTGGTCGTTCCCGACATCATATCGGAGAAAAGGTGTATTGTAGTAGCGACATATTACATAACCCGCTACGCGGAGACAGCTACACTGGTCCGGGGAACGGCGATCTTCAAGACATTGATTCATCTTCTACCATCAAGTGTGTTTTGCCATGATGCTCTACGTAACTTTAACCGAACTCGATTTGCCTCAAATGGAAATTTTTTACTACCTGCTATTCGTACTAATTATGGCCGACATACTGGGTATTTTCTTGCTTTGTTCATATGGAATTCATTACCATCCCACATCAAACAGTGTGCCACAATCGGTCTTTTTAAAAAAGAACTGTTTTCTTATTTGCTCAATTACTAAACGCATATTTTCATGATTCATTTGTGTTATCACTTTGTTTAATTATAATTGTCTTATTGTTGTTCCGCTAAATCATTCGTTTTCTTGTTATGTTGCTATTCACTGCTAATTGCGCTCTTTTTCATTTGCAATTTCGGACAGGAGGTCCCCCTGCAGCCTAGTGCTTTCGGACCTCCTTCTGTATAATTATCTTGTGTAATATTTTATGTTTGTAATCATATTTGAAATAAACTTGAAACTTGAAACTTGAAGTAGCAGAGTTCTTTGTAAAAAACGTAGTACTCCGACATGGTGCCCCTAGCGTTGTTATCACGGACTGAGGAACGGCATTCACCGCCGATTTAACATAGTTCATTATGCAACTCACTCACACAAGCCACAGAAATACAAGTGCGCACCAACTTGAAACAAATGGCCTGAAGGAGCGACTTAAAAGAACGCTGACCGACATGTTATCAATGTACGTCGACCTGGAGCACACGATATGGGAGATGATGCTATACCTACGCAACATTCGCGTATAACACCGTACTACAGGAGACCACTCAGTTGACGCCGTTCCAACTTGTATTTGGCCGTGAGGTTACCACGCCCTTGGGTGCCGTGCTTCCTTAAGCGACACCGCAGAACGTAACCCAGCAATCAGCGACTTCACACAGAGAGCAGAAGAGGCGCGTCAGCTGGCAAGACACCGCATTCGAGAACGTCAACGCATCGACGCGGACCGACAACTTGCGGCGTAGGGAAGTCGAGTATGCGCCAGGAGACAGAGTATGCATATGGACTCCCGCACTGGGAGTCTGGCCTGTCCGAAAAGCTTTTGCGCCGTTATTTCGGCTCTTACCGAGCACTTCGCCGAATCAGTCCCATAAACTACGAAGTGACGCCAGAGCGACAAGCGAGCTCATCACGACACCGACATCACACAGAAACAGAGCATGTAGTCAGACTGAAGCCATATTATGAAGGAGAATGAGCATTTTGGAAAGCGCGCGAATTGTGAGCCAAACGTTTAGCGCATCGGGACGATGTGTCCTTGGCGGGGGAATAATGGCGCAGGTCAAACGAAGTTTTTTTAAAGACGCGCGCATGTTCGCGTTCAAGAGGACAGTGGCGCATTGGCGCTACAGCACAAAGGCCGTGATGGCACGTGCGTTCATGGCATGCGATCGCGTTCGAGAGAAGGAGAAAAAAAGAAGGAACACGCCAATCGAGCAGAAAGAAGGCTTCTGGATGTCTTCGAGGAATGCTCTGTTTGTTTTTTGGTTTAACGAGCACAAGTTATCTCTCAATAAACAGTTCATTTTCCTATTATACCTGACTTGTTCGTTACAATATTGATCACCTACAAAAACTTCATGTTCATCGTTGCAGAACCGTAACCTAATCGCATGTATTCGTACAAAGTACGACATCCGAATAGAATCGACTGCTACAAACAGCTGCCGCTATCATCGACACATCAAGCTTCATGGTTTCTTTTTTTAGGGGCGAAGCTCCTTATGGCGTCACCCGTTCGTCCCCATTATCGTTTGTTTGTAACCACCGCTCGTTGTCTACAATACGGCCATAGATGGCGCTACTTGTACTATATAACGAATGCATATTCGCTGAGAAATGCAAATAGATGGCGCTGTCCCATAGAGATGCATGCAAACTGCAGTTGGGTGACGATATACTAGATGGCGCTGGTCGTCATCGCCCTTTCTCGTCTAGTTTCCTAGATGGCGCTGTCCCATAGAGATGTGTGCATTATGGCGGTTGGGTGACTGGACACTAGATGGCGTCATCACGGTGAATATGCCGCGGTCGACTCCCCCTCTCTCGCCCGCACTCTCTCCCTTTCCCTTCCTCTCCCCTCCTCTCACGGTTGTGACACTAGATGGCGTCACCACGGTGAATAAGAAGAAAAATGCACATGCTGTGAGGAAGATAGGGAAACGACGGAGCATGTTCTGATTGAATGCGGAAATATCCGCCCAGGTGTACGTTTGGGCACCACCCTACAGGAAGCCTTGGGTTTTAGGGCGAGCAACGGGAAGCTGAACATAGCCGCGACTGAAATAAGAGACGGTTAGAATACTAGTGGCAGACAACTAGAGAGTGCAAATGCTTACAGGGCGCAAATTGAACAAACAAAAGAGAGGGACACACAGACACACACAAAGCGCCACTACCAACTGATTTATTCAGGACAGAAGAAAGGGGTGTCTATTTATACTAAAGCACATGCGCAACACAGGGCAATGATACTACAAAGCAAGTATGCCAATCATTTCAAATGCATGCGAAACAGATGCATCTCAGCATCAAACAACGATATGGAGGTATCACTTACGCACTTATCTCCTTTCATTTTTATGAAGTGAGCTTCCAAAAGTTCTCTAGCCGTTTTATTAGTGCTCCTACCAAGTATGGCGACGCGCCTAAAATGCGGTTCACACTCACAGGCTCTACAATGCACGCTAAGATGCGCACCGTCCATCTTATTTAATCTGTTCAAGTGCTCTCTCAGTCGAACGTTCAGGCACCTGCCAGTTTGGCCCACATATGACTTTCCACAACTTAGGGGAATTTCATAAACTACCCCAACTGCACAGCGCCCAAAAGGATCAGTGTGCTTCTTCTTGCAGCCTTTTGTCTCGGAACTCGTGGTCCGATGACAGAGCTGCGCAAGTTTGTTGGGGGCAGAGAAGGCAACACGGACGCCGTTTCTGGCAGCCACTTTCTTGAGGTTGTGGCTGATCTTGTGCATATAGGGCACTACCACCGGCCTAATAGCATCTGTTCCAGGAGCGTCGGCCTTGGAACATAGACCGTTTTTCACCTTCCGGTGAACTGATTCGGCTACGCCTCGGACGACCGACTGAGGGAAACCAGCGACTGAGCGACCGACTGAGGGAAACCAGTGGTAGTGCCCTATATGCACAAGATCAGCCACAACCTCAAGAAAGTGGCTGCCAGAAACGGCGTCCGTGTTGCCTTCTCTGCCCCCAACAAACTTGCGCAGCTCTGTCATCGGACCACGAGTTCCGAGACAAAAGGCTGCAAGAAGAAGCACACTGATCCTTTTGGGCGCTGTGCAGTTGGGGTAGTTTATGAAATTCCCCTAAGTTGTGGAAAGTCATATGTGGGCCAAACTGGCAGGTGCCTGAACGTTCGACTGAGAGAGCACTTGAACAGATTAAATAAGATGGACGGTGCGCATCTTAGCGTGCCATTGTAGAGCCTGTGAGTGTGAACCGCATTTTAGGCGCGTCGCCATACTTGGTAGGAGCACTAATAAAACGGCTAGAGAACTTTTGGAAGCTCACTTCATAAAAATGAAAGGAGATAAGTGCGTAAGTGATACCTCCATATCGTTGTTTGATGCTGAGATGCATCTGTTTCGCATGCATTTGAAATGATTGGCATACTTGCTTTGTAGTATCATTGCCCTGTGTTGCGCATGTGCTTTAGTATAAATAGACACCCCTTTCTTCTGTCCTGAATAAATCAGTTGGTAGTGGCGCTTTGTGTGTGTCTGTGTGTCCCTCTCTTTTGTTTGTTCAATTTGCGCCCTGTAAGCATTTGCACTTTATAATGAACCAACTAGCCCAAGAAGCAGTTTTATAAAACTAGAGAGAACGGACAAAAATAATTATAGAGAAAAATAAGGACCTTCTGCCATAAGGGGCAGGGAACTGGGCTATGAATTTCCGTTTTTTCTATAGTATGATCGATTTGATTGAAAGTAAATTTAAAAGGCATAAGGAAAATTTAAAGAGAGAGAGAAAAAAAAAGTGCTTAAATCTTCTTACGAGCCTGGTGGCGCACATGTCACCGCCCAGCTACAAAGGGGACGCTCATAGCATCCATCCATCCTCCATCCATGCCGCGGTCGGTCGAGCTCGACAGTCGAGCTCCCCCTCTTTCTCCCTCCCGCTCCCCACTCTCCCTCTCTCCCCCGACCCTCTCCCCCTCTCCCTCACAACCATTCAACGCCACCACTCTCTCTCTCGCCTCGCGATGTCGACGCAGGCAGCGTCAGCTGCCGAGTTTCTCGATTCCCGTATATATGGCACTGGATTTTGACCTCCAAGGCAGTGCCTGTGTGCAATTTCTCCTGTGCGTTATTAAACAATGAAAATTCACAGCGTAGATGTAAAATTAAAGTGAGCTGCAAGTCACCATAAGTCTCATCGACCCTTTAGTATAAACGCGCACGATCTCACGTCTTGATGACGTACTGGGCCAGTGCCTCCTCTATTTTTTCAGTGCCTGGGCGATGGAGCGCGGAGCAATGGGAATCGGCCGTCGGCGTTAGTACGGCTTTCGACCGCCACGCGCCGCCACAGGAGTAGAGTTACCGTCACGCTGTCGCGCACGGAAACGCAGGCCGCGGCTGCATTCGCAGCTGTTATATTTTTGAGTTTTCGGCCGTATTTCACACTGTTCGAAGTATAATCAACACTTCTGTAAACGGAGATATTGTAACACTTGTCGCTCATGGAAACAATCTTTTTTTTTTTTGTAGGCCGTCCGCGGCTAGTTGGCGGCGCATCGAGACCCTTGCGCGTCGTCTGCTGAGCCGGTATGACAGCGCGGTTGAGTGTTGCGCGGAATATTCTTCTTTCACCAGCATGTTCGCTAGTCTGAGAGTCGATTTTTCACTGTCTGAGGGTCGATTTTTGAAAGCAGTTTGTGCCATGAATAACAGAGAGCTGAGCTAGTTGGTCAGTATTCATTCTGAAAAGCAGGGCGTGGAAACACGGACACAAGAAGAAGTGAGGACACCACAAACAGGTCTTTAGTCGGCGTTTGTCGTGTCGTCACTTCTGGTGCCTGCGTTTGCACTCCCTGTTTTTTAGAATGAAGTTTGTGCCAGTAGCTAATACTGATAGCTTGAGCGCTTCGAGAGCCGCGATGCATGCTAACGCCTACTGGTGTAGCTGACTACACGCAAGCCTGGAATGCACGCGCTAAGTAGCCTAAAGCTACTTAGCGCATACACTACTAAACATTTCGTAGCCTAAAGCAGTCTATCCTGATGGTACGAAAAACAAACAAAAGAAGCTCCTTCTGCAGCGCGCGTCTTGCAACACTGCCCGATGTGTATTGTTGATTGACAATTATTATGCCTGAGGGCAGACTTTTGAAAAAAGAAGTCTGAAGTCGCAGTGTTGAGTCTTGAGATAATGTTATTCGCGTGAAAAATGCGGCCTACCTTCAGTGCTGTCAGTTGGTAACGAGATACTTTGCAAACATGCACGTAGATATCGCTGCGAAAATATTGGTCATTAAAGCTAAAGCTTTAGATGCCTCATCAAATATGCGCGATTGACCGACCGCGTCGGCGGCGTGAACACGAGCGATAGAAAAAATTATCACGTGTTGACATCACCGTATGGCGTCACAGTTTGCAAAACTTTGAGACTTCACTATGAGGTCACGTGATGACGTCATCACATGACATTGTCGCTTTGCTCCTTGATTGACCGCCCATCGCGGAGGCAGTGCAAAAGCACGTTAGGTCGAGAAAGCTGTCGGGGAAGGGGCGGGGGGTGAGGAACAGTACATCAACTAAAAAGAAGAAGACGATGGTTTCTTATTCGAGTCGTCTTAGCGAAAGACATAAGAAAACCTACGAGTTTCATTTTAAAGACCAAGTTGTCGCGATACATGGCTTACAATGGTTGCATTATTTCAACGCGACGGAATATAACATCATTTATTGCTGAGGCACACTCCCGCATGTCACACAAGCGTATGCCGCTCTCACAGTGGCGCATACTCTCGCGAAAGGGGCTTTTTTTTGCGTAATGTTTAGCTGTGTCGTTATCTCGCCTAATCCCTGCGAGCCACCTCTTCCGTCTACCAGCGTCCGCTGGTATTTCATGGAACGTAAGCCCATCAGAGGTTTTCTTTCCGCTCGATTTCCACAGTGGCACACAGAAATATGACATACCGACGCATACGGAGCATGTGACTGCGAGAGCCTGAAATGGAAAATCAAACACAAATACTATCAAATTTAAATGCAATTTTCGCACCGGCATGACTTCTAGTGAGACTGCATGCGGTATAGGTACCTGGGAAAGCTTGCACGAAGCACGAAAGCAATGAAACTAGGGTGTAAACACTAATTTGGGAGCTTCTTAATACGCGCGGCCGTTCAGCGCCAGCTTCTCGTGATGGTGATGGATGGATATTGGGAGCGTCCCCTTTATAACGGGGTGGTGGCCGGGCCACCAAGCTCTAGCTTTATTTCTTTTTCGTTTACAACCATTTCCTTTCCCGAATCACACATATTTTCACAACTAATTTTTTACTTCGTCTATTTATTTTATCTATTATCGTTCCTCTGTGATGAAACAATCTTACCCGAACTACCTTTCGCTTTTGTTTGCTCCATACTTTTGCGCCACCAATGCTCTAAGCGCCTTTTACTTATATCTATCGCCGGCATGTTCAGCTTTCCCCTGTTACTCCTGAAACCCATGGCCTCCTGTAGGGTAGTGTCCACAGCTACACCTGGGTGGACATCTGTACATTCAATCAAAATATGGTCTGTCGTTTCCCCAGCTTTTCCACAGCACGTACATGTATACCCTTCTTTATTGAATTTTGCTCTGTAACTTCGGGTTCTCAGGCAACCGGACCTTGCCTCAAACAGTAAAGCGCTTCCCTTTGAATTATCGTAAAATTTTTCTCTCTTGATTTCGTCTTTCCCTTTTCGGTAGTTGTTCAATGCCGGTTTCTTCTCCATTCTAGCTATCCAATCCGAGTTCTCCGCCGCTCTGACCATGCTCTTAACGCTCTTTCTCGTCCCATCCGTTTCGTTACTGGATGTATACTTACTGGTAAGCTTCCTAGTTCTCTTCCTCCATTGTGAATCAACGTTCTTCCTATACAAATACCTGAATACTTTCGCTGCCCATCTACTTTCTTTCATATTCCTTAATCTCTGTTCGTACCTAATTTTACTCTGAGCTTCCCTTCCCTCAAAGTTAGACCATCCCATATCCCCCTTAACAGCCTCATTTGTGGTCTTCCCATGGGCGCCTAGTGCGAGACGTCCGACCGTCCTCTGATTCACGTCCAGCCCTGATTGTACCTCTGACCTCATGCACACCACTGAGTTTCCGAATGTAAGTGCTGGCACCATTACACCTTTCCACAAACCTCGAATTACCTCGTACCTGTTGTAACCCCACAGCGCTCTATGCTTCATTATTGCGGAGTTCCTCTTTCCTTTAACTATCATAGCTTTTTCTTGTACTTCCATGTATCTATTCCCATCATTTATCCATATCCCGAGGTATTTGTACTCTCGTACTCTGGGTATCTCCTCGCCCTGTATTGATATGGTCTGATCGTTGCTGTCATTGAACATCATCCAGCCGCATTTTGTCACACTAAATTTTAGCCCTAAATCTTCACTTTCCCGACCACATTTACTAACCAGACCCTGCAAATCTGTTCGACTGTCTGCGAATAGCACAATATCGTCTGCATAAAACAACCCGGGGAGCTTTTGTTCTATCACTATACCTGCCTGTCTGTACGACATCTTAAAACCAATATTGCTCATCTCCAATGCTTTCTCCATTCTCCTCATGTAAAGCATGAATAATAGTGGGGACAACGGGCATGCCTGCCTCAACCCTTTACCTATATCGACGGCCTCCATTCTACCATTACTCGCCATACCTTCCCATTCCACACATACTGTATTTCCACTGTATATTTCCTTTAAGAGCTCTATACAATCATCCCCTATACCAGCCTCTTTCATTATGCCCCATAAAATATTCTGATTCACATTGTCATACGCACCCTTAATATCCAAAAATGCCAAATGTAGAGGTCTGTTCTCTTTTCCGGCTATTTCTATACACTGCGTAAGCGCAAAAAGGTTATCATCTAATCTCCTGTCGAGTCGAAATCCATTTTGGAGTTTGCCAAAAGTGCCATTAAGCTCTGTCCATATCTGCATTTTAAATTTAATTGCCTGCATCGCCAACCTGTAGAGTACTGATGTAATGGTCAGTGGTCTATAGGAGCGAATGTTATTTTTCTCTCCCTTGCCCTTATAAATGAACTTCATCCTACTTTGACGCCAACTGTCCGGTATTCGCCTGTCCTTTAACCTTTTTTCAATTGCTTTTAATAGGGCTTCTTTGCTGTTTCTTCCGAGCTCATTTATTACAGTAATGGTAACCCCATCTAATCCTGTGGCTGTTCGTTTGGGAATCATTTCCTCCGCCTTCTTCCAATTGAAATTTTCCAGAACTAGTTCTTCCACTTGGTCTCCCTTGCTACTGTTACACGTCGTAAAGGGAGCCTCGTCATGCTTCTTAAAGGAATCGGCTGTTGCGTTTCGAATATAAGTCAATGCGTCGTACCCCTCCAATTTATTTCCTTCTTCATCCACAATATGCCGTTGCATAGCACAGTGCCGCCACGCGGTAGCGGCGAGCGGAGGCGGAGCGCACGCTCGACGGCCTGAGGAGCGCGTTCGCCCAGGCACTGAAAAAATAGAGGAGGCACTCTGGGCAGAATTCACGGTTTACCGATGAACCTCCGTAGCTTCGCCCACTCATCATCATTCACCCCGTGGATATGCTGTAATTTTTTTTTTGCAAGATATGTCGACTTCGTCTGATCCTGATTTTGACTTGCATGTAATGTCTTCTTGTTCTCTGGTTTCTTGTCCCTTGATCTTAATCTTATTTTAGTTCTTGAACATGAATTAATTGCGTCATCGCAATCGCTACATTCCTTAAAGACGATAGTCTTCCTTGATTCTTGAGATAGATAGATAATAAACTTTATTGTGGTCCGGAAGTATCTTCCCCGTTGTTATAGGGGCAAGACAGGGGGCCGCTCCCACGTTGGGACGAGAAGGCCAAGCCTTATCGCCGCATCGTGGGCCTTCTGGACTGCCCGGAGTTGCTCAAGGCAATCGTGGCTCTTGACCAATGAATAAAATATTCCCGGCGTCAACCCGGCCTGAGGTCTTGTCAGATTCCGATGTGGTGAGGGGAAATTCCTGCGACTCATCCGATAGTGGCTAGTGATCTCGTTGAATGAGCACAGAATGTCCCTGAAGCGGGGGGGGGGGGGGGTCTGCCTCCGAAAAGGTCGGACCAAGCCCGGCGTCGTTCCCTCCTTGTGATCGTTCTGATTACCGCAGAATACTTCAAACGACAAGCTACTGGCGCTTGGTCTCCATAACACAATTGAAGAACTATCCGAGGCCCAGCTACTAGCGCAAGAAAATCGCCTTCTCCAGACACCAACTGGCAGAGCAGTCCTAACAAAACTAGGGCGCGATACATTAATACGACAATACCAAGAAACTAAAGAGGTACCAGGCGAACTTAGAGAATGGTACACCGTATCGCCAATACCAAGCAACATGGATCCTACTCTGCATGCTGGGAGAAGAAAGGCAAGGGCTGACTACATTGACAAAATGACAAGATATATGAACACTGACGCCGCACCTTATCAGCCCAATGCAAAGAAAGCTGTGTGTGTAGTCACAGACCATAGAGGGAAAATTAAAGCCTGCGCTTCAATAGATCGAGACTCGACAACAGCAGCAGAAAAGGTCGCCATAGCACTCGCAATAAAAGAGGGATGGCCGCGAAACGCTCCATTAACAATCATTAGAGATTCGCAAAACTTTGCAGAAACTATCTGAAGGGCAAAATTGGAGCACAGGCGCTCCGGATATTGGTTGGGACAGGATGGGACCCCACAGTAAAAATACGTACAGACTGTGACTTGGGCACCGGGGCACGAGGGCGTGACAGGGAACCTGCATGCGGACGAGGCGGCTCGAGGCTTTACAAATCACCGAGCCACTCCAGACTTTGCAATAGAGGACCCTACACCCCTGGACCCTTGTTTCGCAACAATCCTTAGGTGCTACAGGGAAAATAGGCAGTATATCCACGTCCACATAGCAAGCTCAGCGCTGCGGAGGCGACCGCGCTAAGAAGATTAGAGACAAACACTTATATAAATCTGCACACTCTCCACCTGATCTATCCCACAGCGTATAGAGACATATGCCCGTGGTGTGGAGCCACCCCAACACTTTTTCACATCACGTGGGAGTGTGCAGAGCACGCCGAAGAGCACGACACCAATGGCACATGGGCCGAATGGGAGGCGCTGCTGTATAGCCCAGCCCTGGTGGATCAGCTGCGTCTGATCCACAGAGCTGAACGGATGGCTCGTGCCAGTGGGGCCCTGGAATAGGGGCACCGCCCTGCCGGACGGACTACGCTCTTCACCCTGTATGTTTCCTGCAGGGCGCTGGAGTTCTAGCCTGTCTGGTTTATGTATATAATAAAGTTTTGTACTACTACTACTACTACTATCCGGTGTTCCTTAACGTGCACTGACACCGCATAGTCCACGGGCCTCAACATTTCCCCTCCATTGAAATGCAGCCGCCGCGGCCGGGATTCACTGCCGCGAACTTCGGATCAGCAGCCGAGTGCCACGGCGACTAGATTACCGTGGCGGGGCAATCAGAACGTGTGCGCACGAGCACCTTATGTGTTTAAGGTACTTCAAGTGATCTCTGAGATGTATCTTTTCCGAGTTGAGCCGGCGCGGGACCAGATCACTTAGGACAGATGGCCCCCAACTATGCTGTCGATAAAAAGGAGGACCCGTGGCCGTAGCTCAAGAACACGTCTTTACATTTCTACGGCTACTTCCGATCTCTCACTTCTTCTTTCTCTTCCTCGCTTCTCCCCAGCTCATTCCCGACATCTTTATTTTTCACGCTACAGCAGTGCTAAAACAAAACGCACACTTGAAGTGTGTTGTCACTTCATTCCTTAGGCGCACGAGGTAAGCAATGCTGCAATATTATACGAACTCTCTGGAAAAAAGAAAACAGTGTACTTGAATGCGGAAGTGGAATGACCTGATAGATCAAATAGCGTTATCTCTCAAAAATATTATGGAATCAATAAAGCAAAACGACGTAAATGCGCCGTTCGGTTAGCACTTCCACAATGCTCTGCGACATTTTTTTCCTAACTTGTGCAACATTTTGCAGACTAGCCACAAACCAATAACGTACAAATAACAATAACAACCACTTAATGAGCAAACAGGCGATGAAGCCTAGGAAAGCATAGGGGAAGTTACTTGTGGTATTGTCATTGTGAAGAAAGTAGAAAGGAATTAATGTGGACAAAAAGACAAACCTTGCCTTCGGTAGGAACCGAACCCACGACCTTCGGATATCGCGTCCGATGCTCTACCAACATGCTTGGTAGACTTCCCCTATGCTTCCCCTATGCTTTCCTAGGCTTCATTGTCTGTTTGCTCATTAAGTTGTTTCTAACAAATAAACAACGAGCCCTTGACCCCTTCCCTTTCGTTAACAATAACAACCAATAATATTCATTCACCACAAAAAACGGTACACTCCTTTGTTCTTTATGCATTTACTGTTCGGTACTTGTATCCGAAAAGTCAGTGCTGTGTCGGTCAGTGAAAACATCTATCTTTCGCAGAGAATGGGACAAGGAGATCAGGCAGATGAAGCAAGGCAAGCAGCCCAGCCTGCTAAAAGCAATCTTCAGGGCCTTCGGATTCACATACGTCATGATATCGCTACTCGTGCTGGTAGAGGTAAGAAAAGTGGTCGTTCCTCGCGGACGTCTTCTTCTTTTTCGCTCGTCTATTTTCCCGTCCCTTATCGTGTGGTGATAAAATGAAAGTTTTAATGCACGTGAACGCCTCAGAATTTCTCACATTTTTATGTCTGCGCAAGAAGAAACCTGCCAGCTTATTTCCAGAAGCGGCCAGGAAGATCACTTGCAATCAAGAAAAAGAAATGCCTTGGTCACTGAGGCGTTCTGCATCGATGAAGCCCTGAACATCGCTGGAAATGCACCAATCATCACTCTTCATCTTGTGTACAAGTGCCCGACTAGAAGGCATGGCAGCTCAAGCAACAGGGGATATTCTTAATCCATTCTGACTTGGCAACACTGGGTGCGTCTGCCATGTTCCTCAGGGCGCAGACTGCTAGCGTCTGCTAGCGCTAGCATTAGGAGAGGCTATCACTGATGGTGCTTTCAGGCCAAGGTGGAGGGATGAAAAGGACAAGCAGGGAGGTCAACCATCTATTGGTCCCAAGTTCACAAAGCTACCTTATTCCTTGTTCTCTTTATGGCCCCTTTGACATTTTCATCACTGTAAGAACTGGGCTTACGCCCCGCCACGGTGGTCTAGTGGCTAAGGTACTCGGCTGCTGATCCGAGGGTCGCGGGATCGAATCCCGGCCGCGGCGGCTGCATTTCGATGGAGGCGAGATGTTGAGGCCCGTGTGCTGTGCGATGTCAGTGCACGCTAAAGAACCCCAGGTGGTCGAAATTTCCGGAGCCCTCCACTACGGCGTCTCTCATAATCAGAACTGGTTTTGGGACGTAAAACCCCACAAAACAACAAGAACTGGGCTTACATGTCACGCTGAACAAGGCATCCATAATCACGAAAGCGTTTGGTGCACTATCAAAGGTGACGATACCTTCATATTAATAGGTGCAGTTTATCGAAAACCGAATGCTCCTGACGAATATCTGATGCGGATTCATGATTACCTTACCGAGTGTGTTAATAATAGAAGTAAAGTAGTCCTTATCAGCGATCTTGTTGTTTTGTAGTGAACAAGCGCACCCTCGATAGCGCCGCAGACGGATCGCCAATGCTGTAGTGGGGCGTGAGCTGAAGGTGATTGCTGCTCGGGCTCGTTAAGCCTATACGCCATCGCGTATACCAGTCGGTGCCGACCTCGTCGTCCACAACCGCGTTGAGCTTCCTTATCACAATTGGTGGCGGATGGCTGGGTATCCTGCCATCCTGGAACTGCGCAGCGGACTCTCTGTCCCACCATGGCTGCCGGCACTGATTCGAGCTCAACACCAGGTTCTCCCCAGACCAACGTCTGCCCTGGAGCGGTCCTTCAGCGGGACCCTCCAATATTCAGCGGCACCGTTGACCATGACGTCCGTGACTGGCTCTCCTCATACGAACGCGGGAGAGATCCACAACAAATGGGACGATGCCGCGAAACTGACCGCTGGATCTGTGATGGAATTGCCCCAGGTTTGCGCCCAGGACCACTCACCAAGGAACGCAATCGATACTCGAGCACACACACACAATCTATATTACAAAACACTCTATTTATAAGGCGAAAATCACGCATGCACCTTGTGTCACGGTGACTATCTACGTAGTGCTACGGCTGCTACTATATTATGTCCCGGACAAACGAAAAAAGGTAAGTCTCGCCGTATTTCTGGCGTGTCGTCGTTGACGTTTCCAGGCTTCCAAGCAGGTGTCGGTTGCGACGAGGAAGTGGCCGGTAGGATACTGGCAATGGGGGTCCACCCATGGGACTGTTGGCCGCAGCAGTGGCCCTTACGCCGCAGCGCCTGTTTCAGCAGCCACGGCAGCTGGTAGGCCGCGGTAGTCACAAAGCATCTGGGTTTGACGACACCGGTGGCTGGAAATGACCGCCCCAGTAGCCAAGCTGTCGCCGCAGTAGCCGAGAGCACCGCCGTCTCGTCTGGCTCCCTGGACCCGTCAACCAGCACGGAACACAGGCCCTTGAGGTCTTATTCAGCGGCTGCTCAGCTCGCCTGGCTCCCTGGACCCGTTGCCCAGCAGGAACGCAGGTCCTTGGCGTCGCAATACACCGTAGTGGTCGGTCTCAGATTCGCTGGACCGGACGTCCAGCGGGAATCAGCTGGCTTCCAAGCCGCGCAGCACGAACACCGCAGGCACCGCACGAGCACAATTCATCGTCATCGCCCCCGCATGCCGAACACTCAACTCTTTAAATTTCGCGCCTATATGATGACAGTATCTTTCTACCTGACCGGGATTGCCCACTTGGGGTTCCGAAACCATGAAACAGACGTTCCCACCTGCAGTGCGTCCAAAACACGGTTCAGCGAAGTATTCCGACGTCCTGCGGTTAGCTTCGTGCGCAGCAACGCCTTCAGTCCCGATCTCAGCAGGCAGGTGAGAATTTTACCAGCTAGCTGGAAGACGTCATCGATTTATATAAACGTCTCGATGCAACGATGACCGAGGTAGATAGAATCAAGCACATACTGAAGGGCACTGATGAAGATGCTTTTCAAATGTTGATTTCGAAGAGCCCCTCCACTCTCACCCATGTCATTCATCTATGTCAAAGCTACGACGAGGTTCGCCGACAACGCCTTGTGACCCGCCGCCCTGTTCCACATCATGAGTCGCTGACCGGCTTGGTACCAAGTTTTGAAGATCCAGCCCTCCTCTCGCAGATCAAAGCTTTCGTGCGAGAAGTTGCCTGTCAACTCTCCATCATTTCCGCCCCGTCGGAGTGAACTTCGTGCCTGAGCCCGACCATTCGGCACGTTATACAGGAGCAAGTGTCCGAGGTCCTCCCGCAAGAGCGGCTCCCTGAAGTCGCCGCTCCGTTAACGTACTCCGAAGCACTATCTCGACCACGACCACCGATGGTCCGCGCTCCGGCTTCAGTGCCTACCCCTAACTTTCCACCAGCGCCGGCACAATCTCCAGTCTATCGAGTCGTGAACCCCTGGCGCTCTGCAGACAATAAGCCCATCTGCTACTTGTGTGGGATACCTGGACACGTAGCACGCTTCTGCCGCCGTCGTCCTCTATGTCCGCATTATGACTCACACACCTCTGTTTATGACCACTCGTTATCTTACACTTCCGACCGTGAAACAGAACTGCACCAGCCAAGCCTTCGACCAACACCTGGCCGCCGATCTCGTTCTCCCCGCCGTCGCCCGCTCTCCTCGATGCGTCGGCGCTATCTTCAACGGAAGCGGAAAACTAAGTGGCGCAGCTCCCGAGGCAAGAACTGCGTCAGCGTCGAAATGCCCAAGTCCTCTTCGCTCGCCACCATATGTTATAGATGTCGTCTTCGAAGGTGTTTCTGTGTTCGCGCTCACTGACACTGGTGCTGCAATATCCGTGATTGCTGCAAAACTATGCCGCTCAGTTCGAAAGGTGACAACGCCCTTTTTCGGTCCGTTGCTTCGCACAGCCACAGCAGAGCACGTCAAGCCAGTTGTTGCCTGTAACGGAAGAGTTTTAATTCAAGGAAAGCTCTACACCGTCACGTTCGTCGTATCTCCCACTGTTCTCACGACATCATCGTAGGATGGGATTTCCTTTCCCGTCACCAGGCCATTATTGATTGTTTCCGAGAAGTCGCTTTCTCTTCACTTGGCGATGCCATGTCTGACGATGTTCCGCTCTCTCGAGGCAAGTTGATTATCGCAAATGACGTCCAGATCCCTCCACACTCGTCTGTCACGGCACCTGTAGGCTGTTCCGCTATTTCCGACGCCACTGTACTCTTCACACCTTCCGCTGCTTTCATCAGTCGCCACCTCGTACCACTCCCAACCGCTATGCTTGCCCTCAAAGATTGTGCGGCAAACCTCCTCTTTTCTAACCGATTCCGGTTCCATATTATATTGCTTCGCGGTGAATCCGTCGGCACTGTGGATCCTTACGAGCCCATTGCTACGTTAGGACGCCCCAGATGGTTCGGTGGAGATGAACGTCCTCTCCTATAGCTCTCCAACTGCGCCATTGCCTCAAGAGGTTTTCCGCCCTGTCATCGACGACGGCTTAACCCCAACGCAACGAGAGGAACTCCTCGGCGTCCTCGGGAAGTTTCGTCATGCTTTCGACCGCCACAGCAGTACTCTTGGCCGAACGCCGACTGCCTCTCACCGCATCGACACAGCTGCTCACCCACCACTGCGGCAGGGTCCTTACGCGTATCACCGACGGAACGCCGCGTCATTGATGAACAAGTGGGTGACATTCTAAAGCGCGGTGTAGTTCAGCCATCCAGCAGTACATGGGCATCGCCATTTGTTCTAGTCAAAAAGAAAGATGGCTCGATTCGCGTTTGCGTGAATTACCGCCGCTTAAACAAGATAACTAGAAAAGACGTTTACCCATTGCGGCGAATCGACGATGCCCTGGACTTTTTTCAAGGTGCCGAGATCTTCACCTCTCTCGATTTACGATCCGGTTATTGGTAGGTACCTATGGCCTCAGAGGATAAGCCGAAATCCGCCTTTATTACACCAGAGGGCCTATACGAATTCAGTGTAATGCCGTTTGGCATCTGCAACGCGCCCGCCACTTTCGGGCGCATGATGGACGCCCTTCTGCGAGGCCTAAAATGGAACACGTGCTTATGCTACTTCGATGACGTAGTTGTATTTGCACCTGATTTTCCCACTCACCTTCATTGCCTGGAGCAGGTTTTACACTGCCTCAACACCGCTGGTATACAGCTAAACTTAAAGAAATATTACTTTGGCGCACGAAAGCTTACCATTCTCGGGCACGTCGTGTCGAAGGACGGCATTCTTCCGGATGTTGCAAAGCTGCGGGCTGTGCAACAATTCTCAAGGCCAAGGAATCTAAAAGAGTTGCGCAGTTTCATTGGCCTCGGCACCTACTTCCGCCGCTTCGTTCCCAATTTCGCTTTGATTATGGCCCCATTCAAAGAGCTCCTTCGGGGAGACGCCAGCATTTCTGCGTGGTCCCCGGTTTGCGATCGTGCCTTTGTGACACTACGGCAACTCCTCACAACGGCTCCGATACTGCGCCATTTTGACCCTACTGCTGCCGCAGAAGTCCACACAGATGCCAGTGGTGTCGGTCTCGGTGATGTCCTTTCGCAAGAAAGCCCGGATACGAAGAATATGTTAAAGGTGAAAACAAGAGGACACCAACCAAATTACAATCATCAAAAGTAAAATTTACTCCTAAAGATGAGAAAACCCGACGTTTCGGGTCCCACTCGGACCCTTCTTCAGGGGTGACTGGAGGGCACCAGACAGCAGCACTGCTTATAAGGCCTTCTTTTTTTGTTGCTTTCTTTTTTGTTCCTTCTCTCTTCCTCCCTTTCTCACTTTCTCTTTTTCCGGTTCTTCAGACCGAGGTGGGTCATGCTAGTGTTGAACCAGGTGCTGGAGTCCGCTAAAATAGACACTTGGCATTGCACCTGCAGCCGGGTTCATGTTACCAGGTGTCGCCTGAATGTGCCATGATTGTACCAGGTGTCGCCTGAATGTGCCATAAGAGTAGCACACAAGCCAATTTCCACGCTTGGCCGTTTCTTTCCGCGCCCGAGAAACAGGCTGCCGAGGGAGAGAGCGCAAGGTGTGATTTACTCCATTCCTTGTTCAGATTGCAGGGCATCGTACCTGGGAGAGACCAAGAACTTCCCAGAGAGGCTACCACAGCACAGGAACGATGTCCGCAAGTTCGACAGACAAAGGAGTTCATTAGCTGAACACAGCGAGGTGCACGACCACCGCATCGAATTTGACAACTCCCGCGTCCTCTACTTGGAAACCAGTTTTCACAAGCGGCTTTTTGTGGAATCACCGCACATTCAGGGGACACCTGGTAATGTGAACCGGTCTGCAGGTGCGATGCCAAGTGTCTATTTTAGGGGACCCCAGCACCTGGTTCTACACTAGCATGACCCCCCTCGGTCTGAAGAACCAGAAAAAGAGAAAGTGAGAAAGGAAGGAAGAGAGAAGGAAGGAAAAAAGGAAATAAACAAGAAAAAGGCCTTATAAGCACTGCTGCTGTCTGGTGCACTCCAGTCACCCCTGAATAAGGGTCCGAGTGGGACCCGAAACGTCGGGTTTTTTCATCTTTAGGAGTAAATTTTACTTTTGATGATTGTAATTTGGTTGGTGTCCCCTTGTTTTCACCTTTAATTTCGTCCCAACCAGATAGATCTCTGTCAAATGTTCACCTTTAAAAGAATATGTTGTTGCCTACGCAAGCCGCACTCTCACAAAGGCTGAAGCGAATTACTGAGTCACCGAGAAGGAACGTCTGGCGATCATTTGGGCGATTACGAAATTTCGGCCATACATGCACGGCCGGCCTTTCGATGTCGTTACCGACGACCACGCCCTTTGCTGGTTGTCTACCCTCAAAGATCCGGCTGGTCGTCTCTCCCGATGGAGTCGGCGCCTCCAGGAGTACGACATCCGTGTTATCCGCCGATCGGGAAAGAAGCACGCCGATGCCGAAGCTCTTTCTTGTTCGCCAGCCGACACCGACATTCTCAGCGTGTGCGCCATTGATGACTCATTTTCGCGATCAGCTTCCATCGACATTTCTTTGGAGCAGCGCAAGGATTCGTGGACTGACTCTTTGATCCGTTACCTGCCTGATCCGTCAGCAAGACCGCCATCCCGAGCTCTACGCCGCCAAGCTTCCCATTTAGCTATTAGGGATGAAATCCTTTATGCCGCAATTACCAATCAGACGGCCGCAAAGGCCTGCTGGTCATACCGAGACCGCTACGCCCAACTATATGCGCCGCTTTCCACTCTGATCTTCAGTGCGCACATGTTGGTCTGTTGAAAACCTACGCCAAACTGCGCCTTAGGTTTTATTGGCACGGCATATACACCTTTGTGCAAAAGTACATTCGATCTTGCACAGAGTGCCAGAACCGCAAGCCTCGTCCTTGCTGCTCTTCTGCTCCCATGCAGCCTTTGCCGTGCGCATCACGCCCATTTGACAGGATTGGGGTATACCTGTACGGACTCTCGCCATACACCGCTGCCGCGGAAATCGCTGGGTTACTGTGGCTATCGACCAGCTCACGTGGTGCGCGGAAACTGCTGCCCTCCCATCCGCGACAGCTCGTGACGTTGCTTCGTTCCTTCTCCACCACTTCGTTATCCGTCACGGGGCTCCGCGCGAACTCCCCAGAAACCGAGGCCGTGTCTTTCTCGCGGATGTGATTGAATATCTCCTTGCCGAATGCCGTATCATGCACCGCTGCACCACCGCCTATCACCCGCAAACAAACGATTCGACCGGGCACTTTAACCGAACTCTTGGCGACATGGTTTCGATGTGTGTCGCCTCCAACAACACCGAATGGAACGTAATTCTTGCGTATGTAACGTACGCCTACAATACGGCGGTTGTGGTTGAATATCTTCTTGCTGAATGCCGTGTCGTCCACGCTGCACCACCGCCTATCACCCGCAAACAAACGGTTTGACCGAGCGATTTAAAAGAACTTTTGGCGACGTGGTTTCGATGTGTGTCGCCTCCAACAACACCGACTGGGACGTAATTCTTCCATATGTAACGCACGCCTACAATACGGCGACTGAGCCGACTACCGCCTTTTCCCCTTTCTTTTTGCTTTATGGCCGAGAACCATCATCACCGATCGACACTATCCTGCCCTACCGTCCCGACTCATCCGAGGACACACCGGTTTCCGAAGCCGCTCGAGCATGCAGAAGAATGTCGTCGACTAGCTCGCTCCCTTACCACTTAACAACAACCCCTGCAGAAATCTCGTCGGGACGATCGCCTGCCGAACCGCCGGTTTCCGCCCGTGTCTCTTGTCTGGCTGTGGGTGCCCTCTACATCCACGCTAGGTATCACCTCCAAGTTTGCCTCGAAGTATCATGGCCCTTACCGTGTCCTGCAGCAAACTTCACTCGTCAACTACCTCGCCGAACCAGTCACACCCACCACGGACATGCGCCGTCGCGGCCACGGGAGTGTGCATATAGATCGCCTGAAACAATATTATGAACCGCTTGTTCTCACGGCGCCTTAGCCCACCGGAGCGGCTACGTCTCCAGGGGGGGGGGGGGGGGAAGGTGTAGTGAAGAAACGCACCCTCGATAGCTCCGCAGCCGAGTCGCCAATGCTATAGTGGGGCGCGAGCTGAAAGTGATTGCTGCTCGGGCTGGTTAAGCCGATACGCCATCGCGTCTGCCAGTCGGAGCCGACCTCGTTGTCCACAACCGCGTTGAGCTTCCTTATCACACTTTGTTCTATTGACTGCAGGATATTATAGATAACAGGCAAGGAAGCTTCCGGCTGTGTGCTTCTGCTATAGCTTCTCGATAGATCTTGACGCATGTGCTGTGAAATAGAAGACGATGACGAAAAGGACACACCGCGATACTATGTAGTGGGACTGTCCCACTACACAGACGACGACGTCCATTATTCTTGGGTTTCTTCAACAAGCTCTTGTGCTGTGCTGTCAAACGTCGTGTTTTATCCTGTTCGCGTTGTACCGCGACACTAGTGGAGGTGCTGGGTACAACAACCCTGCCCGATGCTTCAGACTCCTTCTAGAAGCCGTTCTTCAAGCCCTACCGTACTGTCGCCCGTTACCACCCCCGTACATCGTTTCAGCCGTCGCCTGCTAGGCCTTTCTCTGGAACTCTCCCTTCAGCAGGAGCCCTCTTCCAGGCGCTACCCTCCTCTACCCATGGCCAGTGCCAGCACGCCACCGAGGCTGGAAGAGAGCCGTTCTGACTCGCGACAGGTAACATTTCTTCAGCCGCTGGCGCCCGATCGCTTCCACAGTGGCACTTTTGAAGACGTTGAAGACTGGTTTGACCAGTACGAGCGCGTTGCTAGGATTAAGCAGTGGAACGCTCAGGACGAGCTCTCGTACGTATACTTCGCCCTTGCCGACAGTGCACGAACGTGGTATGAGAACCGCGAAGGCAGTCTTTCGACATGGAACGACTTCCGACAGCAGATCACGGACTCGTTTGCCAGTGACGACAGACGAGAACGAGCGCGGCAGCTAATTGAGTTGCGGGTTCAAAAACCCAATGAAAGTGTCGCCATGTTTGCCGAAGACATGGCTCGTCTCTTTCGTAGAGCTGATCCGAGCATGGGGGATGACTAATAGTTGCGCTACCTCATGCGTGGCGTAAAAGAGCAATTATTTGCCGGACTTCTGCGCAATGCCCCAACTACCGTGGCTGACTTTATCAGGGAAGCTACGGCTATTGAGCGAGCGCTTCATCAACGCAGCAGACAGTACGATCGGCTGTGCAGTGGTAGCCCTATCAACGCAGCTTCCTTGATGTTTGACAATCAGTCCCCCCTGCGTGACCTGATTAGAGAGATTGTTCGCGAAGAAATACGGCAGTTGCAGAATTTGACCACCAAAGAAACGCCCACTGTGCCCATCGCTGAAATTGTGCGCGATGAAATCAGACAGGCGTTCGCGACACCCTATCCTGTGTACCAGCAGTTTCCAACCAGCTACGCTGCCGCTCTTCAGCGTTCACCAGCCGTTGTGCCGGCTCCGGCCGTATCGCCGCGCATCGACAGGCCTCATCATCAAGAATGAGCAGCCGCAGTTTTATCACCACCAACGCCCAAGGTCGTGATGAGACCATCTGTCGCATCGCCGCGCCGTCAGCAGTACAACGAAGCACCATGGTCCCCGCCGCGAGAGGAGATGTCAAGGCGTCCAAACGTACGCAGAACAGACGTCTGGCTCACTGTAGACCGCCGTCCATTTTGCTTTCATTGTGGCGGCGCCGATCACATTTCCCGCTACTGCTGGTACCGCGACGCATCATATCGCCCTCTTCGGCCGTGGTCTGACGCTAGACAAAACCAGTACGCGTATATGCCACGCCGCGAATACGAAGCTTCTCAAGGGCCTCCTGCATCCCGTTTTGACGACTGCCGCACCACTGACGAGGGGACCCTGCCTAACCGCCAGCCAGGTTCGGGACATCGGCTGCGCTCACCGTCCCCTGCGCAATCTCCTTCAGCTCACCGACGCACTTTCGGTGAC
This sequence comes from Hyalomma asiaticum, assembly GCA_013339685.2. Taxonomy (NCBI): domain Eukaryota; kingdom Metazoa; phylum Arthropoda; class Arachnida; order Ixodida; family Ixodidae; genus Hyalomma; species Hyalomma asiaticum. Next base: position 4,728,656 of record CM023482.1, on the reverse strand, counting down.
CTCAATGGAAGGAGGTCACCCAGTCCTCACCAGGGAAACTGAAGGTGGCTACCTCTGGGGGTGAGGTTGCAGGCCGTCATGAAGACGACGATAAAAAGCCCCCCTTGTTCCCACTGCCGGACGTCGCAAAGTCGGAAAGCCGTATCACGGACGAAATAGTGACCGCAGAGCTTGCCGTTCTGTTTGACGGACAACCCGCCACGGCTTTAGTTGACACTGGAGCCGACTTTTCCATTATAAGTCAATGCCTTGCCGTCCGCCTCAAGAAAGATCAGACGCCATGGACAGGTCTTCATATCAGGACAGCAGGCGGCCAGCTACTCATGCCTACCGGTAGATGCACAGCGTGAATAGACATAGGGGGCTCTTCTTTCGTGGCGACGTTTGTCGTTCTCGCTGCATGCTGCAAAGACCTCATCACTGGAATGGACTTTCTAAGAGAATATGGAGCCGTCATCAACATTCCCCACCGTGTGGTTACTTTCGAGATAAGCCCCGACTTCGTTCACTGTTCAGAGCCGAGACATGACCCCTTACGTCTCACTGACGATGTGGTCATCCCGCCCCGGTCCTGCAGGCTAGTATCAGTGGCAAGCGACGCGGCGTTTGACGGTGAAGGGGTCGCAGATCAAATGAGCTCATTACTCTTCAATCATGGAGTTTCGGTTGCGCGAGGTGTCGCCAGTATGGCTTCTGGGCGTACAAACCTTTTACTGACGAATTTTCGTGGCAGAGCGCCGTCAGCTTCCGAAGGGTACGGCAGTCGCCTACTTCGATGACATCGTAGACGTCGCGGGTTGTTTAACGGTACTCGACGAAGCGCCTAAGCAAGATTTCATCCCTGTACTTGACGCTAGGACCACTTTGCCAGAGGACGAACAGACAAGGCTCCTTGACTTGCTAGACCAGTTCCGGGACTGCTTTGCATGGACATCAAGGGTCGGTTGTACGTCTCTCACCAAGCACCGAATTATTACAGAGGACACCGCGAGACCTATTCGCCAGAATCCTTACCGTGTGGCTCGAAAGGAACGTGAGGCGATACAAGACCAAGTAGACAAGATGCTTAAGGATGACGTGATTCAGCCATCAAAAAGTCCCTGGCCATCGCCTGTGGTATTAGTTAAAAAGAAGGACGGAACCCTAGGTTTTTGTGTGGAGTACAGAAAGCTAAACCAGGTGACAAAGAAAGACGTGTACCCGCTCCCGCGTATAGATGACTCTCTCGATAGGCTAAGGCATGCTCGTTATTTGTCTTCGATGGACTTGAAGAGTGGATATTGGCAAATCGACGTGGATGAAAGAGACCGAGAGAAAACAGCATTTGTGACCCCAGACGGTTTATACGAGTTTAAAGTCTTGCCCTTCGGTTCGTGTTCAGCACCCGCTTCGTTTCAAAGGCTCGTGGACACTGTGCTTTCGGGACTCAAGTGCAAAACATGCTTAGTGTATCTCGATGACGTCATCGTGTTTTCCACCACATTCGAGCAGCACCTTGAGCGCCTTAAAGTAATTTTGCAGGCGACACGGTCTGCGGGCCTTACGTTGAAACCAGAGAAATGCCACTTTTGCTTTGATGAATTGCAATTTCTTGGCCTCGTTTTGAGTCACGCAGGCGTTCGTCCGGATCCTGAGAAAACTGCTGCTGTTGCGCGATTCCCCATACCCACTGATAAGAAAGCCATCAGCCGCTTCCTACGCCTGTGCGCTTATTACCGGGGATTCATTGCAGACTTCGCGCGCATCGCGTCGCCGTTAACTCTGCTCACAAGGGACGACGTTGCCTTTGTTTGGAACGATGAACAAGAATGTGCTTTTAACGATTCGAGACGACGCCCCCAGACCCCTCCAGTGCTTTCCCACTTTGACGATGCAGCCCCGACGATGCTTCACACTGACGCCAGTAATGTAGGCCTAGGAGCAGTGCTTGTGCAGTGGCAAGAAAATGCAAAAAGAATAATTGCCTATGCAAGCAGGACGCTTACACGCGCAGAGGCCAACTAATCGACAACTGCAAAAGAATGCCTTGCCGTCATATGGGCGATTCTGAAAATTCGCCCATATTTGTATGGATGCCCGTTCAAGGTAATCAGTGATCACTGCTTTCTCTGCTGGTCGACCAGTCTGAAAGATCCTACCGGCCGAGTAGCGCGTTGGAGCCTGAGGCTGCAAGAATTCGACGGGACGATCGTGCACAAGTCGGGGAAGCGACACACAGGCGCTGACTGCCTGTCTCGATCCCCAGTAGAGCCAGCTATTTAACCTGCCGAGGACGAGACAGCATTTCTTGGTGTCCTCGATACTTCCGCCATCGCACAACAACAACGTGACGATACTGAGCTACTAGGCCTCATCAGTTTCTTGGACGGACGAACTCAGACCGCACCTAAAATTTTCGCCAGGGCACTCTCGTCGTTCTGCTTGCGCAACAAGGTGCTTTATAAAAAGACCTTTTCACCCAATGGATCCATCTGCTTACTCGTCGTTCGTTCCTGGAGCACTCCGTCGCGAAGTACTCGAAGCGTGTCATAGCAAAGTCACTTCTGGGCACCTGGGATATAGCCGAACACTGAAGAGAGTGCGGCGAGGATATTATTGGCCAGGACTACCTGCTGCCGTGAAACATTAGGTCCAGACTTGTCTAGATTGTCAGCGGCGCAAGTCACTTACGGCGACACCAGCTGGTTTGCTACAGCCTGTTCAAGTCCCACAAACGCCTTGACCAGATCGGCATGGACCTTTTGGGCCCACTTCCTACATCTGCTGCGGGTAAACGCTGGGTTACCGTAGCAACTGACTATCTTACTCGCTACGCCGAAACAAAGGCTATCCCCAGAGGTACAGCGGCAGAGGTAGCACAATTCTTCATAGAGAATGTTGTCTTGAGACACGGAGCGCCAGCAGTTGTCATAACAGACCGGGGAACCGAATTAACAGCAGCCCTTTTTGCATCACATCTTGACGCTGAGCAGTACCGCTCATCGCAAGACAACAGCCTACCATCCACAAACAAACGGACTCACCGAGCGGCTAAACAAAACAATCGAAGACATGCTTTCGGTGCACGTCGACATTGAGCACAAGAACTGGGACGACATTCTGCCTTATATCACGTTCGCCTATAACACGGCGAGGCAAGAAACAACACGAATGACTCCGTTTCGTCTTGTCCACGGACGTGAAGTAAGAACAATGTTGGATGCCGTGCTCCCACACGAACCCGACGAAATTCACACTGATGCCGATGAATTTACTCAACGCACGGAAGAAGCTCGACAACTAGCACGTGTGCGAATTCACCAGCAGCAAGAGTACGATGCACGACGCTACAATGTCCGTCACAGACCTGTAGTTCACTAAGTAGGCGACAAGGTATGGTTGTGGACGCCTGTACGACGACGAGGACTGTCCGAGAAGCTGCTGAGGCGATGCTTCGGACACTATCGAGTCCTGCGACGACTAAGTGACCTCACCTACGAAGTTGTTCCAGATAGCCTCCCCCGCACAAGGCGACGCCAGCTCAGTTCTGAATTGGTGCACGTAGCGCGCATGAAGTCGTATGTCACCGAGTTACTGTGCTAGCGACCAGCTAACGGACATTGACGATATAGCATCGAGCCGATGCTCCTTTAGGGAGAGGCTAATGACGCATGTGCTGTGAAATAGAAGACGATGACGATAAAGAACACACCGGAATTCTATGTAGTGGGACTGTTAGAAGAATGAGAAGAAGACCACGACGTCCATTATTCTTGGGTTTCTTCAACAAGCTCTTGTGCTGTGCTGTCAAAGGTCGTGTTTTATTCTGTTCACTTTGTACCGCCGCAGTATGCTTGTCATGCAGCCCACACGTGTCCAAGAACAAACGAGTTCGGTACTGGATCTTGCATTTGTGTCACATACTTTGTCATCCGAACCAACAGTAGAGGATGGAATATCGATCATAATCTTTTGATACTGACAGCGAACTTCGAGTGCGATAAATCGGGTTCTCAATCACGTGTTCCCGTCAAAGTTTATAACAGCACATGATGTTGGTGTCAATCTTTACCTGGAAGTATTATCGCACTTTTGTCTTAAAAAATACGGTACACTGGAATAGTTGTGGAAATCTTTTCCACAACTCCAGAACACGCAGAAACGCTAGTTCACGATTGCACAATGGCGACAGTAGAATTTTCAGAGCACGGTATTCTAAACCTACTCATGGAAATTGACTTAAAAAAGTCACCTGGACCCGACAATATTTCAGATGCTTCTCAGACGCTATGCAGAGCAAGTGAATCCGTTTATTCATGAAATTTTCACCACATCCTTTAACACGGCTAGCGTTCCAGCGGAATGGCTTCGTGCAAAGATCATCCCCATCCACAAAGGCGAGAGCAAACTACAGGTAAACAATTACAGACCCGTATGCCTAACCAGCTATTGTTGCAAGCACATGGAGCACATTATTGAAGGGATACAGACGCAAAAGTTGGCAGGTGTTCTTTTTTTTTTGGAGGGGGGGGGTCAAAACAAAAGGTTAACTGCTGGGAAAAGCGAATGCAACAAGCTGCTCTAAATCAAAGGAACGAGAAACGCCTTTTTTGCGATTTTCAGTTGCGCCTTGCATCCAAGTGGCCGCCGGCAGAAGCCGAATTTTGACGTCATCACACCCGCATGCGCGCGCGCGTGGCCAAGGTCAGCCGCAGTCATTGTGGTGGTGCGCTTCTTAATGCCTGTCGGCGTTTTTTGCACGTAGTCTGTCTGACACATTGTCCCTGTCGTTTGCGCGGACCACTTGGTCGACGACCTGACCAGGCTTCAGCACCAGCTGTGCTGAAGAGCCTTGGCGTGCCACTCAGCTGTGTTCACCACCTTTTGCTGCTCTGTGCAACAGACCCTCTCTCCCTCTGTAGGCATGTTATCGCAGTGGTGACAGCAGGAGCACCTGCTGGAAGTAGAGAAATTACCCTTTCATTAGCTGTGCAAGAACGCATACTCTCGGGTTGTGACAGAAACTGTTCACAGTGCGAATGCATGCTTTTGTCACAAAACAAAATTGTTTTATTGTGTACACTGTCGCTGCGTCTGACATCGAATGAAAGCATATCAGCGCTGTTTTAATTGATAACGTATAATAAAATATAAAAAACACAACCAGTGAATGAACCCCACACCATAGCATGCATTGGCAGGGGTCTAAAAGGCGCAGCGCATTGATCGACATTGTTGTTCCACCCGTTGCTTTTCAACTTGAAGCAAACAATTACCGGCTTTCATAGGTCTGCATGATCATGCGTCGCGTTTCATGAACTGATTGTTCGCGTAGCATTTCCCTAGTAAATGCCACAGCCAGTCTTTGCCCATGGCTACAGATTCGATGTATCTAAGTCATCTGTTCGAAGGGTTGCTAGCGCGCCCGCCTATATAATAATAATAATAATAATAATAATAATAATAATAATAATAATACTTAATTCCACACAGCTACCAATCACGAATTCAGCCAGTATATGGCGTCTAATTGCGTGGACGTGACACTAGCCGCAAACACCGGGCTATGAAATTCCACACGTGCCATGCGTTGCGCAGGAACGAACTACGCAGCAGTCGAAAACTTAACGCGTAGGTAAACGCAAAGCGAAGAGCTACGATGCTACCTATGATTCACCCGAAAGAGGTCTCTCTGCCTCAGCGTAGCCCACGAAACTAGGCATTTTACATCGTACGTAACATCACTTTACGAGTTGCTGCCTTGCACGTTAAATTTGTTAGAGAAAAAGCTAACCATGCTGCTGGCCCGAGCTGTCTGATTACGGCCACCTGCTTGACGCGTAAGGCTCGTAACTGTAAGCGGTTATATTTCTTCGCACTTTGGAGTGGTCCCCAGACGTGTACCCATCGCTGGCAGAGGCACCAGAACTCGACTCCATGCTCGCAATGGCGGCGTCGGCGCACTTCGAATGACCGCGACCGGCGGTCTGGCTATCCGACGAGGATGCCATGACGTCACGCCTTCCAACACGCGCGGGCCGGGGGCATGGCGCGCCCTCACAAAAACGCCAAAAATAAAGCCATCAGCTGAAAAATGAGTGAAGTGGCTACTTCTTTTCTGTGTATAGGCGCACGCTGAGGATTCATTTTCAGCATCTTCGTAAAATTTTCAGATTTTGTGTCCGTATCCCTTTAACGGGCACCACCTCTACCCATTAGAATAGGCGTCGACCACTACAAGAAGTAATGGGCTTTGAAAGGGCCGCCAAAATCAACAACCGTGACCACGGCTTTTTGCGAAATGGCCATGGAGTGGACTGCAATTTCCTCCCTATGCGTTGATCTTCTTGACGTGCTTTGCAAGTGTTCAGCATTGATGCCATGGCATCATCAATGCCCTCCCACCAGACATGGCTTCTAGAGATAGACTTAATTTTTCCAATGTCAGGGTGGGTCTCATGCAGCAGGCGGAGCACGCTTGTTTGTAGTGACGCTGGGATGACCACCCGTAATCCCCAAGGGACGCAGCCTTCATGGACCCTGAATTGAGGGATATGTTTTATGAAATGCGAACCATTTTATTCTGGCGGGGAAGTTGATTTCCGGTGACTAGTGCTCTATGTAGACACTGGGTCGCGGGCCCTGGCCATTGCTGCAGGTAGGCTGGGGTATGAGCCCTCGAGCACAAAAATATCTCCCGGCTTTGGCCCAACGATGTTATATGCCTGTAGAGGCAAGCGGCTAAGGGTGTCAGTGCTCGTTCCCGGTCCGTAGATGAGCTAGCTGTACTTCTACGGGGAAAGCGTAATTGCCCAACGTATCATTGTCGGCGAGAATCGCTCCGGCATCGGAGTCTCTTGTCCAAGAAGGCCGAATGAAGGCTTGTGATAATGAGGATATAGAGAAGATGAACGAAGACATTACTAATCTGATCACCGAAACAGCAATCGAAGTAGGGGGCAAAGCACCAAGACATGTTGTGAGTAAACTCTCGGAGTCTACTAAAAATCTAATCAAGCAACGCCAACAGATGAGAATAACTAACTCAAGAGACAAGATAGAATACGCCGAGCTATCTAAGCTCATCAGTAAAAGTAGAGTCAGGGACGTACGTAACCATAATGTGAAAGAAATAGAAGCAGCCGTCAGAAAAGGAGTCAGCATCAAAACAACCAAAAGGAAGCTTTGTGCGGGAAAGAACATAATGCATGCAGTGAAAGATAAGCAGGGCAACATCGTTACTAACTTTAGTGGCATAACCAAAGTGGCCGAGGATTTCTATTCCGAACTATACAGCTCAAATAGGAGTCTCCCCACCATGAGTGTATTAAATGCCGAGCAGGACTACGAAATCCCATGCGTCACTGCGGACGAAGTTAGGAAAGCAATACAGGGCATGTCCCGCGGAAAAGCGGCTGGAGATGACGGCATAACCACCGACTTGATCAAAGATGGCGGAGACTTCCTTATTGGAAAGCTCGCGACACTATACACTCAATGCCTCAAAACTTCAAATGTACCCGAAAGCTGGAAAAACGCAAATATTCTATTATTACATAAGAAGGGAGATGTTAAAGACTTGAGGAACTACAGGCCGATTAGTCTACTCTCAGCACTTTACAAAATATTCACAAAGGTTATCTCAAACAGAATAAGGGCCACACTTGAATTTAATCAACCGAGAGAGCAAGCAGGGTTCAGAAAAGGATACTCTACCATGGACCACCTGCATGCGGTCAATCAAGTAATCGAGAAATCCGCTGAATACAACAAACCCCTCTATATGGCTTTCATAGATTACGAAAAGGCTTTCGACTCGGTAGAGATACCAGCAGTTCTGGAGGCACTACGTCGTCAAGGAATATGTGATAGCTATATAAACACAATAGCCAACATCTATAATCAAAAGAAGAGGCGTGCAGGACACGGACACAAGAAGAGAAGTGAACACCACGAACGCCGACTAGCAACTGATGCACAGCACAGAGGCGAAAAAGAAAGAAGACACACAGCTTATCTGCGCATGCTCGGAATGGTAGCGCCACCTGTCAATCGGGTACACGTGCCCGCCTACGCGATAGACAACTCCCAAGGCGTTCTATCTCCTCCCTGTTTAAGCTAATCGACGGTTGACTCACGCATGCACTTCCACTAATACTGATATACCAGGCCTCAACCAATAAAAGCGTATCTTCGTTCTTATGCCTGTACAGGATCTCGGTATTATCTAACTCGGGCATGCAGCTACAGACCTGGCAGTGCAAGGATAGATTGGACGGCGTCCCACCTGATAGCGACCTCCTGTGTTCAATTAATCTTTGATTAATACAACGCGCAGTTTGCCCTACATAAAACCGTCCGCAGCTAAAAGGAATCTTATAAACTACACCCATGCGGCAGTCGGTGAAATTGTTCTTGGCTAGGTGCTTAACCGGACAGATATCGGTTCGCTTCTTACCTTCCTTCTGCTCAATTCTTCTATGCACTGCAGCACAAACCCTTCCTAACTTATTGGGAGCCGTAAACACAACATTAACCCCATATTTACTTCCCACTTTCTTAAGCCGGTGCGAAACTGCGTGGATGTATGGAATACTCACGACCTTTTTATTGTTAATGTTACTCTCTGCTACCGCTTTTGTTCCGGTCGAAATCGACTTCTTAAGACGCTCAGCTACTGTGGCTATGGCTAGTCTAGGGTAACCTGCATCTAAGAGGCGCTCAACCTGCGCATTAAAGCTAATGGTCAAACGGTGCACGCACGACTTCGATAGGGCTGACTTTAAACAGGACAAGGCTATTCCGTTTTTTACTACTTTCGAATGCTTGGAGTCAAAATTTAGCAACGGCTTAGATGCTCTAGGGGAATACTGCCAACACACGTGATTCCGCTGAAATGACAACGAGATATCTAAAAATTGTATTACGTTTTTCTCCGGTAGTTCTTTCGTAAACGTTAAACCATCTCCATTAAGTTTAAATTGATCGCTTACATAGGTGAAGACGGATTCAAAATCATCCTTACTACAAAGTACCAAGTAATCGTCCGCATACCGAAATACCCTAATGATGCGGTCCCCTAAGGCCTCTTGCTTGAGCGACCGCGAACACTTCTCACTCCTCTTTTCTTCTTCTTTCATTCCCATACCCCTACCCCAAGGCGCTTAGCCGTGTCCCCATCATGGGCGACAGAAATTAGCGTCCTTTTCCTCTCATTAAAATCACTACTCCTAGGCCAGGGCAACGGACGCCACACGCCACATCATGAACGCGCCGCCGAGGGGAGGCCATATGGTGCTTCGGTGCGGTGGCGCCATCTAGTTTGCTTAGACAAACTAGCTGCGGAAAATCGTCTATAGAAGAGGCGTGCAGCTTAGCTTTAATTGCTATATGTATGTTTCGCGCTAGAATTATGTCGTGGTTCAAACGCAATAATATCATTCCGATGGAAATTCAGATGTTGTGCGGTTTTCTTCTTCCTTCTACGGGACACGCGAACAGGATTTGCGCGATTATTTCAGCCGAAGCATGGCGGCAAGTCAGATTTTATCGCCAATGTTTAGAAGCCAGCTGCGCCACCCGGGGAGACCGTCAAAGGAACCGCACTTGCGCCAATTGGTTGAGAGTTTCTGAGCAGCACGCGGATTTTTTGTGGAGGACGAAGCTACCGGATCTACTGCAAAGTAAGAGGAATTCTTTTTCTACTAAATCGCCGTCGGAAAAGGTAATGATTCTCGGAGACGCCGTTTTGGACGAGAACCACAAGAAAATTCTAGCATTAGGCCCTAAGTACTGTTTTCATCCTAACCTAAAAGAAGTTGACGTTTTAAGCTTACCTCGATCTATAACTAAGGTTATTCCGGAAGTTGAACGGTCTCGATGTATTTCAGATTGCTTCGCCAGCATCAAGCATTCGAACGATCTCGTTAAGGCCTCTGACCCTATCCGACCGGTTGTAAATTACTGTGTGGAACATAAGCTTCGACCTGTTTTTATCTGATAAGGAAGGTTGTTTTGTAATAATGCCGAATAGCACTTTTTCTGATAAAGCCTCAGCAGCTGTTGAAAAGAATTTTAGACCTGTTAAACTGACGGCGATTTATTAGAAAAAGAATTCCTCTTACTTTGCAGTAGATCCGGTAGCTTCGTCCTCCACAAAAAATCCGCGTGCTGCTCAGAAACTCTCAACCAATTGGCGCAAGTGCGGTTCCTTTGACGTTCTCCCCGGGTGGCGCAGCTGGCTTCTAAGCACTGACGATAAAATCTGACTTGCCGCCATGCTTCGGCTGAAATAATCGCGCAAATCCTGTTCGCATGTCCCATAGAAGGAAGAAGAAAACCGCACATCATCTCAATTTCCATCGGAATGATATTATTGCGTTTAAACCACGACATAGTTCTAGCGCGAAACATACATATAGCAATTAAAGAGGCTAAAGAAGCCGACTGCCGCATGGGTGTAGTTTATAAGATTCCTTTTAGCTGCGGACGGTTTTATGTAGGGCAAACTGCGCGTTGTATTAATCAAAGATTAATTGAACACAGGAGGTCGCTATCAGGTGGGACGCCGTCCAATCTATCCTTGCACTGCCAGGTCTGTAGCTGCATGCCCGAGTTAGATAATACCGAGATCCTGTACAGGCATAAGAACGAAGATACGCTTTTATTGGTTGAGGCCTGGTATATCAGTATTAGTGGAAGTGCATGCGTGAGTCAACCGTCGATTAGCTTAAACAGGGAGGAGATAGAACGCCTTTGGAGTTGTCTATCGCGTAGGCGGGCACGTGTACCCGATTGACAGGTGGCGCTACCATTCCGAGCATGCGCAGATAAGCTGTGTGTCTTCTTTCTTTTTCGCCTCTGTGCTGTGCATCAGTTGCTAGTCGGCGTTCGTGGTGTTCACTTCTCTTCTTGTGTCCGTGTCCTGCACGCCTCTTCTTTTGATTATGGAATGTTACCAACTCGCTCAACTTTCTGTCCTTTTGAGCCAACATCTATAAAGATTCTACAGCCACCCTGCTCCTCCATAAGAAAAGCAGAAAAATCCCAATACAATTTCTCCCATGCTATTTACTGCATGTTTGGAAGAAATCTTCAAAAGGTTAGACTGGGAAGAGACAGGGCTCAGGATGAACGGCGAATATCTGAGTAACCTGCGATTTGCAGATGACATAGTACCCTTTAGCAATTATGGCGACGAATTGCAAAAGATGATTGAAGACTTAAGCCGAGAAAGCGCTAAGGTAGGATTAAGGATGAACATGCAGAAAACAAAGATAATGGTAAGTGGCACGGTGAAAAAACGTCTATTCAAGGTCGAAACCCATACATTAGAAGTCGTAGAAGAATATCTGTACCTAGGACAGCTACTTACTGGAGAACCCACCCATATAAAAGAAATCCACCGTAGAATAAACATGGGATGGCGCGCATATGGCAGACATTCACAACTCATGAACGGAAACCTACCACTATCACTCAACGGAAACTATATAACTACTGCATCCTGCCAGTACTGACTTACGGATCAGAAACCTGGAGAATTACAAAGAAGCTAGAGAGGAAGTTAAGAACCGCGCAGCGGGCGATGGAACGGAAAATGATAGGCGTTACACTAAGGGATAGGAAGACAGCCGAGTGGGTCAGAGAACAAACGGGGGTCGCCGACATAATGAACGATATTAAGAAGAAAAAATGGACATGGGCAGGCCACGTGATGAGAAGGCTAGATAACCGATGGACAGTTAGAACGACGGAATGGATACCAAGAGAGGGTAAGCGCAGCCGTGGGCGGCAGAGAGTAAGATGGGGGGACGAAATCAAGAAATTCGCAGGCATCAAATGGAATCAGCTCGCGCAGGACAGGCAAGGATGGCGAGGATTGGGAGAGGCCTTCGTCCTGCAGTGGACATAAAATTGGCTGATGATGATGATGATGATGATGATGATGATGATCGGTGACCACTTCGACTTCTTGGCCCCACAAGCACTGACGGTATTTGGAAATTCTGAAGAGCAAGGCCAGTGCTTTCTTATCCAGCTTGGTGTAGTTTTTCTCTGCTGGAAGAACACTTCGTTACGCAAACGCAATGGGGTTCTCACCTGTTTCAAATCTCTGCGATAGAACAGCTTCTAGCCCACATGTACGTGACGCATCGCAACTGAGAATATGTGGTTTGGACGGGTCGAAATATTTCAAAACAGGGGCAGATATGTAAGCAGTTCCTTGGTTTTCTGAAAAGCCTCTTCCTCGAGCTTACCCCATTTGCAGGTGGCTCCCTTCGCCAGGAGGAGGTAGAGACGTCGGAGCACTGTCACCGAGTTTGGCAGGAAACGCCTATAGAAGTTCATCCGGCGCAAGTAGCTTTGAAGCTGCTTCACGTCCTTGGGACTTGGAGCATCGCTCACAGCTTCCACTGTCTTAGGTGTTGCTCGGCGTCCCTCGGCGTCGATGACGTGACCCAAGCACTCAACTTTTTTTGCGAGAAAGGAAATGTTGTCGATATTTAGTTTGAGTCCTTGATATGTTGTAGAACACGCCGGACGTTTCTGCTGTGATCATCATGTTTTCCACCGGTAACAGGGATGTCATAGAAGTACACGGCGACGTGATGCATATCCCTCAGCAATTTCTCGATTTCTCTTTGGAATATTCCTGGAGCAGCCTAAACCCCGAAATGTAGTCGGGTGTATTGAAACCAGCCCTACTGTGTGCTGATCGTGAACAACTTCTGAGACTCGACCTCTAGCTACACTTGCTGGTAGGTATCTTACAGGTCTAGCCTACTGAACTTGTGGCCCCCGAAGAGGTCTTCAACACTTGGCACGGGGTACTTTTCTGGTACCGTGTTCAAGTTAATTGTGACCTTAAAATCACCGCAAATGCGCACACGGCCGTATTGTTTTAGCACGGGAACAATTGGTGCTGCCCAATCAGATGTCCTTGTTGGCGTTAATACGCCTTCCCTTTCCATCATAAACCTCCTGAAAGATAATTTGACCTCCCGGGAATTCCTTGAGAAACTTTACGCTTTTGGCTACAATAGCGTCATTAATACGCCGACACGCGTAACGACAACTTGCCAGTCCATACTTGTTTATCGTCAGCATAAACATTAGGGAGTTTTAGCAGCGCCGGCTTACCGTACGGTAATGACGGTGGTACCGTACCGTCATGGTCGGCAAGCGGCTATTTTAGACAGAAAGAGCTGTACTAGTTGCTCGGCGAGTAAGAAAACGTTGTCAGATGATAAAACTTGCTGGCAACGCCCTCAAAAGTTCAATTTTTTACGTGCAAACTACGACTGTACAGCATTACCGTACTTGCCGTTAGGTAAGGCGTCGCTGCTAAAACTCCCTATTGATGTAGGCACAGCTGGCATGGTATGCGTCTGCGTAAGCGACCACTGGCTTTTCTCGATCGCTTTTCCTAAAACTACTAAAAAAATAACTTGCCATGATATCGTTAAACATAGATGTATGTCTAACAAAACTATGACCTCATTCAGCATGCGTGCTCAGGGAAGATTGGTCTTCTGTTCATGATAAGCCAGACCCAAATGAGAGCTATCGTGAATTCTTATCTATATTCACTAGTCGTTACAAGTCTTTTCCTTACGCAAGCGCCAGCGCTAACAGAAAAAAAGGAAACCTTGGGTAGGGCGGGAGCATATCCGAATGATTAAGAAAAAAAGGCGCATTTTAAAGAAGTTTTTGCGCACCGGAGATATTAAGGAATTTGAGGCCTTTAAATCTTACAGAAACAAACTACCCCATTGAAAAAGGCAAAAACTGTAATCACATGCTTTCCCACATCTTTCGACGGCGCTCAAACCAAGCATGGAAAGCCATCAATCACGCACTTATACGCAAAGCGGGTCAGTATACTCTAACGTTTGTTCCCATTAGCGGGAACAAACTTTCCGGCTTGCCTTTAGCTGAGCACTTCAGTGAAGACTTTGCTAATGCAGTGCAACCACTGAGAAGCATGGGTCTTACTCATATTACTTACCATTATACTGATAGAATTTCTCTCGCACCTACAGATGAAGCAGAAATAGTACGCACATTTCTTTCCCTAAAAAACAGTAGAGCTGTCGATGTCGATGGATTTCAGGTAGAAGCGATTAAGCACGTAATTGACCTGCTTGCCCCTTGTCTAGCGTACCTGTTTATTGTAGTCTTTCAGTCTGGATCTTTCCCAAATCTCTTGATAATCTCAAACGTGTCTTACACTGTAAAAGAAAAATACTCCCAGGTCGGAGTAAAATGCCTGTCCTCTAGCGACCCCCCTATTGGGAGTTTTTTTCTACTCCGGACCTCCGGAGTAAAGCTTTTACTCCGGCTGGCCGGAGTTATTGCATGGTTCCTCCGGACTACTTTTTGCTACTTTTCACTCCGGCTCGCCGGAGTTATTGCGTGGTGCTTCCGGACTACTTTTCGCTGTTTTTCACTCCGGCGGGCCGGAGTTCTTGCGTGGTGCCTCCGGACTAATTTTCGCTGTTTTTCACTCCGGCTAGCCGGAGTTATTTTGTGCTGCCTCCGGACTACATTTTGCGGTATGCTACTCCGACGCGCCGGAGTTTTTACGTGACGCCTCCGGACTAATTATTGCTGTTTTTCACTCCGGCTTACCGGAGTCATTGTGTGGTGCCTTCGGATTACTTTTTATTATTTCAGTCCGGCGGGATAGGAATTCTGCGTGACGCACCAGGAGCCTCTGTGTACTTTTCTTCCCGCTCCGGCTGGCTAGTCTCTGCATGCCTCTTTTCAGACATTTAAATGGTATTTATTAATCGGCCAGGTTGGAGATGTGTGGTGCATTGCGAGTAATCATTTTACCCGATCATCAACATAAAACATTGAGAAACAAATGCTGTATAAAAGTTTATTCCATGTTTCGCACAGCGTGCAAACAGGGCACACAAACAAATAAAGCACCAAAAGTGGCAAGAAATAGTACAATAATTGCAGTACAATGCAGTCATATGCACAACCATAAGCACTTTTTCACACTGTACAGTTATTTAGGCTGCAATGAACAAACGGCTTTGTTGGAGTAAAAGAAAGGCAAAGTAACGAAACAAGGAACAGAAGATTTCGCACTGAACACAATATTTATATATATAATCTGCAGGAACGTGTCAGAAACACAACGCTAGCTGTTGTCGCCAAAGCTTGAAAAGAGGCAGTGGAACTGTTTACGAAGGATAATGCTGCGAGTCGCCCGTGTATATGCACTGTGGTTTGCATTCCACTGTGTCGAGGCCTGCCGGCGCATATTGTCAGCACGCCAACCATGTGTTCTTCGGCCGCAGATACTGGGGTGTGGGCCATTCGAACTAACGTAGCTCTGCACCGCAAACATGGTTCTAATGCAACGTTGCGTTATACTTGTTGAGAATGCAGGCGCGCGCCCTTCCTTTTCCTTTTTATATATATTTTTTGCGTTTCTTGAAAACCACGGAAGGACCATTAGCCGGGGCTTTGCCGTTTCTAACAATGCTTCTAAGTACTGCACGACGACTGTCACTCAAACTAGTGAGAGAGGGACCGAGGGGGGGGGGGGAGCTAACAAAGGGATTTAGAAGGATTGAACGCTGGGCGAGTTGGTAATCCATGACAGAAACGAACTGCGCGAAATAAACACGGACAATCTGCGCTTTTGCGTGTGTCTTCCTTGTCCGTGTTTATTTCGCGCAGTTCGTTTCTGTCAAAGGGATTGTAGAAGCGGGAGCGTGAGAACGAACGACAAGAACGACTCGGAGAGCGGACGAGAAGGGACCCAACGACGACCGCTCCGAAGATGTTTGTTTGGTGCACTTGCAATTACGTTTGTTTAAAACTGCAAATGCATGTAAATAAATAACGTGAAAATATCGAAGCGCTTCTTCCACTCAACGAGCATCAAGCAACCATCTACACTGAAGAATTAGATCGAACAATACTGTTTACTTGCTATTTCCTCTATCTCATTCTGCGTGTGCGTTAAAACCAATAATAATAATAATAATAATAATAATAATAATAATAATAATAATAATAATAATAATAATAATAATAATAATAATGCACAAGTGAAAATACTGAAATAAGACAATTTTAACGTTTAATTTGCTCCTGAGGTCCGCTTCTACGCCAACGGCCGCGCCGTACGGCAGTATTTGGCAGAAGAAGCTGGGCCTTGAGGCACGCGACTGATGCGGTTTGTGTTGACTGATTGGGCAGGATATAAAGACTGAGTGTACGCCACTATGCTGCACGTCAACCGCGTACAGCACCTAAGATTCAAGACAAGCTCTACACTTTTTACAGCTATAAAGCGGAAAAATTTGTGCACTAGTGGGAGTGCGCTTGCAACAGCCGCTAGGTGTGACACCCGTCGATTTAGCTGAACAATGCGAACCTAGGCATTTGAATGTGACATGTGAGTGCAATGTCACCATCTCTAGCACAGACAAGAGGTGAAAAGAACGTAGCAAAAGCACACACCTTTCTGGTTATGCTCCCTCTCTATGCCCTTATTTTGAAGCACTACATTTAATATCACAGAAGCGGGTCCAACTCGATGAAAGCCCACAGGGCACGCTCAAAGAACTAACTGCTTGATCTAAGTGCTTGCATTGAAGTTGAATAATTTCTATTTGGCAGAGCCAATTTTTGTAGTTTTTTTAGCGTTTACCTCAAGAAAACAAAAACAAAAACTTCTGATTCATATGTTTGGTGAAATATTAACAAGGCCACTGAAGTTCATTACAAAGGCTCGTTCAGTTAATTTGCCTCAGATTGTAAAAAAAAAAGTTCCGCAGGGGTGCGTTACAAGGATGCAATCATATTAGTAATTACTGTCGTATAGACCATCTGACACATTTCTTTTTTTTCAATGAACTCAGGCAAATAACTCTTGCTTATTGTTTGCCCTACATTTAGCCTGTTCTTTTAAACGAAAAATATTCATTCGAGAAGTTGAAACCTTTCGAACTAGTGTACGGGCAACGTACTTTAATAGTGCATCGGTTTAAAATTTTACGGGACTTAAAAGGGACCTTACAAGTTACAAGACTTTTGAATATGGTCAGAGAACGGTGCAGGTCTATAGAGGATGCTCCTGCGAACTTGTCAGGGAAATATTAATGCACTGCACGCACCAATGAATTCGCAATTTGGTTTTAAACAGAGCTGGAAAGCGCCTGCTCTTAATTTCAGTAAGTGACGTCACCGGGGCTACGACTACACCACTTGCTTTTTTCAGTCCTTTAAGAAATACACGCCCATTTCCTTCATTTGTTGAATTAAAAACGAACAAATAAATCATAGCAGATTATCTTCCGCTCTCATGAAATCAGCCAACGCTGTTCCTTTTTTTTTCAAACGAATTAGCCAGCGCCTCCAGTGATGTCATTTGTTGAAAGAAGAGCGGGCGCTTTGCAGCTGTGTTCGAAACAATCTTGGATTCCCTGGAGCGTTCAGTGCAAGAAAATTTGGCTCACATGTTCACAGCAGCCTTCACGACTGATCGGCACCTCTTTCTGACTCTACCCAGAAAAAAAAAAGAATAATTATAGAGGGCTTTAAGCTTGCACTAAGCCGCGAAAAGCTCATGCACAGCGAAGCTGAATGGTGACATGCTTATTGCTGTGACGAGGTTGAACTTGACCACGCATTCCAGATCTGCTCCGCGCCGTCGATTTCGTTCTCGCGTAGCGGCAAGGCATCGATTTTCGGATCGTGGTCTCTTCCTCGCGAGTGCGATTTAGCTTCGGGCTACCCATAGCTGCATGCGTTTGTGCATATCCTCGCGCCATGAGAGGACGCATGCTCTCGCAGTGCGAAGCAATGCACAAGCGCAGAGCTTCGCGAGACACTGTGCACCAGGCATATCAACGCATACAGGATTTTTCCTTCTCCTGCTTGCGGCCGCCAGCCGCCGTTTTGCCAGTGTATAGTAGTGGGCTTTCGCCATGTGCGCAGAAGAAAGAATCGCGCGTGCGGTAGCGTCGTATGTGTTCGGGAACATCATCATCATCAACACTGCGCATTCGGCATTGCATAGTTCGCCCGCTCTTTAGGGGACATGAACTAAAGGTGATGATATTTTTTTTTTTTTGGTTCTCCGGACAAGGAACGATTTGTTAAAAAAGCTTTGCTGTTTAAAGTGCTGTCGGACCCCTTTAAGAAAGTGCGCAAGGTTCGAATATACGACGTGACTGGGCACTTGCGTGCAGTGACATCAAATCGTTCGAACAAATACCAACAAGCAATCGATGATGCACATAGACCGTACGCATCAAGAAGCCGAGAGGGCGTAAAGTGTGGCCACGTCTTATCAATACTCTTGTGGCGTGTCCACTGCTGTATGTCTTCGCGCATCACCGATCATCCTGTTGTAGCATGTCTGAGAGTGCTGATGACAAGTCTTGGAAACGCTTCGTCACGTGGTACTTTTTCGAATCTCCCAGACCTTTTTAGGAGCCCAAAAACGTAAAGCCACTGAACCTATTACCATGATTTTACATTATCAAGACAATAATTTACATGCTGAAAAATTCCCAATTGAGCAATTTGCGTTTAATGCAACTGCTTGAAACTTGGGTAACTATAATGTTAATTACCTCAGTTCATTGAAACAATAGCCTGAGATGGACAAGATAACAGTCAACAATACCAATATGGTTGCGTCCTTGAAGTGCACTCGTGAATTTTTATAAACCCTGGCGTAATTGTTAACTGACGCACCTCGCGTGTTACCGTGTTTTCGACAACCCCTTTCTGCTTCCGGTCGACAAATCACGAAGCTAACAAAGCTACCTGCTTCATTTAACAGTTAAGTGGCTGTTCACCCTAATGGAGCTGTTGTAATGAAACTCCTTTTTTAAAACACAACACCGGCTGGCTGTGCGATATATTTTCTGCGCACACATTAAAACATTCCAGTAGACCTTTAGCAATAGCGAAATAAAAAGCTATATACAGGGCGTTCCACTCACACGTAATGTATTTTTTAAACTTAATGTTAGTTCTTAAAAATGACGGGGCGTGCTAGTGAGTTGCAACAAACTCGGCCGTGTTAAGGATCAAGTCTCCTAGTGTTACGAGTTCCATTCTTCATGATCAATTAATTAGAGTAAACTAATTACCGAACTCTTTATTTGTTCGATACAGCAAGAAATTGTCGATACAACAAATTCATATTTGCGTGCGCCCAATTCCTTCACAATGCCAATGCCCCGAAAGTTGCAGATCAAATAAAAAAAATCCCCTTAAGCAGTATTGATGGGTATTTTGATATGTACCGTTAAAGAAAGCCCACGAAACGTAAAAGTAACCACGTGACAGCGCCACCAATTCGGCGCAAAAAAAAGACTATACATGCGCTTGTACCTGCAGCGCTGTAGCAATCAGACGCACAGTGCGAGTGACGACGAAAGTGCATTATTACGCTCTCTAGTGACGCTGTATAAGGATGTGTTCTTTATTAAATGTGGGAACATGAGAATGTAGGCTGCATAAAGATATTATTCTCTTCGATTCGTCGAATGAAGCCCGCGCACGCACGAACACGCATCTTGTGGCCACCGCAAACGCCAAGCATGTCTCGGACAGCGCTGCAGAGACAAGCGGGCGTTGTTCCCTGATCGGCTGCCTGGAAGCGCTAATTTAGTGGCGCTATCACACGGTTATTTTTGTATATAGCGGGCTTTCTTTGACGGCACATACAAGCAGACCATTTCACGTTTAAATTTGATCTACAAGTTTCTCAGCGACAATTTCTTTCTGAAGCGAATAATTAAACAAGTTATCTCATTAGTTTAGGCCAATTTACTGATTTTGGAAAACGAAATAAAAAATCGTAACACTAGGGCACTTTATCCTCAACATGTATGAGTTTCTCGCAAATCACTAAGACGCTCCATAATTTCTGAAAACATGGTTACAGTCAGGTGGGACATCCTGTATGTGTCGGGGCAACCAAAAAGACAAAAATGTATAGTGCTCCTAGAATGCGCGAAACTTGCTTACAGAACATGTTGAGGCAAGAGAAATTCTTTTATCAGGATGACACTACAACAGCCATGTCTGCCTTGAAAATAAAAAATAAAAACTTCACAATTTAATCCGAAAACGTACTTAACAGTTGCCGTCTGCAACAAGGCGTATTCCCGGAACACACGCGTAGGCCAAGGATCGGGAGCGCGGTCGAAGCTTGCACTTGGATAGAAGAGGGGAGAAGAAAGTCCCAAACCATCTTCTCGACGCAAAATACGTCAGCTGGCTTGGTGGCAGTGCACTTTCCTTCTTTTTCTTTGCAGAGGCCCTCCTGTCGTGTCCGTCTTCTCCTCGGACATACGAAAGAAAGAAGGGCACCGTACCATGAGAAAAAAAAAATAAAATAGACAGAGAGGACTGTAAATTCTTACATTTGTAGGTACACCGATTGTTAGCTATCAGCATGGCAGTAAACGAAAGAAAAATAAACGCACAGTTCAAGGGAGCAAAGATGAAAACTATTTACTAGGGTAATTAAACAGTCTGAACAAAGCATAACCACACACTTCGCACACCCGCCGACTTCGCTCGCATGACGGACATCGCGCTCCCTTTCGCGGCCAGTCAGGTGACTACCGGGTACCCCTCGCTTTTTTTGTTTTGCTTTTTTTTATTTTTGCATGTGACGACTTCCCCGGCAGCACCGGGCACTTGCGCTCATGCGCATTGTCATGACCGCACAAACACCTGCGTCCACGAACACTGCTCAACGGGTTTTTCAACGAGGCAGAGTGGCCCCCAGACCGAGAAGGCTTCACGCAGTAAAAGAGGGGATGGGGGGGAGGGGGGAGAGTGACAGGAAAAAGAATAAATATAAAATAGCTAAAAGGGTTTGCCAGAGGTCGCGTACACGGTTCTGAAAAATGCTTAAGTAGCATATCCTGTAGTGTCAGTGAGCCAGAACAGACGACAGGCCGAGAAAAAGAAAAGAAAATGACTATGCAAGATTTTTACATTCTGCACGGCCGTGACAAAGCGAAGAGATCGCGGTACAGCCATGGCTGCCTGAACAGCTCGCGGTGCACCAGCCCGAGCCCGCAGTGGTGCCAGTGGGATATGCGGCGTTCATTGTTCGCGTCGACCAGCAGAATGGGTGCTTTGTACGCACCCATTTCTGGAATGAACTCAGTGGGCACAGTCCTCGCTTGGAGCGCAAGTGCTGGCAAGGGGATTCGATGCACAGCAGCGTCGAGGGAGGAATCTAGCCGCGAGCACCGGGACAAAAAAGGTCTACGCGAATGTCGCGGCTCGTTAAGTGTGTCAACCTTCGAACCAGCGGAAGAAAAAGGCGGTTTTCGACGGGGGGTGGATAGTCGAAGTATATTCTGGAAAGTTCACTTTCCATACGGCCTCCTCTAGCGACTCTCTCGGCCCTGTTCGTTGCCACAAGAAGTTTGGAAAGCTTTTCTGAGCTACCAGCTGATGGGACTGTTCTAGGAAGTCGACACTCGCTCCTCACGTTCGACACTCGCTCCTCTTTTTCGTTTTCCCATGCATTCTTCCCTACAGGAGCGCCAAGATTGACGTCACTGCCTCGGCGGTGCTGTTTGGGAGTCACGCATATTTACATGCAGAGGAGATTGTGGCTGCATCACGGGACGTCTGGAATGGCCACGACCGCTGTATCAACGACGTTCAACACCCCCCCCCCCCCTCCCCCTTCTTACTTTGCCCGCCTCGTGCCACCCTCTGCCTGGTCACTGCACTTGCTCAGAAACGTGAATGTACCTGCAGCTACACTCTGTTTCAGTAGTTCCGTGCAGCGCAGCCAAGGCCATGCCACCATGACCGCCGTAGCGGCTCGAAATAAACGTTGCAGGAAGGCCTACTTACAATTTTTTTTAATCGGTCGACTGATATCTCCACTTCTACATACCCTATTGAAACATGTCACTAGACTAAGCACATAGATGCATTCTCAAAGGCAATAGAAAAAGAATTGTATAGCTCGTTTCGTTACATTTTAAAAAGGCATATTATCGATTTTAGTTGTTATTAGGCCAGTTTACAAGACAGATCCAAATAAATTGCAGGTGATAATATACAATGACGCAGCGTTTATTATACTCACTGTAGAGAAAGATAAATTGATAGATACGTGACATATAACATAAAAACACATTTTAATTTTAATATCTTTATAACTTCGTTATGAATATAGCTACGGCCATAGTTTTGCGAGATAGCATGCATCTCCATGCAGACATTCTACGCGCTAAATCTCACACTCCTACGTGCAAATTTGTAGAAGCTATTCCCATTTATATAGCTTTAAAAACACAATGGCAATTCGGCCGAATTTCTTACTCCTATATTTTTCTGTAACATACCCGGTACTTCTAGTACTACTCAATTCTACATTACCGGTATTGTTATTTGTTAAACTGCACCAAACTTTACTTGATTTTGACAAAAATAACGCACGCACTTCAAAAAGTATACTGGCTCACTCACCGACGCAGTCGTTGTGCCTGCTCTCCGTGGCTGACATTCGATCACTCCACAACACTAGCACGACGTAGGTTCCAGCGACGCTTTGCTGCTGTCGGCCACAGTGTCCCTTGGTGCTCATCGCTGCTTGTAACGTTCCCAAGATGCACGAAACGATTTCATTTTTTCCTAACGCGGCCGAAAGGCCTGCCATTTCGCCTAAGCATCGCATCGGTTCGACTGTGTTGCTAGGACCGGCGCCATGTTAGGTTTGAGAGGCCTTGTCGGGCTGCGACGTCACTCCTCCAGCAGCCAATGAGAGCTGCCGGGCGCGGTCAGGCGGTGGTACCGGAGGATTTGCGGGCAGATACCGGAGGGAAATACGAGCTCCGGTCATCGTTCGCAGGAGGATAATCATGGAAGGCGCCCCGTTTCCCTCCGTGCTTCACGCGCCGGATTGAAAGCGCGGCGAGGCCTCGCACATACTCCGGCACATCCCGACGCGTCGAGTATATGGTGACGTCACCGGAGGTTAGCGGGAGTATTATCCTGCAAGACCTCCCAGCTAGGCATATTTTCGTTTACAGTGTATATTTAAAAGCGGAGACATTAAAGATGCTAATAATTACCGACCGATTTCAATAACACCTGTATTCTCTGAGGGACTATAGAAAATAATATTCTGCCCCGTAAATAGCTTCTTTAACAAAGGCAATATACTTTTAAAGCATCGCCATGGTTTTCAACGTGGTATACCTACACAGACTGCGCTGTTAGCTAAAAAAGAATTGATAATTACAAGCATCGAATAAAAAAGCTTACGCTCGGTGTTTTCATTTACTATAGCAATGCTTTCGATACCCTAAACCATTACATTTTACTCGGCAAGTTACAATTCATTGAGTATAAGGACGTTTCATTCATTGTTTAGTTCATATCTGTCTGAGAGGAAGCAATGTGTTTCAATTGCTAACTGTTTTTATTCTTCGAAAACCATTTCTTATGGTGTGCCGCAGGAAGCATTCGGGGTCCAATGCTTTCATTATCTACATAAATGATATTGTTAAGATCAACAATGATGCCTCATTCCTACTCTGCGCCTGTGACACTAGTACTTTTGTTTCTGGAGAAAATCTAACGGAAATTGTTGCCAGAACCCAAGGTGTACTTTCAGATGTGCTGCAATGGCCCACTTCTAATGGCCTATGAAGAAATACGAAAAAAACAAAAGCTGTCTTTTTAGAACGTGAGGCATCGAGGTCAGCGTGAACCAAGGCGCTTGAGGGAATACCTGTTGAAATAGTCGAGAAACACAATGTTCTGGTGTGACCTTTTCTGCTCATATGACACGGACGTGTCATATTGAATAACTTAATCATTACCGCGTGTTGCTGGTGTTCTATGACGATGTATGCACTTTCTTCGAGAAAAAGCTCAAATTGAGATGGAACATGCTCTGTTTTCTTCCCATATAAATTACTGCCTGTTAGTCCGTGGCAGCACAACCCTAAGTAACATGAAAACAATTCACCTATTGTAGAAGAGAGCACTTCGGTATATTGCAAACATCCCGCGCAGTAGTTCTACAGGTACATTGTTTGCACGCAATAAAATAATCAGTGTGAAACACATGTTCTATTCGAAAATGTTTCGTTACTCTTTGTATCGCGTTTGTTCTTTTCGTCATTTTATGTGTTAACG
The DNA here is from genome assembly GCA_013339685.2 of Hyalomma asiaticum. NCBI lineage: Eukaryota > Metazoa > Arthropoda > Arachnida > Ixodida > Ixodidae > Hyalomma > Hyalomma asiaticum. The sequence goes on along the minus strand of CM023482.1, from coordinate 4,704,500 downwards.
TGAACTCCGAATATATCTGCTATAAAGCGCAACGGTCCCGGAGTGTAATTATATATGGACGTAATTTGTTCTACTCTTCAAATGTTGCATTTGCACAACCTCTCGTTAACTTATTTTTCACCTGCATTTTTTTTCTTCTGTTACTGTAAATTCGTTTCCGAAATATGCATTTTTATACCGCTGTCATGTACGTGGGCCTTCAGGCATTTTCAAGTGGTGTTATTGCCGCTTTTCTCCTAAAGGACGCCCAACCGTAGTTGGAAATAAAGATTTGATTCATTGATTGAGTCCAAATGGGACCGCACGGGGCTTGAAAAATTTGGGGGCCGCGCTTTCCTTGAGTAATAATTTTGCTTTCACCCTTTTGAAATTTCCGAGTCCTTCAAAACTTTATACTCGCGCACAATCTCTCCGAGGTTGCAGCTGAACTCAACACTCTTGATGTCGGAAAAATCCAGATCAGGAGCACTTATCCAATCTCTTCCGAGCGGGGTCGGGCATTTGTCTGGTGCAACGAATAAAGGCAAGGCGGTCTCTCTCTTCCCGAAAAGGAGTGGGACCATCACTTTCGCTCGCACTGCTGTGAGCCTACCGCAGTAGCTTTTTAGCGTCACATCTGACAGGGTTATCTCAGGGTATCTCTGCCCGAATGCGGTTTCTCCGGTTATGGAGTAGCGTATCTAGCTGTATTTTCAGCGGTTGTCCTGCGACGTGCAAAACCGCGACGAACGGCGGAACAGTTTCCTTTCCTGTTACAGTCCACGTATCGTAAGTACGTGGCTGACTCGCATTCTCTGCGCAACTGTTCTTGCGCTTTTTTCTTCGTCTTATGGGCGTATCTGTTAGCATGTGAATTCACGCTTGCACTTGAGCGGCACACTCTGGCACGATCTTCTTGCATGCACTGCATCATGACTTTGCGTATCGACGTGCATTGGCGTAGTGCTGATCACCAAAGCGATAAGAACTTATCGGCTGATACTGGTCCACTTTCTGTACAATGTGAATGGCTTCCGAGCCGGTTATGCTTTGCGGCTCAATTAAAGGGGTCGTGAAAGGAATATGGAGATGCCCGGTTCATGCTTCAATGTGCATTCATCAAGCCGATCCAGAAATATTTTGGTAAAATATTCAGTGCACATTTAATAACACTCATTGGGCCCCGCCACGGTGGTCTAGTGGTTATGGCACTCGGCTGCAGATCCGAAGGTCGCGGGATCGAATCCCGGCCGCGGCGGCTGCATTTCGATGGAGGCGAAATGTTGAGGCCCGTGTGCTGTGCGATGTCAGTGCACGTTAAAGAACCCCAGGTGGTCGAAATTTCCGGAGACCTCCACTACGGCGTCTCTCATAATCAGAGCTGGTTTTGGGACGTTAAACCCCACAAATCAATCAATCAACCAATCAATAACACTCATTGGAAACCGCAGCGTTTTTGCGCTCCCGAAACGACTATGCGACACTACCGTCCGGCATGGTACTATTCGGTGACGTTGAAGTAAGATATTTTTGAGTTCAAAGGTATAGTGAACTCGCGTTTGCTCTGAAAGAATCGTTTTACTTGAAAGATAGCAAGAAAGAAAATACTCATAAACCGTGCGAGGCCGCCATTCGGAAGCAAAGCTGCAGCACGGTTTGTGTTCCCGTGGCCTCCGAGGGCACGCCAATCTCCGAGGCCTGGTGGCTACTACCATAACGTCAACTGCCGAGTTTAGAGGAAAGCGCGCAGTGAAACCGAAACTGCGTTTTTTATCGCTCTAAATCAACCCACACGTTACAACGGAACAATGCATATTGTTGATTAGAGGGTCAGGATCCCGAATACGTGAAAAACGTTTCCCTACCCCCTTGGCAAGCAGGAATCGTTTTGAGCAGACTCAATTGCAAGTAAAATATTGACAGCTGAATGGCACGTTAGTGTGGACTCGTCGAGGAGGCGGCGCTGCATCGACGCGTCGTTAATGCCACAGTCTGTCAAGAAGCATTTTAGGTAAGAAAGCTCGGTACTGACTCTCTGACGCAAGCTTCTTCAAGGCCACTATGCAGTCGCTGACAGCTTCCCCCTCTTGGCGGGACTGGCTGTTGAATTCGAAGCGAGACACGACCACAGATGGCCTCGGCACGAAGTAGCTGGTGTGGACGCCGAAGATGTCTTCGATGGACACCTGGTCAAGAGCCCTTGGAGTCAGCAGGCTCCGAAGAAGGGAGTAGGTGCTGGCGCCACGGTAGGTGAGGAAGACGTACTTTTTCTCTTCCTCAGAAACGCTGTTGGCCTCGAAGAGCTTCGCCCGTTCATGGTACTCAGTCCAGGCTGCTACCTTACCGTGAAATGTCTCCAATACTCCCTAAGTCGGAATGATTGCACAAACGTAGCTGATGTCCGGAAGTTTTCTCCTTGTCGCCACGAAGTTACGAGCAGCTGTTGCGACTCGAAGGAAGGAAAGGGCGCACTGGCTTTCCCGCATAGAAGATACCTCGGAGAGCCGAGAAAAGGAGACTGCACTCGTTGCTTTGATTGATTTGTGGGTTTTAACGTCCCAAAACCAGCTCTGATTATGAGAGACGCCGTAGTGGAGGTATCCGGAAATTTCGACCACCTGGTGTGCTTTAACGTGCACTGACATCGCACAGCACATGGGCCTCAACATTTCGCCTCCATCGAAATGCAGCCGCCGCGCCGGGACTCGATCCCGCGAACTTCGGATCAGCAGCCGAGTGCCATAACCACTAGACCACCGTGCCGGGGCACTCGTTGCTTTCTGGCGTCTCATTTCTCGTGTCTCGTTCTCCTTGCCGCCACTGCGTGTGCCATGGGCGCTGTAAAACTTGGAAAAATGTTGCACCAATTAGCCCAAAGCTCAACCTTGGTTTAAAAAAGGATCGCACTGAGAGATAGCTCTGTATTCACCGAAACATCAGACCACCAACCCCTGCCTCTTTGAGAACAAAGAGGATTGCTTCATGCGTAACATAGGCATACACCCCTTTGACGTCAAGGAATAATGAAGCTGAACGTACGAATATGCTGAATGTACGTGACCAGATCTGCGACGCTACCTATCGACGATCGACCGCGACGAAAACCCGTATCTGCGTAGCTCATGTACTCCTAATACCACTCCAGGCGTCCCAGGACCATCCTCTCTATTACATTGCCTTGCCCCGCCACGGTGGTCTAGTGGCTATGGTACTCGGCTGCTGATCCGAGGGTTGCGGGATCGAATTCCGGCTGTGGTGGCTGCATTTCGTGGAGGCGAAATGTTGAGGCCCGTGTGTCGTGCGATGTCAGTGCACGTTAAAGAACCCCAGTGGTCGAAATTTCCGGAGCCCTCCACTCCGGCGTCTCTCATAATCAGAGCTGGTTTTGGGACGTTAAAGCCCACAAAACAACAACTATTACATTGCCTGTGCAACTTGCAAAGCGATCGGCGGTAGGATGACAGTTCCAATGGCGACTTACCAGGCGTTAGTAGCGGAACAAGACGACATGTATTGCAGCTTATAGGAAGAGTACCCTCTCGACAGTATTCATTGTACAGTTCAAAGAGGGGCAATTCTTGATCGCTCCCCTAAATAACAGAGAGCTCGATAGCAAGTGTGCTCAGGTCAAAACGATGACGTGTGTTCGCATAAAGATAAGGCAGTCCTAACTTCTTGTAACGACAACGGTAGATTCATGCGCTGATGACTTGGTGGTGGACAGCTCCTCGAGGACCAAGAAAACGCGGAAGTCTCCTGCAGCTTCCAGCTACGAAATTGGAGCTCACTGTGCTACAAGAGTCGACAAGAACACACTAGCGAGTCTTGTGCTCTAGAGTGACCACATGGAAGGCAAGCCGCTGCAGGCGTACAGCTTCGAAACGGAAATAGTACGCGGAAAATTCTCCTTCGACGACGCGTACTTCTGATTTGAGGCAAAATTCGTGGTTGTCGACGATGTCCGAGCGAAAAATTTCTAAGACAAGCGCAATACAATGTCCCGCGTTATTTACCAATGCGATTAGAAACGCGCGTTTCATCCCGAAACCACGTTGTTTCCGAGAGTATTTGTGCTGCCTTCCACCTCCGCATGCCGCAGGCCTCTCTGTCCCTCAAAATTGCGTGTTTGATGTCTTCTAGAAAGAAGGAACGTGCGAACAAAGGAGCGGTGCGCCAAGGACGTTTCGGAGAAAATATATCACACGTACGACCCACCGGTCGCCCCTTATTTCGCTGCTGATACGCTAGTGCCACGCTACATTAGTAGATGTGAGCACACGGTCTGCTGAGAGCTGGAAGTAGTGTACGTAAGAGATCCGTGCGTCAAAGGCGAAAACTTATGTCCAGTGTCGTCTTGTCCCCTCTTTTCTGAGAGGTGAACGAGAGATTAGAGGAGCATGCTCGCTCCTTAGAGGTCCTTAACAACGCCGCGCACCTACCGGCGCACTCTAGGAAAATGTACCGTGCTTTTGTACAACACCAAGGTCACTGTCAGGGCTAAGGGTAGACTAGATAGCGAAATCCTCGAGGTATATCAGATAACTTACTACGGTGCTCGTCGTATTAGCACCTGAACGACAAGGAGCTAATGTACCTGACACAAGGTTGAAATGACTAGTGCGCGTTTGCACCTTTCATGCTGTTCTGTTATTAGCTTGTGTTATTCCCGCCCGTCCTAGTGACGAACCAAAAAAGAAAGAAAAATATGGCAGATCCCACGTGCAGTGGGAATCATGGAAATGCGAAACGCGTATAAGGAACGTAAAATGAATCTGCATTCTTGGCTCGCTATACCGAGTTTGGTACATATGAAGTTAACGAAACGGCCGCAAGAGCACCAAGACTGTCGCATGTAAACCATGGCACTTATCACAAGCATGTCATGATTGTAATGTTATGATTGTAATGCTATCGTGTATCCGCGGCTGAACATGAAATAATTCAAAGCGAAGTTGACAACATGCTCGCCAAGAACATCGTCGAGTCAGTGGGCGTCGCCTGTCCTTTTGGTACGAAAGAAAGGCGGTTCTTGGCGATTCTCCGTAGACTATCGGCACCTTAACCGAATTACAAAAAAAGACGTGTACCCGTTGCCACGCATAGATGACGCTCTTGACTGCTCACACAGAGCTCGCTACTTTTCCTCAATTGATCTACCTTCCGGGTATTGGCAGATTGCTGTCGACAATATGGACCGTCAAAAGACAGGCTTTATAACACCTGACGGCCTTTATCGATGCCTTTTGGCCTTTGTAACGCCCCCGCCACCTTTGAACGCATGATGGACTCCCTCCTGAGAGATTTTAAATGGTCTACATGTTCGTGCTACTTAGACGATGTTATCATGTTTTCACCAACATTCGAAACGCACATTGATGACGTATAGACCATCCTGGACCTTTTTCGTCAGGCCGCGCTGCAGCTCAACTCGTCTAAGTGTCGTTTTGATTGCGAACCTGACGTCCGCGACCAGAAACACCCATCGGAACAGCCTTATAAGCCGCCCATTTAGTGTGACAGAACACTGAATAGTCAAAAATGCGGGCGCCATTTGCGACTTGTAGACGAAATATGCCAGGCGAAGTAAATTATGATTTTGTGGCTGGGAGACGCTGACCTAGGCTTCCGTGTTGACGAGAAACTCCTGTCCGGTGAGGCGGTCGATGACGCCGAAGAGGTGACATTCTTGGGGGCCCTCGCCAGTTTTTGCCACTAGTGGGCGGCTGACGGGTCTCCCGTGCACACGCATGGCAAGGGGCAGTGGCGAGCCTCGGCAGCGAAACGGCAATTGTAGTAGCACAAGCCTGCACTGGCGACTCACTCTGAACTCGTTCTCTCTCCATGCCTTTGGGGAGTTCGGGATCGTCCATGCTGTCGCTGGTGGCATGGATAATGGTCTCGTCGCGTAGCTTCCACTAGTATCTCTTCAAACGTATCGCAGAGGTATCAAAATGGGCAGCAGAGGTAGTGGCACCGCATGGTGGTGGAGATGCTCCAGCTGCACTTGTCGAGCCAAGAAGTCGACGACCAGTTCTGCGGCGTTGCGTGGCAGTACGCTGACGACATGATATTTTTGGAGCTGAGATGTTGCTCTGGAAATGAGGAACTGCGATTCCACCTGCACGAACCACACTGTGGGGCTGCGTTCCCAGCACTGCGGCAGGCAGAGGGATACCGCAGCGGCTGCGTTTGCAGCTTCCGAATTCTCACCAATGTTCAGCAAGTGGGGCTCATCGTGTAGTCAGGTGGCTCCTTGAGTAAGTTGTGCTTGCGGTTCTACAAGAAACACGCTTCTAACTTAGTTGCGGGTGTTATCACGCCAGGGTCACCAATTTCTAGAGCACGTGTGCACAAGAACGCCAACGACGGTGCATAGTAAGGATAGGACACGAAAGAAACACTTTACGGCGCATCCGGCGTGTTTGTGAACTGGGCTTAGGTGTCGCCCAGGAGACCTTGCCTCCTAGCGGCTTTATCGGCCCGTTGGACTGTCCACAGTTGATCGTTGAGGGTTGAGCTGAGTAGTGCGGCCCGCCAATGCGCGCAGAGGCTGTCAGCGGAGGCCGCATTCTAATTACTGAGAATTAGCACTCCCTGACATTCCTATAGCATATGTTCTAAGGTAGCGCTTGTATGACATTCGTTGCGTTTATCGGTCATGCACATTCCTGGGTACATAACGTGCAGTAGTGCCGGACGCTTATATGAATTAGTTTGCAACTGTCGCCGTTGGACATTCTGTGACTTGCTAAGTTTTGGATGTGGTGGTGGGTAGAGGCACCTCTGCAGCTTATAATCTTTAGTTATGTCATTGAAGCGGGTTAATTTCTGACGAGGGACCCACATCTGTCGCAGCTCGCAAAGTGAGCGAGTTACTACGTTGTGGGGTGCCTCATTAGGGTTGTCCTGTACAGTGGGGTCCATGATATGGGCTGGGATCCAGAGAATTAGGACGCACCTTTCATCGCGGGTCCTTTGGTCAATTCTGAGAACATGCAGTGCTTCATGGGAGACTCTTCCATTTGAAAAATTCGTACTGCGATTTGTGAATCGATAATTATATAGTCGGTGTCATCGTGAAACAGCACTAGCACGTAGGATTTTTTGTTTTAATCACGTTCAGCTTAATTCCTACCTTAGCGCCTTCTCGGCTCAACTCTTCAGTCATCTTCTGAAGTTTGTCGCCATCATTGCTGTAGAGCACTATGTTGTCGGAAAGCGTTAGTTATACCTACTTTCGACGTTAATTCGCATTCCTGGGTCGTCACAGTCTAGTGTTTTGAAGATTTCTTCCAAAAACGCAAAAAGTCGCATTGTAAAAATTGTATCTCCTGGTCTTGCATGTTTCTGTAATGGGATTTGCCTGCCTTTCTTAAGAAGGAGTAGGGTGGCTGTATATTCTCTCTCAATGTTGGCTATAGTATTTTAGTCCCTATCACATATTTCTTAATAATGAACAGATCGCTAAAAAGGATGTAGAACAGCGAATGTCGCAGGAGCCAATGTCCATTTGTCTTCTTCAGGACGGCGACTGCCTTCTCGAGCATTCGTTTCTGCACGCCATTACAAGGCGTCCCCGTCCACAGAAGTACAGCCTAGTAGATAGCAGGAATTAATTCCTGCAATCGCTTACTAGGCTATCTGCGCCGTAACGTATCTGCAGCATCCCTATAAGACACTGATCTGATCCAAACTAGAATATGCCTGTTCCATTTATGACAACCATCAAGTAAATATAAATAAATCTCTTGAACATATCCGGAACCGCGATGCCAGCTTATTTCTGTCGAACTATTCCTATAGCACCAGTGTATCGGCCCTGAAAGCGCAGCCTTGCCTTCCCCCACTTTCTTGTCGCCGAAAGAGCCCTCGCCTAACATTCGCTGCCTTCAGAAAATGGAATCATCATTCCTGCACATCGTTCCTCTCGCCACTCGCACCGCAATGTTGTGTATCCCATTACGTGCCCATTCAACCACCTATCAACGTTCATTAGTTGTGCCTACTGCCGGAGAATGAAATGCCCTTCCATCAGAAATTGCCCTCATTACCGGCATAACTAATTTTATGGGGGCCATTAATGATGATCTTTCAACTCATTAAAACTAACCTGACCCGCCAGTACTTTTTCCCTCCCCTGACGTAATGTCCCTTGTGGGATCTTTGAGGTACAATGAATAAATGAGAGGAGGAGAAGAGCGTCACGTGCATACCGGCACGAGCGACCTGTCAATCGATTCAAGCCTCCATCTTTCCCTGAGTTTCTCTTGTAGTTAGTAGTTAGCACTGTAGTTTATATATTCCTCGACGGCGCGATGCCTCCAGAACTGGCGCATATCACCGCAATAATAATTGCGCGGGTTTTGAGTGCCAGTACGATCATATGATTATGATGACGTCGTAGTAAGAGACTCCGGCATTTTCCACCATCTTGAGTTTTGTAAAGCCCCTTGGGTTTTCTAGTGTGCAGTGCCACCGAGGAAGACACGAATCTCTAGCACATCGCCTACATCGAGATGAGACCGCTGCGTTCGGAATCAAACTTGCGTCCTTCGGGCCAGCATTCGAGCACCGAAACCACTAGACCACCAGGGGGCACTTTTGTCCGCGGACCGTAAATGAATGGAATTCCCTCCATGCCCAAGTATTACAACAATATAAGCTAACGAAAGAGTTGGAAAATCTTTGTCCCATAATTTAGCATTACGTGAAGTGGTGCTCGAACTATATTTTACGCGAAATTCTTCTGTTTGTTAGGCCTTACTAAGTTGTTTGCATAGCGTTTTTCATCAATGTGTAATTTGATGTGTGCGTTTGTTCTCTCCATTGTAGTACTAGAATGGCAAGTGGTTCTGCAATGATGTATTTACTGGCACAGTAGCAAGTATTTCTAGTCTCTGAAATGGTTATGGGATGTCTCGCCCCGCCACTCGGCAGTTGGTCCGAAGGTCGCGGGATCAAATCCGGGCCTCGGCGGCTGCATTTTCATGGAGGCGAAATGCCAAGGCTCGTGTAATGTGCAGCGTCAGTGCCCGTTAAAGTCCCCAGGTTGTCGAAATTACCGGGGCCCCCTCTATACTGGATTCAGGACATAAAGGCCAAGAAATCAATCGTTATACAATGTATCATTCTGACACACTGTTTATATCTCGCTTTCTCTTGCACTTATATTATCAATATATTACCCCTCCAGCATTGTTCAAAATATGGGACTCCATTAGTATTTAATAAATAGATAATAAATAGTGAAGTCCCCAGAAATGCTCCTGGGAAATGTCACATGGTGGTCTGTAGAGAAAGGATCGCAGTGAAGTGGTAGAGCCCAGTCTTATAATGACCAACATTCGCGCCGCGCGAGCAGTATCTGCACACCTTTCTGTTCAGCCGCCTCAACACGTGCAACAGTTCACGCGAACGATTGAAAGTGCCATTGTTGCGTTTTTTTCAACAAATGGTGCTGCTAAAACACGGAGCATGTTCGATAAGTGGCAAACCGAAAAGAACAGTGAAAAAAAAGAAGCTGAATTGACAATTTTTGAAGAAAAACCCAGCTCGAAGCACACGGACACAGAGGAAGAAGGCGCACTGGTCGGTGTGCTTTGAGCTCGTTTTTCTTCAAAAAATTTGTGCACCATCTGGCCCAAGTGTCGACGCTCTTGCGGAATTGACAGGTTTCAGCGTGAACACGAATATTTCTTCCCATATTCGCAGGAATGCTTCAAGAATGTGATGCAACCGGTGATGCTGGGGTGGGTGGTGCGCTACTTTGCCCACCCGGAGTCAATTACCAAGACCGAGTTCTACCTCTCAGCGGCTGGCGTCTCTATCCTTGGAGGAATGCACATCTTTACGCACCACCCGTACTTCTTCAACATGCAACGAATGGGCATGCGTATTCGCATCGCTTGCTGCAGCCTCGTCTACAGAAAGGTGTGTCCTTTTCAGCGGTCGACAGCAGCATGACACAGCACATGCATTGTTACCTGAGCCCAATAGGTTTATTCGTGCTCATTAAAGTAGGTAACACCTAGCAATTGACACAAAAGATCTAAATGTTATTCCGCGGCAAGAAAACGTTGCGAGGAGGATAGGTCTAGCAGCAGCTCGAGGAGACGTCTAATCAAAATGTGTAGACAAGCGAACAGGGTCACGTGACGAAGCGAGGCAACATCCTAGAGACGCAAAAATAAAATAAAAAAATCCACGCATATCCACGTAGTGAGTGATGATGAGTGGGCGAAGCTCCGGAAGTTCATCGTAGATCGTGCCGAGTTCCGAATTAATTTAGTTAACGCGCACGCTACGAATCTTTATGGTTCAACTACGCACAAGTGAAATCTCCCACCGGCACCTCACTGCAAGTCAAGATCTAGTGCCTATATACAGACATCGGTGGCCGGTGAACGGTTCTCCAGCGCGAGCAGTCGGTATTTTTCAATCAAGAAACTCGCTAGAAGACGCTGCCTGCGTCAACGTTGTCTCTCGCGGGTGACGGCGCGTTCTCTTTCTTTGCGAGCTGGTAGAGCGTTCAACGAAGAAAGAGCGTTTCCATAGGTCAACGCGCGCTTCGCTGTCTCTCTCTCTGTCTCTCTCCCTCTCACAAGACAGCAGATGGAAGAGAGAGAGCTCGCGCGCCGGGAGGCACGCGCCGACGGCGAGCGCGAGCGTGGCTACGACGCGACAACGAAACAGCGAGCGCCGCAGCGCCATCTATTGTTCAATTCACGTACTAAATGTTAAGCAGCACTGCAGCGCCATCTCGTGATCATTCTGAGATCATTCAAGAGCGAGCGCATTCAAGAGCGAGCACGAGACCTAGCGGCCTCGTGCGCCATGCGCTCCCATACAACGCGTTCCCATACATCTGAATGAAGCGAGCACCGCAGCGCCATCACGCCATCTAGTGAGCACTTCACGAACTAGACGAGGTGGCTACGAGGGACAACAGAGGATGGAACGACCCACGGTGGAAGGAGTTTCTCCCCTAAAAGAATTAGTGAAGCTTGCACTAGTGGCGCAAGGCTAGAGAAGCTGGTGGGCACTTGGCTGGTCCGGGTTTGTCTCCGCTCGGACGCGCTTCGTCATAATCCGAGGATTCGGGAAAGGCCTCACAAAGCACTACGAGGCCCAGCGAACGCTTCTCACACCGACCTCAGCCTAAAGACGGTGGAAGCCGCGGCACCCGTGCCTTCGATATAGTGCACATACCCTCGGCTTGACGCTGTCCCACCCCTTTGATGCACTACCCTGTCCACGCCTATGATATCTAGGAGCTGCTTGGACACCACGAGAGGGTGGATGCTGCCGTGGCATGAAGCTATGCACAAATGCATAGCTTCGCGAGACGGTGTGCACCGGAAAAATCCACGCGACCTGTATTTGTCTTTGTCTCCTGCCTGCACGTGCAAATACGTGCGCCTGCCAGCCGCAGTGTTGCCAGAGTAGCGGTGGGCTGCGGGCATTAGCGCAATATGAAGAAACGCGCGTGCGAACGCTGCACATTTGACATTGCATAAAAGTGCACGCGCACTCTTGGGGACCAATGTTAATGATGACGAGTGTTTTCTGACAGTGGCAAACTCTTTACGCGGGCAAGAAACGCCTCGCTTTAAAAAAATAATGGCGATGGTACCAGTAAAGCGCCGCTTGTCCAAAACTTAATAACAAATGGGCTATGAGTACTAATTCAACAAAAAATGGTTTCTGTTAAACTGGTTTCTGCAAAGACGTTCGACTGACAGAAAGCTAGGCTAGGTGATAAACATTATTATGGAGAAAGGTTAAGGGCACACCTGGACAAAAGAGAAGTGACACTATATGTAGACGTTGGCTATCAAAGGCACTGGAGAAACTGAGAGGCTTTTTGTGCATGCACGCTGTGGACGTAAGTGCACGTGTGCGATTTTGCCTGCTGTCTACGCGCTGCGGTAAGAAGGATGGATTAATTTCAAGTGTGAATAGACCTTAACATGCACTACTTCAATTTTAAGAACGAAAGTGTTTAAGCTATTGGTGAAACTGGGAAATCTACAGAAACCTCCTCTAAGCTATGTAATGCTAGCATATCCACGCCAAGCCAATTAAACCTTCCTAAGACAAGTTAGGTAAGGCCTAATTAAGCTAAGTGTAATTCAAGAGTCTAATTATCACAGTGACAAACATAGGATTTATTCTGACGTTTCGGCTGGAGGCCAGCCTTTTTCAAAGATGGAAGTTTTTCATGGGCGCATGGTCTTTAAGTACACTTCACGAACATGCATAATTGGGAGTGGAAAGGGGAGAGCTCACAAAAAATCAGGACCGCCGTTACTTAATAATCAAACCAAAATCTGATTCCGTAAACACCACTCCAAATCTCATTCTAAGGTATTCAGCCTCACCCCCTAACATAAAGTCTCCTTAAAAAGCACCACAACATCCTTCTCGAAAGCGACAAGTTGAGAAGCGTCTTCCCTGAACCTCCACGTGTTGTCTACGGACGGGCGCGAAATATCAGAGACATTGTAACGTCATCTGAGGTGAACACTTCTGAATTCAACGGAATGTTCCCGTTCAGCTGGCGACGACCACAGCGCGGGAGGCACTAGAGCGTGACAAGAACCTCGGGGAAAGAACAAGCCTGAGCGTCGATGAGCTGAGCCGCCTGCTCAACTTTTGTCTCAGCAGCACGTACTTCTCTGTCAACGGAGAGTACTACAAGCAGCGAACTGGGACGGCAACGGGTGCGTCTGTGTCTGTCACAACAGCGAACCTCGTGATGGAAGCGGTGGAAGGAAGAGCATTGCAGTCAGCCGACATCACTCCGAAGATATTTTTGCGGTATGTCGACGACTGCTTCTGCATTCTTAGAACGTCTGCCGTAGACGCATTCACGGCCCACCTAAACTCGATAGAGCCGATGCGCTTCTTCACTACATCTTCACTATATCTTGTGAAGATGTAGTGAAGAAGCGCATGCACTACAGCTCCGCAGCCGGATCGCCAATGCTATAGTGGGGCGCGAGCAAAAGGTGATTTTGCTGTTCGGGCTGGTTAAGCCTAGACGCCATCGTGTCTGCCAGTTCGACCTTGTCGTCCACAACCACGTCGAGCTTCCTTATCACAATTGGTGGAGGATTGCTAGGTCTTCTGTCATCCTGGAACTGCGCAGCCGGACTCTTCGTCCCACCATGGCTACCGGAACTGATTCCAACTCAACACCAGGTTCTCCCCAGACCAACGTCTGCCCTGGAGCGGTCCGTCAGCGGGACCCACCAATGTTCAGCGGCACTGATGACCATGACGTCGATAACTGGCTCTCCTCATACGAACGCGTGAGTGTCCACAACAAATGGGACGACGTCGCGAAACTGGCCACCGTATCTTTCTACCTGACCGGCATTGCCCACTTGTGGTTCCGAAACCATGAAACAGACGTTCCCACCTGGAGTGCGTTCAAAACAAGGTTCAGCGAGGTATTCGGATGCCCTGCGGTTAGAAAGCTTCGTGCGGAGCAGCGCCTTCAGTCCCGATCTCAGCAGCCCGGTGAGAACTTTACTAGCTACTTGGAAGATGTCATCGAGTTATGTAAACGTGTCGATGCAACAATGACCGAGGCGGATATAGAATCAAGCATATATTGATAGGTATTGATGACGACGCCTTTCAAATGTTGATTTCGAAGAGCCCCTCCACAGTCACCCAGGTCATCCCTTTATGTCAAAGTTACGACGAGCTTCGCCGACAACGCGTTGTGACTCGCCGCCCTGTTCCACATCAGGAGTCGCTGTCCGGCGTGGTACCATGTTTTGAAGATCCAACCCTCCTCTCGCAGATCAAAGCTTTCGTGCGAGAAGAAGTTGCCCGCCAGCTCTCCATAATTTCTACCTCGTCGCAGTCAACTTCGTGCCTCAGCCCGACCACTCGGCACGTTATACAGGAGCAAGTGTCCGAGGTTCTCCCGCAAGAGCGGCTCCCTCAATTCACCGCTCTGTTAACGTACTCCGCAGCGCTATCTCGACCACGACCACCGGTGGTCCGCGCTCCGGCTCCAGTGCCTACCCCGAATTTCCCAACAGCGCCGCCACCACCTCCAGTCTATCGAGTCGTGAACCCATGGCGCACCGCAGATAATAAGCCCATTTGCTACTCGTGTGGGATACCCGGACACGTAGCACGCTTCTGCGGCCGTCGTCCACTACATCCGCATTACGACTCACGCACCTCTGTTTACGACCTTTCGTCGTCTTACGCATCCGACCGTGACACAGAACCACCCCAGCCAAGCTTTCGACCAACACCTGGCCGCCGATCTCCCTCTCCCCGCCGTCGCTCACTCTCCCCGATGCGTCGGCGTCTATCTTAAACCGAACGGGAAAACTAAGTGGCGCAGTTCCGGAGGCAAGAACTGCGTCATCGTCGAAATGCCCAAGCCCTCTTCGCTCGCCGCCAAATGTTATAGACGTCGTCTTCGAAGGTGTTTCTGTGTTCGCGCTCATTGACACTGGTGCCGCTATATCTGTCATTGCTGAAAAACTATGCCGCTCAGTTCGAAAGGTGACAACGCCCTTCTTTGGTCCGTTGCTTCGCACAGCCACAGCAGAGCACGTCAAGCCGGTTGCTGCGTGTACCGGAAGAGTTTTAATTCAAGGAAAGCTCTACACCGTCCAGTTTGTCGTATTGCCCCACTGTTCACACAACATCATCTTAGGATGGGATTTCCTTTCCCGTCACCAGGCCATTATTGATTGCTTCCGAGCAGAAGTCGCCTTCTCTTCGCTTGGCGATGCCATGTTTGACGATGTTCAGCTCTCTCGAGGCAAGTTGATTATCGTCGAGATACCTCCGCACTCGTCTGTCGTGGCACCTGTAGGCTGTTCCGCTATTTCCGACGCCAATGTACTCTTTACACCTTCCGCTGCTTTCATCAGTCGCCACCTCGTACCACTGCCAACCGCTCTGCTTGCCCTTGAAGATTCTACGACAGCCCTTCTCTTTTCTAACCGCTTCCCGTTCCCAATTACATTGCTTCGCGGTGAATCTGTCGGTACTGTGGAGCCTTACGAACCCATCGCCACGTTAGACGTCCCAGATGGTTCGGTGGAGATGAACGTCCTCTCCCACAGTTGTCCAACTGCACCATTGCCTCAGGAGGTTTTCCACACTGTCATCGACGACGGCTTAAGCCCAACGCAACGAGAGGGACTCCTCGGCCTTCTTTAAAAGTTTCGTCATGCTTTCGACAGCCACAGCAGTACTCATGGCCGAACGTCGACTGTCTGTCACCGCATCGACACAGCTGCTCACCCACCACTGCGGCAGTGGCCTTACCGCGTATCATCGACGGAACGCCGCGTCATTGATGAACAAGTGGGTGACATCCTAAAGCGCGGTGTAGTTCAGCCATCCAACAGTCCATGGGCATCGCCAGTCGTTCTAGTCAAAAAGAAAGATGGCTCGATTCGCTTTTGCGTAGATTACCGCCGCTTAAACAAGATAACCAGAAAGGACGTTTACCCATTGCCGCGAATCGACGATGCCCCGGACTGTTTGCAAGGTGCTGAGTTCTTCACCTCTCTTGATTTACGATCCGGTTATGGGCAGGTACCTATGGCCTCAGAGGACAAGCCGAAAACTGCCTTTATTACACCAGATGGCCTATACGAATTCAATGTGATGCCCTTTGGCCTTTGCAACGCGCCAGCCACATTCGAACGCATGATGGACGCCATTCTGCGAGGCCCAAAATGGAACACGTGCTTATGCTACTTGGATGATGTAGTTGTATTTGCACCTGATTTTCCAACTCACCTTCATCGCTTGGAGCAGGTTTTACGCCTCCTTACCGCCGCTGGCCTACAGCTAAACTTAAAGAAATGTTCCTTTGGCGCACGAAAGCTAACCATTCTCGGACACGTCGTGTCGAAGGACGGCATTCTCCCCGATGTCGCAAAGCTGCGGGCTGTCCAAGGATTCCCTAGGCCAAAGAATCTAAAAGAGTTGCGTAGTTTCATTGGCCTTTGCTCATACTTTCGCCGCTTCGTACGAAATTTCGCTTCGATTATGGCACCACTCACAGACCTCCTTCGCGGAGACGCCAACCTTTCTGCGTGGTCGCCGGCTTGCGATCGTGTCTTTGTGACGCTACGGCAACTCCTCACGACGCCTCCGATACTGCGCCATTTTGACCCTACCGCTGCCACAGAAGTCCACACAGATGCCATTGGTGTCGGTCTCGGTGCTGTCCTCGCGCAGCGAAAGCCCGGATGCGAAGAATATGTTGTTGCCTACGCAAGCCGCACTCTCACAAAGGCTGAGCGAATTACTCTGTCACCGAGAAGGAATGTCTGGCGATCGTTTGGGCAATTACGAAATTTCGGCCATACCTGCACGGCCGGCGTTTCGATGTCGTTACTGACCACCACGCGCTTTGCTGGTTGTCGACTCTCAAAGATCCGGCTGGTCGTCTCGCCCGATGGGCCTTGCGCCTTCAAGAGTACGACATCCATGTTGTCTACCGATCAGGAAAGAAGCACGCCGATGCCGACGCTCTTTCTCGTTCGCCAGTCGACACCGACATTGCCAGTGTCTCCGCCACTGATGACTTATTTTCGCCATCAGCTTCCATCGACATGTCCTTGGAGCAGCGCGAGGATCCTTGGACTGACTCTTTGATCCGTTACCTGTCTGAACCATCAGCCAGCCCGCCATCCCGAGCTCTACGCCGCCAAGCTTCCCATTTCGCCATTAGGGATGGAATCCTTTATCGCCGCAATTACCAATCAGATGGCCGCAAATGGCTGCTGGTCATACCGAGACAGCTCCGCGCCACTATATGCGCCGCTTTCCACTCTGATCCTCAGTGCGCACACGCTGGTCTGTTTAATACCTATGCCAGACTGCGCCTTAGGTTTTATTGGCGCGGCATGTACACCTTTGTGCAAAAGTACATCCGATCTTGCACAGAGTGCCAGCGCCGCAAGCCTCGTCCTTCCCGCTCTTCTGCTCCAATGCAGCCTTTGCCATGCCCATCCCGCCCATTCGACCGCATTGGGATAGATCTATACGGACCCTTGCCATACACTGCTGCCGGAAATCGCTGGCTTGTTGTGGCCATCGACGACCTAACGAGGTACGCAGAAACTGCTGCCCTCCCATCCGCGACAGCCCATGACGTTGCTTCGTTCCTTCTCCACCGCTTCGTTCTCCGTCACGGGGCACCACGCGAACTCCTCAGCGACCGAGGCCGTGTCTTTCTAGCGGATGTGGTTGAAAATCTCCTTTCTGAATGCCGTATCATTCATCGCTGCACCTCCGTCTATCACCCACAAACAAACGGTCTGACCGAGCGCTTTAACAGAACTCTTGGCGACATGGTCTCGATGTACGTCGCCTCCAACCACACTGGCTGGGACGTCATTCTTCCGTACGTAACGTACGCCTACAATACGGCGCCTCAGGCGACTACCGGCTTTTCCCCTTTCATTTTGCTTTATGGTCGAGGATCCTCTTCCCCGATCGACACTATCCTGCCCTACCGACCCGACTCATCCGAGGCCACACCGGTTTCCGAAGCTGCTTGATATGCTGAAGAATGTCGCCGACTAGCTCGCTCCCTTACCACCCAACAACAAGCACTGCAGAAATTTCGTCGGGACGATCGCCTGCCAAACCGCCAATTTCCACCCGGCTATCTCATCTGGCTGTGGGTGCCCTCTCCTTCTACGCCAGGTATCACCCCGAAGTTTTCCTCGAAGTATCATGGCCCTTATCGTGTCCTCCAGCAAACTTCTCCCGTCAACTACGTCGTCGAGCCAGTCACACCAACCTCGGACATGCGCCGTCACGGCCGCGAGACTGTGCACGTAGATCGCCTAAAACAATATCACGAACCGCTTGTTCTCACGGCGCCTTAGCCCACTGGAGTGGCTCCGTCTCCAGGGAGGGGGAAAGATGTAGTGAAGAAGCGCATGCACTACAGCTCCGCAGCCGGATCGCCAATGCTATAGTGGGGCGCGAGCAAAAGGTGATTTTGCTGCTCGGGCTGGTTAAGCCTAGACGCCATCGTGTCTGCCAGTTCGACCTCGTCGTCCACAACCATGTCGAGCTTCCTTATCGCAATATATATATATATATATATATATATATATATATATATATATTCTGACGAAGATTCTGACGAAGGCCGTGCCACGGCCGAAACGTTGAATAATAAACGTGCGATTTTCGCAAGTACGCAATTTGTTCCTAAACTACTATGTATATATATATATATATATATATATATATATATATATATATATATATATATATATATATTAGGCACTGTATCTTGACTTGCAATGCAGTGTCGGTGGGAGATTTCACTTGTGTATAGTTGAACCATAAGGATTCGTATACGAATCCTTATGGTTAGATATAGCGTGCGCGTTAACTAAATTAATCCGGAACTCGGCACGATCTACGATGAACCTCCCGAGCTTCGCCCACTCATCATCATTCACTCCGTGGATATGCTTTAATTTTTTGCTTTCTCTCTCTCTTTTTTTCTTTCTGGTGCACAATCATGGCGCTCTTGTTGAGATGCATTAATGATGGTCGATTTCATTCTGTACGCATTGTTAATTTTTGTGTGTGTCCTGATTCTTTCTCATTGCATTTATTTTCGTTTGTGACGTTAGGATATTTGGTTCCCCATCATGTTTCTTGCTGCCTTTCTCTTATTGTTGTCTGATATGTCTTGCTCGTTTCACACTGGACGCGCACAAGGTGCAAATATGTTTTGTGTGTCCTCGGCGCTCACTCGGCCGGTGTCTCCTGTTGGGATGCGGAACTGATTGTGGATGTCCACCTGTTTTATTTTATTCCTATTGTTAATTTCTTGTTTGCTCTGATTTCATTTATCTTCATGTATTTTCATTTAATTCCCCATCATGTTTGTTGTTGCCTTTCTCTCATTTTTATCTGGTATGTTTCACTCAGATCACGCTGCGCACGCAAGGTGCAGATATGTATTGTGTCCCCTTGGCTGAGCATCGCGCGCTTTCGCTTGAGAACGGGTTCCGCGGAGTATGACTCGTTAAAGTCAACGACTCTCCTTTCTGTGTGATGTTTTCTCTTCTTTTATTCTTTTTTATTTTTTCTGTCTTTTTTGTGTGTGTGCCTGTGTGTACATGTCTTTAACGGACCAAACCATTCAAGGTTGTTCGCGTATGCGCTACGTTTCTTTTTCTACCCTCCATTTTCCGTGAAACACGGCGCGGGGAAGATCCTTTGAACTATACTGGTACCGACCGCGCACAGAGCAACCTGCTTTTCCCCCCGTCTCACCGCCCCCCCTCCCGCCTCTTTGTACTCCCCACACAACAACGACATTTGGCTTTAGCGGTTCCAGGCTGCACTGCAGGAGCTGCAGCACCATGAACTCAGGTGATTGCAGCGCGAGTGTCTTGAAACGAAGGCGTACAATCTGCCACCAGACGACCTCGGCCCACCCGTTCATTATTATGGAGGCGCCGTGCGGACGCAGACGTCATCTTGCACTGGCCTTTGCTTCTTGAACACACATCTCTATCCCAAACCCCCTTTTTTATGAGCTCTCCCCTTTCCACCCCCCATTATGCATGTTCGTGAAGTGTACTTAAAGACCATGCGCCCATGAAAAACTTTCATCTTTGAAAAAGGCTGGCCTCCAGCCGAAACGTCAGAATAAATCCTATGTTTGTCACTGGGACTTTCTGATAGTATAGAGAAGTGCGCACATGATAACCAATAGAAAAGCTGGGGAAAATATAGCATCAGCCAATAAAGAAGGCTGGTAAGAAATGCTGCCTCATCCAACGATGAATGCTGGCAAAAATGATGGAACAGCCATCAATAAAGGCTGGAAAAAGCGGCTCGAGCTGCCATTGTTTATACAAGCTTACCAATATTGAAAATACAAACGATGGACAAGGTTGGCCAATGCCATTCTTTCCCAATTTTTCGAACGTTATACGCCTGGTATCCAACATTGGACTAATCTAGTCTAAAGTGTAGCATGGACCCCGAAATCCAATGTAGTTCCAATATTGTATCCAATGTTTTCCAACGTTGCGCGAAGGTGGTTCCAGTGTTGTTGTGCAGCCTGGGTAGCGACAATCACCCAGCGGTTGCCGTAAGGTGTGTGTGGAAGGGGGCCATACAAGTCAATTCCGATACGGTCAAAAGGTCGGGAGGGGCACGGCAGTGGCTGAAGTGGTCCAGTGATGATGTTGCGTGGGCTCTTCCGGCGTTGTCACTGGGAGCGTGAACGTACGTGCCCCGCCACGGTGGTCTAGTGGTTATGGCACTCGGCTGCAGATCCGAAGGTCGCGGGATTGAATCCCGGCCGCGGCGGCTGCATTTCGATGGAGGCGAAATGTTGAGGCCCGTGTGCTGTGCGATGTCAGTGCACGTTAAAGAACCCCAGGTGGTCGAAATTTCTGGAGACATCCACTACGGCGTCTCTCATAATCAGAGCTGGTTTTGGGACGTTAAACCCCACAAATCAATCAAGCATGAACGTACGTGCTGTCGGACAAAGCGGTACGTTCCACGCCAGGAGTAGCGCAGCCGGAGGCGTGCATGTGGTTTGACTACACCGGCGTGGCACATTGTGGATCCGCGGGAAAGGAGGCGCAGATATCGGCCTGTAGATGGCGAGGTATTACCAGCAACCGTTTGCGTCCTTCAGAAAAGTAGTTGCGGCGGTACAGAAGGCCATCACGGATGGTGAATGCCGAGCTGTGCGCCGCAGTGAACGGGGCGCGGTACGTGGGGACGGATGAGATAGGTACTCAATTATAGAGATTATCCAAGGGTCCTGGCGCTGCTCGGACGGCATGCAAGCGTATGCAAGCGACATAAAATCGCAGCTGGAAGCAGATGCAGCTCCATACTCATGGGGTAGTCGAGAGCGGGAAAGAGCATCGGCATCTGAATGTTTGCGGCCTGACCTGTAAACGACACGGATGTCATAGTCTTGGAGACGTAATGCCCAACGGGCTAAGCGGCCAGATGGATCCTTCAGCGACGTTAACCAGCACAGGGCGTGGTGATCAGTCACGACGTCAAACGGACGGCCATATACATAAGGTCGAAATTTTGTGATTGCCCAAACAATGGCCAGACACTCTTTTTCCGTGACCGAATAATTTGCTTGAGCTCTGGTGAGAGTTCGGCTGGCGTACGAAACTACATACTCGTCGAAACCAGACATGCGTTGAGCAAGAACAGCACCACGGCCAACTCCACTAGCATACGGGTGGATCAGGTGTCGAAGTGACGGAGATTTGGCAGGGATGTCAGGTCGTCACACACAGTTGTAAATGCGTCATCGCAAGCGAAAGACCACTACCGATAAGCCTTGGCTGTGAGCGAGTGACTTTGTCAGAGGCGCTACTATCGATGCAAAATTGCCGACGAACCGGCGAAAATAAGAACATAGCCCTATAGAACTCCGGAGTTCCTTTAGTGTTGACGGCTTAGGAAACTCGGCGACGGTGGGAAGCTTTGCAGGATCGGGCAGAACACCGTCCTTGCTGACAACGTGCCCTAAGATGGTAAGCTTCCGGTCCGCAAAGTGACACTTTTTCAAATTTAGCTGCAGTCCAGCATTTGTAAGGCAATCCAAGTCGGCTGCCCGGTGCATGAGATGGGTGTCGAAGTGTTTTGAAAAAACTACGACGTCGTACAGATAGCAGAGACACGTGTGTCATTTGGGACCTCGAGTTTTGGGGCGGTAAGCTTCATCGATAGGGAACTGCCAGTACCCCGAGCGAAGAGCAAACGAGAAAAAGAACTCTGCGCCTTGCAAGCAGTCGAGTACGTCGTCGATTCTTGGAGGGGATAAACATTTTTGCTCGTGATCTTGTTAAGGCGCCTCTCATCAACACAAAATATGATGCTACTGTCCTTCTTTTTCACGAGTACGACTGGAGAGGCCCAAGGGCTGTGTGAGGGGTGTACAATGCCGCGACTAAGCATATCGTTCACCTGGGCGTCTATAACCTGGCGTTCAGCGTGGGATACCCGATATGGACGCTGGCGCAGGGGCGCATGGGTGCCGGTGTCAATACGATGAACGGTTGCAGATGTTTGGCCCAAGGTGGTTTGATTGTGGGTGAAGTAATTCCGATAGTGGTAGAGGAGTTTCAAGAGTTCCATCCGGTGAGCACTAGACAACGCCGAATCAATTGACGGAAGAAAGACGTCTACGGAGGATGAGTTCGATGTAGTGGCGACCGCGAGACTTGCCGTGTGGTCGGACACTTTACTGGCGCAAACAGAATCCATGTCCTCAAGTCGGCCTATGCATTCACCACGGAATAAAGTGGCGGGGGACGAAAGCGGGTTCGTGACACAAATGTCTCCGCAAGTTTTCAATCATCAAAACTGCATAAGGAAGAAGGAAGTTTTTGCGGGAGGTAAATGCTTCGGATGCGGCGAACATGGCGCTAGAAAAGGGAGCATAGTCGCAAGTGATTGGCACAAGAACACATGACAAAGGCGGTACGTCAGTGGCTGCTCCGACGACCACACGAGAAAGAGAGGAATCACTAGAACCAATGTCAGAGGGGGTCGCTGAGAATTCTAGTTGCGCACGCGCACAATCAACAACAGCTTGATTTGTAGCGAGAAAGCCCCAACCCAATATAACGTCGTGCGAGCAACGTGACATCAAGACGAATTCTACAACATACAAAACTTCCTGAATGATTAGCCGAGCCGTGCACGCCATAGAAGGCTTTATGTGATGCGCGGTTGCTGTTCGCAGGGAGACGTCGGAAAGCGGAATCGTAATTTTCTTTAACTTGTGGCACATTTCTTCACTCAACACAGACACAGCGGCTCCAGTATCCACTAATGCTTGCACGGCAACACCTTCAATGAATACCATTATTTCGTTAGCAGGCAGAGATCGAGGGCTTGTAGATTTCGACGGCGGCGCAGTTTTTGCCTCCGGAACTGCGGCGGTCAGTTTTCCGTTCGGTCGGGTGGTGAACGACGAACCATCGACGAAATGGAACGTCGTCGTGGAGAGGGCGACCGACGTGTGCTGAAGGTTCGGCGGGTGGGCGAACAAGTGTCTGAAGTTGTGTGGGAGGGAAGCGGCGGTGCTGGCTCAGTACGGACGTAGCTGCAGGCTTCGTCCACAGTAGCTGGACGGGGAACGCGCGGGTAGCATAAACGCTCGATACCGTTCTTTTGTTGTTATTTATGTTAGCGCGCAATGTGTCTTCGTGTGAAGAATTCTAGCTACACGGCAGTCAATACGAGGCATAGAGGGCTGGAATTGCTGCTTGTCACAGCCGCCAGGTGTTCTCTGCCACCCTCGTGTCCAACGAGATAGGATGCGGCGTGGGAACGTGCGGAGCGAGGTTCGGCGTCCTTTGAAAAAAAAGGAAAAAGCCGCTAATTGCCTCGCGGGGAAAAGCTTTGACTTGCGGCCCGTTTTATCGCAAACGCCTCTGCACGCCACCGGCACCGCCGAAGAAACTCAGCCGCCGGGCTGGGGCCTCCCGTAGCGGGGCGGTGGTGGTGGCGGAAAAACGTTTATTCATGAAAGTACAGCGAATTGCACTAAGGATGCACTTGGGTGGTCTCCCTATTCCGGAACTCCACTGGAGATGATCGCCGCTCGGGCGTACGCCACCAAGGAGCGCTGAGCGTCCCGGGTAGAGCAGCCGAGCAGGAAGTCCTCCCAAGCCTCTCTTGTGGGCAGGGCGGAGGGGGGTGAAAAAGGAAGAGGTATGGCAGGGCATGCTGCAATCATGTGGTAGGTGTCGGCCAGGACCCCACAGTGCGCGCTGTAGCCGTGTATACCCACCATGAAGTGCTGGGCGGCCGCAGGACACAACAAGGTCTCGCATTCATTTCGTGGTAGCGCTGACGAACAAACAAGGACAAAAGAAGAAACAGAAATATACGGGACGGGCGCTAGTACCTTGTATTTGTGTTTGTGTCTAGCGCCCGTCCCGTATATTTGTGTTTCTTCTTTTGTCCTTGTTTGTTCGTCAGCGCTACCACAAAATGAATGCGAGACCCAACCAACTAGCCCACCTTACCGCCTTGACACAACAAGGTGTTCGTCTGCAAGCGTCTCAGGAGTCACTCGTCCGCTTTAGAGAGGCCCCGTGCAAGGTCTGGGTAAAGACGGCGCGAGGTTCGATAATAATCAAGAATTTCGCGGTACTGCGTAATAGCTGAGCTGCCTGGGGGAGACGCGGGATCGGAGGGGGTAACGGCCTGGGAAAGAGAGACGCAGGCAGCGGCATGAGCCGCTTCATTACCGGGGAGACCAGCGTGGCCAGGGGACCAGACAATGCGGATGGAGTGGGGGTGAAAGCACCATGAGGCCGCCTGGAGAAGCTGGGCGGCCTCGTGGAGAAGCTATGGTATTATGCGGGTATCGGGAACAGGCGAAGCGCGAGTCCGTAATAATTACCCGTGCAGTGCGATGAGAGGCGGCCAGTACTATGGCCACCTCTTCAGCCTGAGTTGCATTTGGTGAGCGGAAAGAGAGGCCGTCCATGTGGTGACCCTCGGAGATCAGTGCGGCCGTAAAGTGTCCGGAGGGGATTGGTCCTGAAACATCTACATAGAAAACGCCAGGGGTGTCGGAGCATCGAGTGTGAAGAAAGCGTGCACGGGCGAGGCGTCTGCCTGTGTGTTGACTGGGATCCAGGTTGCGAGGAAGAGGCTCGACCCGAAGTTTCTGCCGCCACAGCTCCGGAACGGAGGCATCGGGAGGTAGGGTAGAGATCGGATTCAGTGAGAGCCTATCCAGAAGGCGGCGCCCAGGAGCCGTCTGGGACAGACGATTCATTTGATTTACATGATGGCCCTCCCGCAACTCGGAATACGAGTTGTGTACTCCCAAGGCCGCAAAGCGGTTAATGGGGGTAGCGATGGGAAGGTCTAGCGCTCGCTTGTAAACCGAGCGGAGCAGTGCGTCCAGCTGGTTCTCGTGGTGGCGACGCAAGCGAAGGTAGGGAGTAGCGTACAGGACTCGGCTGGTCACAAACGCGTGAGCCAAGCGGAGGGAGTGCCGACCGCGAAGGCGGCCACGTTTGGTGGAGATCCGCCGAATCATGCGGCTAACTTGCTCGCTAGTGCGCCGGAGACGCGCAATCGTAGAGCCAGGGTTGAGATTAGAGGAGATGTGAAGACCCAGTATGCGGAGTTCTGGGACGACCGGTATCGTGCCAGACGGCAAAGATATTTGAGGTGGCGGAAGGGATGAGATCGACAGAAGAGATGATTTGGTAGGAGAACACTCGAGGCCGCACAACGAGGCGTACTTGTCTACAATAAGTGCCGCACGCTGTACGCGGTCTTCAATTTCTGCGGGGGATCCTGAATTGGTCCAGATGGTGATGTCATCCGCGTATGCAGGGCGGCGCGCTTTGTCCAACTTAAGATGCGGTCAGGCGGAAGGGAGAAGATTATTCTGGCCCGATTTTGGCTGCCACGGCAGTTGATGTCTTGACCAGCAAGAGAGCAGTCAGCGATGTCGCGGGTCTCGCGTAGCCGTCGGGCATGGAGCAGCCGAAGTGACGAAAACAGTCTTGCACAACGTCGGGCCCTCTCTTCGTCTACCGAAGCCGACGAGAAGCCAGCGACACCCGTCAACTCCTCTACGTAAGAGTGACGTCCATTATTGTTGGACATTGCCATAGGGCATGATTATTTTCATTTAATGTTCTTTTTATATTCACCGAATCTCGGTGTCAGAACGAAGCGTAAGCTGCGCCGCACCAGAGATAGTGCATCGAGCTAGTTCTCGCAATGTTTTCTTTTCATCTAGTTATTTTATTACCAAAGTTAACTCCCGCGTTCTTTATATTTGTATTGATACCTTGTCGCGTGATTTCCTCCGACTTCTTGTCGCGCGTGTTCCTACAGTCTGAGTTAATTTCTTTTGTAATTGCCTAGTGCCTTGCTCGTGAATAAATGCTTTTGTTTCTAAGCACCTATCCGTCGTGTTTGTCTGAGAGTGCGTCAGTCAGGACCAACACCACCACAAGTGCCACCCGCACGGGTCGGCCGGCGAACACAAAACTAAGTGTACCGCTTCGAGGCTTTTAGGGCACCGCAGGCCTAAGCGTAAGTGGAAGCCTACGGGTCTGCCGAAACGCCGCTACTGAACGGCGTGCCTGAGCGAAGTGCGTGACACTGCTTGTGGACCGTTGCATGCGGGTAGTGAAAAGCGTAGGGTAACGCGGCTGCTGTGTACCGGCCGGTTTGCAGAAAAAGAGAGAACGCGGGTCGGCTCCGCTAGGAGGAGGACGCGCTAGACCTCATGTTATAAGGTATTCTAGCACCTGTGCACATACGGGAAGGAAAGAGCACCCACTCGGGGTAACTAGTTTTAATGTCGCCGTCAGGGGGCCTGGGAAACGAAAATGACCGCGACCGCTTATAGTGATAGACGGTTCCTAGTTTGCCTATTATACTTTCGGTGCGTGTTGAAACGATGATACTCATGGCTCCACGGGCTAGTTATCTTCTCGGACAGCTTGTGTGACGAATCGTGGAAGGCCATGTGTAGAGCACCGTCCGGTGGGCAGACAAAGACATAAGTACGTGTTCGAGTCTCGCTGCCTTTGTCAGCGGACATCAAGGGCGAGACGCCAGTCCTAATGCATGGGAAAGAGAAATAACACGTAGTGCACGGTACGTGCACTTGCGTGTTGTGAATTATGTTCTCTAAACCAATGCTGCAATGAAAGTGTAGGCGCCATCGGTTGCGATTTTGTGGACTATGTGTGATTAATTCGCTTGTAACTCTTTCTTTATCGAATGGTTCAAAAAGTTATGTTTTTAGGAGTAATGAAAGAGCGGAAGTTCGGGCTTGGACCAGGAAAGACGCTCTAGCGTTTCAATCAAACATTGCCTTCACCGGCGAACGACTCTTCCTTCGCGCTGCCACAGTGCACTCGAGTCATCGAGGGGTGCCGACAACGGGCCTTTAAACACCTACGGGGAAATTAACTATGGCCACCTGATGAGTTTGCTAGCAAATTATATAACGTATTTCCTTTTTTATTATGGTGTATAAGGAATACGCTTTAATTGTCTCTTCACTTCGTACAACAGTAAATCCTTCTTGCAGGGTAGTTGGTTCGTGTCGAACGGCGCTATTTCCTGTCTCTATTCCTTGCTTTCTCTCTACTCGCGCAGTATAATACCCGTACCCTTGTACAGTAGGCCCACGTTCATGCGATGCCAAGCTGGCATTGATGTGTGGGGAATAAATAAATAAATAAATAAATAAATAAATAAATAATAAATCTTCACATGCATCATTTCAGCCGACGTGAACCAAAAAAGATTCAAAGCATATCCACGAAGTGAATGATGATGATGAGTGGGCGAAGCTCCGGATGTTCATCGTAGATCGTGCCGAGTTCCGGATTAATTTAGTTAATGCGCACGGTATGAATCCGTATGGTTCAACTATGCACAAGTGAAATCTCCCGCCGGAACTTCATTGCAATTCAAGTTCCAGTGGATATATATATATATATATATATATATATATATATATATATATATATATATATATATATATATATATGGGTGGCCGGTGAACGGTTCTCCAGTGCGAGCAGTCGGTATTTTTCAATCAAGAAACTCGCTAGAAGACGCTGGCTGCGCCAAGGTTGTCTCTCGCGGGTGAGTGCGCGGTCTCCTTCTTTGCGAGCTCGTAGAGCGTTCATCTAAGAAAGAGCGTTTCCATAGTCAACGCGCGCCTTTCGCTCTCTCTCTGTCTCTCTCTCACAAGACAGCAGATGGAAGAGTGAGAAAGCTCGCGCGCCGGGAGGCACGCGCCGAGGGCGAGCGCGTGCCTCCCGGGAGATACTGTCGGTTACGCCTGACGCAGGG
Organism: Hyalomma asiaticum; assembly: GCA_013339685.2. NCBI lineage: Eukaryota > Metazoa > Arthropoda > Arachnida > Ixodida > Ixodidae > Hyalomma > Hyalomma asiaticum. The sequence continues at coordinate 4,676,633 of CM023482.1, read as the reverse complement.
CAAGGCCCCTAAAACGATGTGTAGCGTAAACGACAAAGTAACAAATAGGCCGATTTACACTTAGAAAAAAATTCCCTTTTCGTTATGCGAATAAGAAAGAACGATAAAGAAACCATACCTGCGCGTGATTCTTCATTGCAACAGAATCTAGGTGCCACAGGAGGCAAGATGGTGTTCCATGATTTTCACATGTCAAGTGAAAGATTTCAAGTGTGCCCAGCCTTCCGAACGACTATTACTTGCTGTTCAGACTGGCTCAGACAAAGCGAAATACTGCTATCCCTCCCCGCATCGTCGGCCTCGCCGCGCGCACTTCCCTGCCCCCCTACGCGCACCTGCGACTAACTAGCCTCCGTAGTATCACACCTGCCACTGCTCGCTTGCTTTGCCGAGCGGTCTCCTGAGTACAAAATGTTAGTGGCGCCGAGGCGTACACATGGGAGCCATAAGCGCATTCTCAGAACCAATGCGCTGAACAGAGATAGCAAAGCGCGTGTTGACAGCGTCTTAGGTCCAAGGGAGCCGTGGCGGCGGGATCTGGAGGGATCGAACAAATTTCTAGGTTGGCTGCGGTTCGGCCTGCGCTGCCGCACATGACCAGTTGAAAGCCGGAAATTTTTCCTCCAGTTACATGGAGCGGCCGCGTTGACTGCACTGGCGAAAGGGAGGCTTCGCCCCCGTCGAAGCATCGAAGAGCAAAGGAATGGCGTTTTGCGCATGGTTTTCTTTTGAGTGAGCGAGACTGCTAACAGCAAAGCGGGGACTCAAGGCTCGACCTCGACGGTTGTGGCCCGGCCCATCCCTGTGGAACGTTTATAAAAGGAACGTCGTTCCCTTTGCCGTTACTTCATAAATTTAACGCGTTATCGTTACAGGTCCACCAACTCTTTAAAGGAACGATAGCGTTCCTTTCGTTCCTCCAAAAAATCACAGCATATCCACGGGGTGAATGATGATGAGTGGGCGAAGCTCCTGAGGGGAAATCATCGAAGGTGTCGAGAAACGTCGAAAACGTCGAAAACGTCGAAGGTGGCGAGAAACTCTTCCAACGAGACGAACGATCCCCTCTCCAAAGTGTCATGCATCTCTTCGTACCGTTGCTTGAGTTTCTGACGACGTGCCTTCTCGGCCTCGTCCTCGGTCGGAGGAAAGGGGACTACAATCCTAGTGATTTTCGTTATTAACTGATTTGGGGGCCAAATTAGTTCGTTAAATCGAGTTTTAAATGTACCTCACACTCGGGTAGTCAAGTTTATGCTGCAGTTCATAATCTAGAGGTAGCAGCCTGGACATGCAACGCCATCTATTGAGCCATTCATAAACTAAGCTAGAGGTGGCTACATACATACGGAGGAGGGAACGACCTACACCCTAAGGAGCATCGCCTCTAAAAGGAACTTGTTCCACGAACGTCGTTCCTTGGAACGACTTTCCGTACAACACTACCCGTGATTTCAGAAGAACTTCTTCTTGGGCGAGTTGGTGCATAATTGTTGGGTGTCGTTGCGCATTCAACGGACGTACACAGGAAATAAGAGGCAGAATAAACGGAAAGAGCGCAAACTATCAACTGGTTTTTAATCGGTCATTGCCTATCTATGCATGACCCAAACAACACGAGAGAGTGAAGAGAGGAGAAGGGCAGTAGAGGAGGAATCACGAATGTATACAACCTCTACGTCAAAAAAACTGCGCAGAAATTCGCTACTCTCTCCCTGCTTCTGCCTAGTATTTTTGTTTGTTTGAATAAGGGCTCACACCCCCCACAAGAGCTACAATGCGCTGGCAAATTCGCTCCTTCTCTCCTCGTGATCGAGGCAGAATGCTCCGCTATGCGTTCATTTACGCAGCGCCCAGTTTGGCCCACGTAGGAACGTCCGCACGTGAGCGGGATTTGGTATACCACTCCTGTGGCGCATTTCCGGAATGATTCCGCATAGCTTTTTACCGCAGCCGCATCGCCGTTGTCCTTTCCTGCAAACCCTTGGGCATAAGCCGGCGAGCTTTTTTGGCGCGGAAAAAACAATTGGTACACCATGCCTGTCTGCCACTTTCTTCATATTATGTGCAACTTTGTGCATATATGGCACAACGGTGACCTTCTTCCTATCTATGCGCTCTGTGTTGCTTCCACGCTTTTCTTTCCTTACCTTACCGAGAAGTTTCTCAGCCACAGCAGTGACGATCGTAGTGGGGAAACCTGCGGAAAGCAACCTCTTGACTTGAGTATCGAAGCTATCATGCATGGCATGCGGGAATGATTTGTTAAGAGCTGAGTCCAGACACGAGCTTGCAATTGCCCTCTTAACTATCTTCGAATGCGCCGACTCAAAAGGCAACAGCTCTTTCTGCGCTCTTGGTGCATATCGCCAACAGACGTGATGCGGATTAAAAGACAGATTAATATCTAAAAACTGCAATGATCCGTTCGACGGGATTTCGTGCGTGAACACTAAACCTTTACAATATTGTCTAAAGATGGTTAAAATTCTGCTCACCAAATCAGCGTGTGTCATGGTTATCTACGATCGTCACTGCTGTGGCTGAGAAACTTCTCGGTAAGGTAAGGAAAGAAAAGCGTGGAAGCAACACAGAGCGCATAGATAGGAAGAAGGTCACCGTTGTGCCATATATGCACAAAGTTGCACATAATATGAAGAAAGTGGCAGACAGGCATGGTGTACCAATTGTTTTTTCCGCGCCAAAAAAGCTCGCCGGCTTATGCCCAAGGGTTTGCAGGAAAGGACAACGGCGATGCGGCTGCGGTAAAAAGCATGCGGAATCATTCCGGAAATGCGCCACAGGAGTGGTATACCAAATCCCGCTCACGTGCGGACGTTCCTACGTGGGCCAAACTGGGCGCTGCGTAAATGAACGCATAGCGGAGCATGCTGCCTCGATCACGAGGAGAGAAGGAGCGAATTTGCCAGCGCATTGTAGCTCTTGTGGGGGGTGTGAGCCCTTATTCAAACAAACAAAAATACTAGGCAGAAGCAGGGAGAGAGTAGCGCGCGAGCTGCTGGAAGCCTTCCATATCAAGGATGCTGGCGATAACTGCGTCAGTGATACATCTGTTGCCTTATACAGAGCAGAAAGCGAATTTCTGCGCAGTTTTTTGACGTGAGGTTGTATATATTGTGCTTCCTCCTCACTGCCCTTCTCCTCTCTTCCCTCTCTCGTGTTGTTTGGGTCATGCATATATATGCAATGACCGATTCAATAAAAACCAGTTGATAGTTTGCGCTCTTTCCGTTTATTCTGCCTCTTATTTCCTGTGTACGTCCGTTGAATGCGCAACGACACCCAACAACTACCCGTGAGTATTGCTTGGGATAAAGGGCGCAAGAGAGAACTGTCGTGCCACTTCCTCTCGTATAAATTGCTGTATCTGCTGCGTTAAGAGACCAGGATCCACAGATATGGCACCGACGGTCAAAGCAGACGTGGCGGTCGAGTTTAAAGCGGGACGTCGAGTTGCAATGCGCTGCTTCCGTAACTCGTCATAGCTCTGGCAGTGCTGAATGACATCGCCAACTGTTTGAGGGTTTTTGGCCACTAGCACGTGGAACGCATCGTCCTCGATACCTTTCATTATATGCTTGACTTTGTCAGCTTCGGACATTCCAGGATTGAAGCGGCGGCAGAGGCTTACGACGTCCTCAATATATGAAGTGAAGCACTCACCAGATAGTTGGGCGCGATCACGTAAGCGCTGTTCTGCGCGGAGCTTGCGAACTGTCGGTCGGCCGAAGACGTCAACAAAGGTGGTTTTGAAAGCGGGCTACTTGGAAATCTCAGCCTCGTGGTTGTTAAACCGGAGCTCTGCTACTCCTCGCAGGTAGAACTGGACGCGGCCAAGCTGGTCTTTATCGTCCCACTTGTTGACGCTTACTCGTTCATACGAAGCGAGCCAGTCCTCGACGTCTTGCTCCAGTGTCGTTGAAGAGGACAGGGTCGCACTCTCTTGGAACACCAGAACAGCGGATAGCTGGAGGCGGGGTAGCATTCTGCTGCGCAACGTCATCGGTCATCGCTGATGGTGAAGGTAGAGTCCGGGTACGGAGTTCCAGGATGGAAAAGAGAACCAGCACTCTCCACCACTTGAAAGAACGCGTTTAGCGTTGAGCCAGTGAGGTGTTTAATGCCGATAGCAAAGGTGAATCGACCAGCGTTCCAAGCGGAGCAAGCGTGAGCAGCAAGAACTGTTCTCGTCTTCGTCTTTTGCTGGCTCTCCTATCTGCGCCCTATTTATGTTACAATATATAGGAGCAGTGAAGGCACGGAGAAACGTGCAAGAACTTTATTTCTTTGCAACGTTTAGAACGGTGGTCTGGGAATCGCTGACGAAGGCCGCACCACTGGCCGGATCATTGGAAAGAAATCAAGTTCTTGTACGCCGTTCCTCCACTGTTCATATTCGTCTGGATCCGCAGAAACATTCACTGGATATATATGTATACACATATTGTACTGCGGATGTATGACGTGCGCCCAAACGCCTGGATGCAGAAGACGACGACGATCGGTGGTTGTTACGCATGCTCTTGCGCGCGCTCGCCTGGACCCAGATCTACCTCCCTGTAGCAGTCTGTAAAGCAACGTCGCGGCCTGCGTGAAGACCAACATCCACATTTTAATATATATATTTTAAGAAACTGCACGAATCTCCACGAAGTGAACCACGACGAGTGGGCGAAGCTGGGGGTCGTTCTGTGCTACCGTAAATCACCCGTGACATTGCCCACTCATGCATGTAAATGAGTTACAACGCGTGTGTATCTTTACACACGCATTGTCAGTTAGGCTCCTGTTCTTTATGAAATTTTTGCGCTCCCACGTCGTTAATCGTGCGGAGTTCCGGATTAATTTAGTTAACGCGCACGCTGCAAATCCTTTTGGTTCAACTACGCACAAGAGAAATCTCCGATCGGCACTGCATTGCAGGTCAAGATCCACTGCCTATCGGGTGGCCGGCGAACGGTTGTGCCGCGCAAGCAGTCAGTTTTTTCTGTCAGGAAACTCGCTAGGAGACGCTGCCTGCGTCAGCGTTGTCTCTCGCGGGCGAGGGCGCGTTCTCGTTCCTTGCAAGCTGGTAAAGTGTTCATCGAAGAATGTAGTGATGGTAGTGGTCCGTTATAAAGGAAGAGACGCTAATTTCTGTATCCCATACTGGGAACACGGCTAAGCGCCTTAGGAGACGGGAGAAGGGGGAGGAAAAGAGAAGATAGGCAGAAGATTTAGCAAGTACAGAGGCCCGGACTTCGCTTTTCGGTCAGCAGGCGGTCGGTAGGGGTAGAGGGGGCGAGGGTCCTGTACTCAGTGGTAGACTGCAATACTCGTCTCGTCCAGGAACTCCACCAGGCTCCGGAGTGCTGGTAGATGGGGGCGAGATGGGAAGAGGAGGTACTGCATCGTGGTGGCAGGGAGACCCACTCTCCTGTAGGCTGTGATGACCCCTGAGCATTCCTGTGCCAGTGGAGATGCTCGAGGGTCTCGCGGTCGCCGCAGTGGCTGCAGGCCGGAGAGGTTCAGTGTCCGGAGAAATGCAGTGCACCTCTCCTCTGCACCTCTCCTCCGGAGGAGAGGTGCAGACGTCATTGTAGTGCTCCAGGAGTCACTGACGACCGGCTCCGTCCAGGTTACGGAGCATCTGGAAGGTGATGCCGTCGGCCCCTGGAGCACTGCGTCGCTTGGACCCCTCGAGGGCTACCACTAGTTCATGCATACCGATGGGCTCGTTGTACAGTTCCTGGACCTGCGGAATCACCCACCCCTGATGATGGCAGGAAGGAGGGCACTGGGGAGCGCCAGGTGGTGGTGGTGAGGCTAGCCGGACTGCGTCCCTGGTGGTGAACCGATCAGCGAGGAGCACTGCCAGGTCCGCTGCCTGGATGTTCATGTGGACTGCCACGGACTGCACCTGGGTGAGTGCCCTGGGCATCGTTAGCAAGCACCCCAGCAGGCTCCAGGCTCGAGTCCCATTGTGGAAGCGGTTGATCGAGGTGCACACGCTCGACCAACCCTTGTTCCTGCGTCTGCGTGCGTGCCGCCGGCAGACGGCGTCGACTCGCCAGAACTCGGTCCAGAGTTCTGGTTGGCCTGTCCTCAAGGCCTTCTGCTCTGCCCGATGCCGCGCTGCCCTCAAGGCCAGGTGCCGGATGTGTGGAACAGGTTGCCCCTGCTCGACCTTGGTGACGACAGTCGCGGCCCTTGAGCTGTCTGCCACAAGAAAGAGCGTTTCCATAGTCAATTCGCGTGGCGTTCGCTCTCGCTCATGACAGCAGATGACACTGCCTTGGTGCACTGCCTCCGTGATCGACCCACACATGCACACATACCGTCTGACTGCACTCATGACTGCCGCTGTCGAGGAGAGACAGATCGGGCGCTGGGAGGCACGCGCCGAGAGTGAGCGCGAGCATGGCCACCACGGCGCGACAGGAGACAAGTCTCGACCCCAAGCAGCTTCGTCCCTAAAGACGCGTCCATGTTCAAGTTCAAGAGGACAGTGATGCATTGGTGCAGCAGCACAAAGGGCGTGATAGCCCGTGCGTTAGTGGTACGCGATCGCGTGGGATACAAGGAGAAAAAACGGGGACGCCGATTGAAGAGAAAGCTTCCGGATCTTTTTGGAGGTACGCTACGTTTGATTTTGGTTTAACGAGCACAAGTTATCTCTAAATAAATAGTTCATTCTTCTAATCTACACGAATTGTTCGTTATAATTCTGGTGGAGGTGCGGGGTAAATGATCTATAGCCCCATTCGAGTGAGAGAAAGCATTCCGGAGCCACGCCTACTCGGACCGAACGAGCTCACGCCTGTCCACCGGCACTCAAGCAGTAGTCTATGAGGTGAGCCTCCAGAGTTTCGTGTTTTGCCCGAGCCTGCTACGGCAGCAGTAGGAGCCCGTGGTGTTGCTATCGAAATGACGTCTCACACCACTGCAAGCCACGTTGCGGTCGGTCAGCCGTGGACGCCCAAGCCTTTCCACGTCGACAGTTATGAAGACGCCCAGGACTGGCTTGAAGGATTTTAGCATGGCGCTGACTGCAATAACTGGAATGAAGACCGAAAGCTCCGACGCGTTTATTTAGCGTTCGGCGACTCTGCGCGAACGTGCTTTGAAAACGCGAAGCAGCCATGCAGTCATGGGGTGATTTCGGGCGAGAATTTCTGTACACTTATCCTAGCACAGACCGCAGGGGAAAAACTCGACGCATCTCCATGAAGTGAACCATGACGAGTGGGCGAAGCTGAGGATCGTTCCGTGTTTCCGGAAATCACCCGTTACGTTGCCCACTCAAGAACGTAAATGAGTAACGTGTGTGTATGTTTACACACACGTTGTCATTTATGCTCCGGGTCTTTATGACATTCCTCTTCTCCCACGTCGTAGATCGTGCCGAGTTCTGGAATATTTTAGTTAACGCGAACACTGCGAATCCTTATGGTTCAACTACGCACAAGAGAAATTTCCCACCGGCACTGCATTGCATATCAAGATCCACTGTCTCTATATATTGGGTGGCCTGTGAACGGTTGTCCTGCACAACCAGTCGGTCTTTCAATCAAGATGCTCGGCTAGCAGACACTACGTACGTCAGCATTGTCTCTCGCTGGTGAGGGCACGTTCCCGTTGCTTGCGAACTGGTAAAGTGTTTATCAAAGACAGAGCGTTTCCATAGTCAACGCGCTGTTCACTCTCTCTCTCAAGACAGCAGATGACACTGTCTTGGTGCACAGCCTCTGGGATCGGTCCACACAATCATACACCCTCTGACTGCACTCATGGCTGCCGCTGTCGAGGAGAGAGAGATCGCGCGCCGGGAGGCATGCGCCGAGAGCGAGCGCGAGCGTGGCTGCAACACCGCGACGAGGGAGAAGCCTCAACCCTAAGGAGCCTCGCCCTAAAAGCTGAAGCTGCCCTGCAAGCAAGAAGTTAGCGAAACAAAGAGAGCGTGGCAATATACATCGAGGATATGCCCTGCTTGTTTCGCAGTGCCGACCCACGCGCGAACTACGACAAGCTCTGGCATTTGATGCGCGGCGTGAAGCAGGGAAATTTTTCCGGTTTGGATCGAAGCCGTCCACGCATTGTTACCGAATTCCGCTTTGAGGCGACAACTATGGAAAAAATAGTGCAACAGTGAGCGAGGCTTTGCAACCGAGATATGACCGTCGCATCGCATCCGTCAGCGGCATTCGCGAACAGCCCCGACAAAAGGACAGAAAGTTGAGCGAGTTGGTAACAGTCCATAATCAAAAGAAGAGGCGTGCAGGACACGGACACAAGGAGAGCAGTGAACAACACGAACGCCGACTAACAACTGATGCACAGCACAGAGGCGAAAAAGAGAGAAGACACAATGCTTATCTGCGCATGCTCGGAATGGTAGCGCCACCTGTCAATCGGTTACACGTGCCGGTCTTCGCGGTAGACAACTCCTAAGGCTTTCTATCTCCTCTCTGTTTAAGCTAATCGACGGCTGGCTCACACATGCACTTCCACTAATACTGATATGCCAGGCCTCAACCAATAAACGCGTATCTTCGTTCTTATGCCTATAAAACGCGTATCTGCGTTTTATGCCGACACCTTGCCAGAGCTCGTGCGATCCATGGTCCGCGAAGAGCTCCAGATGCAACAGCTGAAGAACAGTTCGACATCAGTCTCCTCGCTTGCAGAAGTGGTTCGGAAGAATTGCGACAAGTAGTTCGTGAACAGCAGCCAAAAGTGCAGCCCCAAGTTCAGCCCCAAGCGTCTATACCTGTACAACCCACTACCTAGTATGCGGAGATACTTCGAAGCACTCGTGGGTGTACATTCGTCACAAATGCTTCCTGTATGCCCAGGCCTCGGTTCACCCATCCCCGATATGAGACCACATTCCGCAAATCTGACGTATGGCGCACTCCTGATCGCACCCCGCTGTGCTACCACTGCGGTGAAGCTGGGCACATCTACCGGACGTGTAGTACCGCCGAGCGGGAATCCGCGGGTTTGCCATAAACGCTCGTTGCCCCAGAAACGGGGAACGTCCACTTGAAATCAAGGAGTACCTATCAAGGCGCCAACACGGGGCTCTTACTTGCGGGGCTCTTACTCGAAAATTGGCCTTGTATGGTTGGTGTCTTGAGCGGTTACATGGTGGGTGCGCGAACGTATTTCTCACGAATTTCGGACATGAGGTGCAGCATCTTGCAAAAGGAACCGTCATTGCCCGCCTTAATTACTAAGCCCATATTATAGATTTGATCTCATCTGCCTTAGAACCGCACACGAACCAATACTGATTCCTCTCTTTTGGTAGTATGGTGAGGGCAGATTATCCTCTTCACGTACTGGCTTGAGTTGCACAAAAGATGAAGAAATTATGCTTGTCTAGGACTAATGATCGTGTGCGCGTTGATAAAGCTAGACAAGAGAGAATTCGTAGGTGAGCCTAATACCCTGCATACATAAGTTGGCTCACACCTTCAAGTGAGTCAGCCAGTGCGTTAATGTCAATTTTGTTTTGAGCCCGCCTAATAAGCTATCCACATTGTGCAACTGCGTCAACAAACCTTCCGAAGAAGTCTTCTATTCTGGCAAGCAACATCCCTGCCATTTTTGCCATGCGTTGAGTGTGTTCTGTACTGTATACCCTTGTCTTGTAGCAAATTTTACGTAAGGCCGACAGGCAGATGCCTAAATGATAGGCTTCACGAACATAACAATAACGTGACCAGTACTGTTAAAGGCCATCTTGGCATTCGTCGTAAGCATTGTGGTTGTCGTCCACTGTTTAAAAAAACTGGCAGATCCCACGTGCAGTGGGAATCAAAGAAATGCGAAGCACGCATCGGCAACGTAAAATGGATCTTCATTGTTGCCCTGCTACGCTAGTTCTTGTACATACGAAGTTACCGAAACAGCCGCAAGAGCAGTAAAACAGTGGCATGCAACCCATGCCGCTCATGACACGAATGTCAAGATTGTAACGTTATGAGCTGTCATTGATGTTCTTCATGCAGTCGTGTTGCGCCATACCGATTTTGATAGAGATGCCATTAACGAAAAGCGTGGTATGCAAATCATGCTGCTCATGACATGCATATCATAATTTTTATATTATGACGTGTCATTCATGTTCTTCGTGCAGTCATGTTGTGCGTACAAATTTCCGTATACATCCCCTTAATGAACGGCCAGGAGGGACAATGACCGTGGCATGTAAATAATGCCGCTCATCATGACACGCATGTCATGATTCTCATGTAATGCCGTGTTATTTACGTTCGTCATGCAGTCATGTTGTAGAATACCAATTTTTGTGTACATCCAGTAAACGAAACCACCAGGAGAGCGCCAAGACCGTGGCATTCTAATCATGTCGGTCATGACATGCCTGCCTTGGTGTTCTTCTCATGATCTGTCATTTGTGTTCGCCATGCACTCATGTTGTGCCATACCTATTTTCGTGTACATCAAATTAACGAAACGGCCAGGAAACAACAGAGACCGTGGCATGAAAATCATGCCGCTCATGTCACGCATGTCATGATGTTTATCTTATGACCTGTCATCTATATTCGCATGCAGTCATGTTGTGGCATATTTTCGTCTACATCCAAATACCAAATCGGCCAGGAGAGCACCGAAACAGAGGCATGTAAATCGCGTCGCTCATGAGATCCATTCTCATGTAATGCCGTATTATTTACGTTCGTCATGCACTCATGTTGTGCCATGCTAATTTTCGGTTACATCCAATTAACGTAACGGCCAGGAGAGCACGGAGACCGTGGCATGTAAATCATGTCACTCATGACATGCATGTCACGACCCGTCAATTATGTTCGGCATGCAGTCATGTTGCGCCATATTAATTTTCGCGTACATCCAGTTAACGAAACGGCCACGAGAGCACGGAGACCGTGGCATGTAAACAGGCACGTAGGCAAGGGGGGGCCCAGGGGGGCCCGGGCCCCCCCCCGAAATTTGTCAAGTCAGCCATTAATGCAGGGGTATAGAGGCACAAGTACAAGTAGCGCCGTGCGCATTTAAACAAATGAAAAACAAACGATAGTCAAGGAACTCACTAAGAACAGCTACCCAAGAACCTTTATTCCGAAAGCACTTCAATTCCAAAAGCACGGCTACGCTTGCCGAGAATTCAGCGTCCGGCTCCTGCATCAACACCAACCACAACAGGAACACCACACTCTCCCATATGTCCGAGGCGTTAGCCAAACCATCGCCCCTATTGTCAGAAAAGAAGGCATCCGAGTGACTCACAAGCCTACGAACACATGTTCTCCACATATTGCCACAGGCAGTTCACCGAAGGAGAGCCCAAGACACTGTATACAAATATGCGATGTGAGCTACATCGGCGAAACGAAAAAACCTCAAAGAAACATTTCGTCAGCACAGGAATAACCTCTGCAATTTTGCAACAGATCGCAACACGATGGCCGAATATTCCCAAGATAGCGACCACCGTATCAATCTTCCTGACACAACGGTCGTACAAACTGAAACTACTGAAACCAGTTATCGGAAACAGTTGCTGCTTTGTGATTGGGGGGAGAGACAGAAAACTTCGCAACGCGGGACATTTTAATATATGTAAGATGATGATTTCTGGGGTTTAACGTCCCAAAACCAGCTGTGATTATGAGAGACGCAATATATGTAAGACAAGCTTGTTGGAAACGAAATTACCAGAACGAACAAAATGTTGCCATACGGCTTCGAAACCAGAGAAAACGACGTTATCTGCCCGTACTTCGTGCGACTTTTCTTCGTCGCATCAGTTATGTTTAGGAAGGTGGTTTGTTGGTTGTGTCGGGTTTTCCGGGCAAAAGCGACCATGGCTATATTGCGCGAAACGAGGATTCTCATCTACGGTTAGGGCGCTCGGTAGTTGGATTGCTTCAAGGAACAGTGCAAAGAATGACAGGACATACAGAAAAGGATAGCGTTGACTCCACCGGTGGATTCCCTGAAGAAATGTCTTAGCGAGAGGGAGCGGTGTCGTTGTTGCTGCAGAGCTAGCAGGTGGTATATTGCGGGCGTCATTTGTACAGTCGCGTAGTGGCGGCAACTTAGGGGGCATACAGGTGCTTTGTTTAACTGATAGCTGGGCGGCGTGGAAAACACGCACGCGTAGGGCTTTGCTTTGCCGCAGACGCACAGTTTTTCCACGACCGGACGGCGGAAGCTAACGGAAAGCTTGGAAAAGGGGACTTTTGTATGGAAAGAGACGGCTTCGACGACCCATTAACCCGTTCAACCCCGCTGGCACCTCTACGAATCCCACCACCCTTTCTCCGCTGCCTGTGTCGTGGGGCAGGCGCCCGTGTGGCGGAAGGAGTGAAAAGGGTAAACAAACAAGGTATAACCAGGGTCGCTTGTAGTTCTGCGGAAGGGTACTGTGAGCCACGTTTATTCCATAGATAGATGACCTGAAAGCTTCCCTCAAACGGAGCTTTGCAAACCATCGAAAAACGCTGCAAAGTTTGCCATTTGTGTTTCCAAAGCACACCTGCAAGGACAAATTTGAATCTGTTCAGCCGGCCTTCGATTTTTACCACAGAGATATGACCACAGCGCATATCGTTACGCTAAAAGGTGAATGGGAAATCTGGAAAACTAAATGGCAAGCCATGCAAGACGAGGAACTTTCCCGCTCTGCAATAGGCGCTTTACCTGAATGCAACAAAGCCCTCTTGCCGAACGTTCACACTGCTGCAGAACGCAGCTTCTCGACACTAAAAAGAGTAAAAACATATTTGAGCAACCTAACAGCTGAAGAGCGGCTTAATGGCCTGGCTCTTATGTCAATTCACCGGATGCAACTCAGTGTCAACGAAATTATCGCTGTGTTTATAAAGAAACCGCGACGCATGAAAAGTGCAGCGTGAACCACTCTTTTTGGCCAAGCTGCATGGTCGCTTTTTTTGTTTTGCATTAACTTTTACTACATTGTAAAACCACTCGCAATGTCATTCTTTAATATTGCTTCCTAAAATGAATATTAGTGTTCTGCATCTTTTGTGTGACGAAAGCATCCGTGTTTTGGTTCTTTGTGGTTCCATGAAATTGTTTTCGCGAATATGTCTGTTTCTTCTTTTAAGAGTTGCTGTCATAAAGTGGCCCACGTTCCTCTCGCACGCCTGTAGTTGAGACAAAGTGTGAGAAATTGAGTCGAGAAAGCGTCCGACAAATATTCTTTTTATTCCTATGCATTGCATTTTTTTTTGTCGCTCCCTTTTCTGTCACTGACTCTGTATGTCCCTTTTTCGTCTAGATTACTTGGTTATAAAGTATTCTTTCTCGTGCACACCCACTAGCTTACTGCAGTGTCAACAAACTTGCTTTCCATCTGGGTTTAACTGGCCTCTTGGGCTGCATTGCACTCCGTTCTCTCTCCCGTCTAATAATTAAGCGCCTTCTATATTCCCGGGCAAGTTTTCTTAAAGCATTGTATAATAATGACCATGCTGTTATTGATGTTTTTGTCCCCCCCCCCCCCTTGTGTAATACCCTGAAAAGGGCCTTTTATGGGCCAGAAGCCGACGATGAAAAAATTCTCATGGCTCATACTGCATGTTGTATACCATTTCGGTACATCCATTACAACACGCAAGAGAGCACTCACCGCACCATATAATCATACGATCAGACATGCATGTCATGTGTCACGGTATGACTCCATTTACGTTCGTCTATAGTCTGTCGCGCCATACCATTTAGTGTACAAAATCGCGAAGCGCCGGGAGCACGAGACGTGGCATGCAAATCATGCCTCAGACATATCATGATGTTCATGTATGACCTGTTTGGTTCGTCACGCAGTCATGTTGTGCCATAGCCATTTTCGTATACATCCCATTAACGAAGCGACCGGCAGAGCACCAAGACCGTGGCATGTAAATCATGTGGCTCATGACATGCGTGTCATGATTTTCATGTTATGACCTGTTATTTAGGTTCGCTATGCTGTCATATTGTGGCATACCTGTTTTCGTATACATCATATTAACGAAACGACCAGGAGAGCACAAAGTCGTAGGCGGCTAGATAGATACATAGATACGCTCAAAGTCGCCGAAGTTCGCTAAGAAATGCTTCGCATTTAAAATGTCGTCGTTGTTGTTGTTTTGTGGGGTTTTACGTCCCAAAACCTTATGAGAGACGCCGTAGTGGAGGTCTCCGGAAATTTCGACCACCTGGGGTTCTTTAATGTGCGCTGACATCGCACAGCACACGGGCCTCAACATTTGGCCTCCATCCAAATGCAGCCGCCGCGGCCGGCATTCGATCCCGCGACCCTTGGATCAGCAGCCGAGTACCTTAGCCACTTGACCACCGTGGCGGGGCCACTTAAGATGTCAAGTCCAAGCAGGCAAAAAGGCCCTCCTACTTGACTGTGTTGTGGGGTTAGTAACAGTAACCTCGCCGCTAGCAACCCCATGCCATGGTGTCCGAGCACTCGACGAGCATAGAATGGGTCCTTCGCGTCCGCGCGCTCGCTCGACTCAAGCCATGCACCGCTGCGCTGTCGCGCGCTTCAGCACGCGGCCTGCCTTGAGTCGGGACGGCACGAGCCATCGCACGCGGCGAAAGATGAGAACATTAGGCGTCACTCTCCGAGCATGGTAATTTAATAACAGGTTAATTAACACAAACAAAACAAGGCCGAATCAGTCGAATGAAATGTAAACAAAGGACAATAGCAATCAACAACACGCGAGCACACAACACACACATTGAAGGAAAAGAACATACACAGAGATGGGTGCCGATCGCATGCCGCTGCCGGTGGTCGTTGAGGCTCGAGAAGGCGCGCGCGATCCGACCGAGGAGGCCGTCAGCCGTAGGGTCGCAAAAGCACGTGCGCACTGTTCTGAGTCCCAGCGAGTTCTCTCACAGCCTCTCAAGAACCCCAAACGCGCAAACTTGCGAGCACCCACCAGCTGTCCAATCGGAGATTGGTTAAAACGACGTGGGCAACGAAGGCGGCCTTCGACAGTGACGGGCTGCCGCTCCGTCCAGCTGGGAGATGCGGGGGCATTCCAAGGAAGACGAGGCGTAGCGCGGGATGCGCGGCCCACATCCCCATAATGTCTACGCACCCATCTGTCGCCCTGCAGAGAAAAAGATTGCATTCCTTTCTGCTGACATGACATAGACTACCGTTTTATAAAATGTGCACGCAGCACCTTGTGGTGCTGACATTTTCATCATCTTTTGCGTGTGTGTGTGTTTTTATGAAGCGTGCAACACTTCTGACCAGTCGCTCATGCAAATGTTTTTATGTACCTTTGTCGCCGTAAAACAATCGTTTGATAGCGCTCTGTGACGTGATGTGTGTTTCTTCATCGTCGTTCACGCAGTTTCCTTTCGAATGAGGAAACTGAGCAACAACAACGGGCTCAGTAAATGAGCAACAACAACGGGCTCCGTACGCTACCTCGTGATACGCCAGATAGCACATCGCTAAATGGAAATGAGTGACCATTCACGACTGTGAATTGTTTACGACATGATAGGAAATTTCTTAACTATGATTGTCGATGAGTCCAGCTATAGGGAAGCGATTTTAGCTATTAAATGTGTATGACCGACGCGCTCAAATGCCTTTGAAAAATCTAAGACCGCGCAGACTGTCTGAATGTTCTCGTCCATATTTTGCTGTCATCATCATCATCATCAGCCTGTTTAAGTCCACTGCAGGACGAAGGCCTCTCCCAACGATTTCCAATCCACCCTATCCTGATCGAGTTGGTTCCACTTTATGCCCGCAAACATTTTAATTTCATCGCTCCACCTAACCTTTTGCCTACCTCTGTTTCGTTTTCCCTCTCGTGGTATCCATTCCGTCGCTCTTACTGTCCACCTATTATCCTTCCTCCTCATGACATGTCCTGCCCAGGTCCGCTTCTTTCTTTTAATTGATAAGATAATATGGGCTAGTCCTGTCTGTTCTCTGATCCATTCCGCTCGTTTTTTATCTCTTAGCGTTACCCCTGTCATTTTTCTTTCCATTGCACGTTGCGTGCTCCTTACTTTCATCTCTAGTTTTTTTGTTATTCTCCATGTTTCTGCACCGTACGTTAGTACTGGGAGAATGCAGTGATTGAATACTTTTCGTTTTAATGAGAGCGGTAAGTTTCCGGTCATGATTTCGTAATGCCTTCCGAATGCGCTCCAGCCCAGCCTTATTCTACGGAGAATTTCGTTTTCCTGGGTAGGAGTTCCTGATATTAACTGTCCCAGATATGCATATCCTTTTACACATTGTAAGGGTTCATTGTTGACTTTAAATTCCTGTTCTTTAGCTAAGCTATTGAGCATAACTTTGGTCTTTTCCCTATTCATTTTTAATCCAATTTTAATGCTTTCCCTGTTTAGGTCATTTTGCTCTAGTTCTTTAGTAATTTCTAATAATTTGTTTCACACGAGAAACCTTTCCTAAAATCATGCTCGCGAGGAAAGAGGAAGTTTGTATCGAGAATCTGCGCAACGTTTGACGAGATTACGTGTTCGAGGATCTTGCATGGTACTGATGTCAGTGATATCGGTCGATAATTGCGTGCGTCAGTTTGTCGGCCGATTTTAATATGGGGATGATTTTACCAGTTTTCCAGTCTGCTGGAATTTCTCCTGTTAGACACAGACAAGAAATATGACATAGAATGGTGCTTGAATTACGGACAGTTTTCTTCAGAGTTTTCGTATTAATATTATCTGCATCAACGGATGTTGAAACCTTGAGATAGTTTATGATTGAGGCAAAACCGGTGGCACTAATATCTATAGGGCTTATGTATGGGGTAATCAGCATCTGTATAATGATGGAATAGTGGAATGGACTTCCCATGTGAACACTGAAGAAACGAAGTTATTGAAAATGAGTGGGTATTCTACCTGACTTATTGGAGCACCGGTGTCATTTAACAAGAAAATGTGAGCCGGGGGGTTAGGAGGTGATATAGCACACCAGAATTTTAGGGTTTGTGTGTCATAAGTGATTACAGATCGTGACAATAATATTTGTACTTGGCTTTACGGATACCATTACAACAGTGAGTTTTAGTATATCGGAAAGCTGCAAACGTAAAGATTTAGCATTAAGGTTAACGTTACGGTAAAGCTGGTAAAGCGTCTGCAGGACTACCTTGAGGCGAGAGAGTTTTTCCTTAACACTGTGTCTGGCTGTCGCAAAAATATGTCTACACAAGACGTACTTCTACAACTTACGGAAGATGTAGTGGATTGCCCAATTGCGGCGCAGACGAGGGCAATTTCGGCTGGGACCTCAAGGGGGTCCTCATATTAAAAAACCCTGCCTCCTCCCGATGTGATAAACGCACCTATAATTATGTTCGGGCCTTCTTATCTGACCGCACAGCAACCATCGGCCTTGGTGAAATTCGGTCAGACACAATAAAGCTTCCTGGCAGAGGTACTCCGCAGGGTTCAGTTCTCTCGCCTACCCTGTTCAACGTGGTCATCGCAAAGCTACCACCGCTCCTGGAACAACTTCTGAATATGCTGCAGGCGCTGTACACCGATGGCGTCACAATATGGGTGACAAAAGCGTCGGACGGCGCCGTTCATTATGCACTACAGGAAGCCGTCAATGTAGTCCAAGGGTACGCCATTGCCGGAGGACTCACCTGCGCAGCTGAGAAATCAGAATTTCTGCTCGTGCTCAAATAACGGAAAAAGACAGACAAACCGCCAGAAGTGACCTTGCATCTGAATGGCAACCAAATTTCAAGGGTAGATAGACTTCGCATACCAGGGCTCCACACCCAACACAACGGAAAGGCTACATATATTGTCCAACTACTACGCCAACAAATTGCCCAAGTAACGCACATGATAAGGCGCATTACAAACCGCCGACATGGGCTTCTCGAAAAAGACACCCTCCGAATTGTGCAAGCTCTAGTGATTAGCAGACTCACCTACCACCTCCCCTACCACAACCTTACCCAAACCGAGACGAACAGGATGGACGCCCTCCTTCGCACGGCACTCAAGGCGGCTCTGGGACTACCCCAATACGCGTCAACGCAGCTCCTACTGCGACTTCGGGTCCACAACACGATCCGAGAACTGGTGGAAGGCCACCTGAACAGTCAAATTCAACGCCTCCAACGAACACGGCAAGGTACTGATATTCTCTCCTGGTTGGGATACACCCTGCCGAACAAAGCGCTACAAGAACGTGAGAACCTTGGACTTGAGATTCGAAGCAAAATTCAGGTGGCCTCGATTCCACGAAATATGCATCCTGACCGTCATAAAAGCCGGAGACGTGCAAGGGTTCAGTCTTTAATGCGCGTTCTAGGCGATGGTACATCTGATACGCCGTTCTTCTATACTGACGTGGCAAGGTACCCACAAAGACAGGCCATGTGTCTTGTCGTACTAGACTACACCGACACTCTAAGCGTTTCGGCCACGCTTAACACTAACGACAGTGCCATGGCGGAAGAGGCGGCCGTACATGCTTCTCTCCTGCCAGCACGGGACGAACCTACGACAGTGGTCACTGACTCGCAAACTGCCTGCAGGAGCACAGCACAAGGAATGGTGACACCGTACACACACCGTATTCTGATATCTTTACACCCCGCATTACTACACAGGGTGCGTATCCTTTGGACACCTGGACACGCCTCTCTCCATGGCAATGAACGCGCTAATGCTGTAGCCCGAGAGCTCACAAACCAGGCGCCATCGGAAAGAGCTGTCCAATCCAGACGACGCACCAACAGAACCATTTAACTACGCCGACATTCTAGTACATTACAGACAGAGCCGACATTATTTCCACCCACCACACCATTCCCTTACCCGGGGGGAAGCTGTCGCGTGGCGGCAACTACAGACTAATTCCTTCCGATGTCTTCGTCCTACACCTCTTTCATCCCACACAATATCCCTCATACTGTCCCTACTGTAGAGCGCAGCCCACTGTATATCACTGCACGTGGGAATGCCGATGTCCACCGGGTTCCCCTATCCCATCACCATCACATTCCTCCTGGGAGACTGCACTGACCAGCTCAGCGCCGCAGGAGCAGCGTCGGCTGATCCAGCGAGCACGTGGAGTGGCGCGAGACAATGGGGCCCTGAACTAGGGGCTCCACCCTACGAGGAAGATCCCTCATTTTGTTTAAATAAATGTTTACTCTCTCTCTCTCTCTCAAGTAACACTTGTTGCAAGTTGCAAGAAAGCATCATCGATGTACAGATCGCGAAATACGATTGAGCACAGGGAATGTCATAGGAGCCAACGTTTCGACAAGTGGACTTGTCAGGGCGGCGACTGCTTTCTCCAGTGTTTTTTTTTTCTACGCTATTGCACACTCTCCCCCGTCCTTATAAAGAGAGGAGAAGACAGTCGCCTTCTTCTCGATTGCTCGATTCCATCACTGTAGTTCAACCTCTTACGAAATCCAAAAATGTCCACTCAGACGTTCTAGCCAGTTCTCGGCCCCTTTAATGGAGGGCAAGTTGAAGTCCTCAGACATTAAAATACGACAACACTTTAACGGTGACATCTGATCGCGTAGCAGTAATGAAAACTCGGGAGGAGAAGAAGGGGGCCGATATACAGTACCTGGTAAAGATATGGCTCCAGCAACTTACTTTAAAAAAAAGAGGCTTTCGTGGTCGTCTATCTGCGCAAGTGCGCTGGCGGCGAAACTGTTTTTCAGTATTATCGCCACGCCTCCACTTTAACTTGTGCGATCGGGTCGAAAGATCTGATAAGATGGAGGAACTACACCCACATCACTGATATCACAATGTAGCAATGCTTCGAACATCATGGTTATATGCGGATCATATCTGAAAATAGCGTGTTCAAGCTGTTCAATCTTAGTAAATATCGAGCGTTGAATCTGAGCAGTTCCTCTTAGCGTGTGTACATGTGAGGTCAACTGATTATCGCGTGGCCTACGAGCTCCTCGGAAAAGGACAGCTGTCGTCCCATACGTAAAGGCTGCCGTGAATGCTTAGGTTCTCGTTAGCTAGGAAAGCACCTTTTTCTTGGGATTTTTCAACCTGGGCGGTTTCCTAGAGAAAGCGCCTTTTACGCAGGGTGTAGCGGCTAGTCATTCTGCAAATAAATGTTAGTGCCTTTAACTTTTTTAGCTTTCCGCATGGCAGCTTCTTTTTCTAAGGAATCTTAGAAGTAAATGACTACAAGTCTTTTGCCCAAGACGGTGACTTCTATCAATAGAACGGGCGGTTTCCTTTAGCTTCTGTGAAAAAACCCGTTGACCACTTCACGTCGGAGCGATTTTCGTTTTCCTCGTGTTGTCCACTAATGCCATGAATAATGATTCTGCTGCACCTACTGACATCCTACAAGATCCGCCAGGTTAGTGCTTTGTTGTGAAATTACATCACTTCAGTCTGAAGTGATTCAATTTCTGAAGTTCTTTGATACATTCCTATGAACTGTTCGTTAACTTCTACCCATTTATCACTTAGGGATGACACGGCTTTAAATGCGAAGCAGTTCTTAGCGAACTTCGGCGACTTTCAGCGTGTCTATCTATCTATCTATCTATCTATCTATCTATCTATCTATCTATCTATCTATCTATCTATCTATCTATCTATCTATCTATCTATCTATCTATCTATCCGCGTACGATTTCCTGCTCTCCTGGCCGTTTCGCTAATGGGATGTTTACGAAAATTGGTATGACGCAAGATGACTGCATGACGAACATAAATGACATGCCATCAGATGAAAATCATGACATGCATATCATGAGCGACATGATTTACATGCCACGAACTTGGTGCTCTCCTGGTCGTTTCTTTAATGGTATGTATGCGAAAATTGATATGCCTCAACACGACTGCCTTACGAACATGACTGACAGGTCAGAACATGAAAATCATGATATGCATGCCATGAGCGATATGATTTACATGCCATGGTCTTGGTGCTCTCATGGTCGTTTGGTTAACGGCATGTATGCGAAAATTAGTATGCCTCAACATGACTGCATTGCGAACATGACTGACAGGTCACAGCATCACACTCATGATATGCATGTCATGAGAGACATGATTTACATGCCACTGTCTAGGTGCTCTCCTGGTCGTTTCGTTAATGGGATGTATGCGAAAATTGGTATGCCACAACATGACTGCATTACGAACATGACTGACAGTTCACAACATGAAAATCATGATATGCATGTCATGAGCGACATGATTTACATGCCGTGCGTTTCGTTAACGGGATGTTTACGAAAATTGGCATGCCACAACATCACTGCATGACGAACGTAACTGACAGTTCATAAAATGAAAATCATGACATGCATGTCATAAGCGACATGATTTACATGCCACAGTCTTGGTGCCACAGTCTTGGTGCTTTCGTTAAGTTCATATGTACCAAACTCGGTATAGCGAGTTTGGTAGGTTTGGTTACGTTAGGTTAACCTAACCTATTCATTTTACGTTGCTGATGCGGGCTTCGCATTTCCTTGATTCCCACGGCACGTGGGATCTGCCAGCTTTTTTGCGTTGTTGAAAGATGTTCGCGAATGTCAGCTAGTTTGATAAGATTGTGGCTTGGCCAGATTGAAGTGACACAATCATTTCCTCCACAGAAGGGCCGAGGTTAAGTTCAATGTCACCACAAACAAGCAGTTTACAGGCACAAAGACAGTCGTACGCTATTAACAAGCATGTCGGTGGGCACATCTAACAAAGCCAGGTAATCACTCTTAAATGGTGATTAACTAACCTGTGTTATGAAGAGAAAACGTTTGGTAAGCGACATCATGCCTCCGGTCTCGCCGTGCACATTGATAGAATGGGTGCAAATAAAATCTGGGTCGACGTGAATAAACCGAAGTTGATTGTTCGGCGATCGTGGTCGGGTCCTGTGTTTGTTGGTTTCATAAATTTGATAGGGCTTTTTAACTATAAATTTACGGCTAGCTCAACTGTCTTCGCTGATCAAAATGTAAGGACAGGTTTTCGGTTAGCTTAAGCAGCTTCACTGCTAATAATAAAGGTAGCAGAATATTTCTACTCAAAACTGTACAGAGACAGACCATGCAACCTCAGTGGAAAGCAAAACAGAGGAAAACACCGAGGTTCCATGCATAACCACTAACGAAATCAGAAAAGCCGTCAAAGGCATGCCCGCGATAAAACAGCAGGTGAAGACGGCATAACAGCCGACTTCCTCGAAGACGCAGGAGACATTATATTGGAAAAACTTGCGTCACTCCTCGCGAAATGTATCAAGACATCTAGTCTACCGCTCTGTTAGATAAACGCTAATATGATCCTAATAGACAAGAAAGGTGACATAAAGCAGTTAAAGAATTACGGGCCTATTCTCAGTAATACATAAGCAATTTACGAAACTAATTTCTGCTTGGATAAGAGAGGCACTCAGCTTCAACAAACCAAGAGAACAAGCTCGTTTTAGAAAAGGCTTTTCAACAGCGATCCACAGCCATTCTGTCAACGTAATAATTGAGAAGTTCTCTGAATATAACAAAGCCCTTTATATGGCTGTATAGACTACGAGAACGCCTTTGATTCCAAAGAAATACAAGCTGTTCTCCAGGCTTCACGTCTACAAGGGATACCTCGCGTATACGTGTAAACCATCTACAAAGATCGCACGGTCACACTACGCCCACATGAGGGGAACAGAAAAATTCAGATCAAGAGAAGAGCCCGACAAGGAGATAAAATCTCCCGATGTTGTTTACTGCATGTTTCAGGAATTGTTCAAGGCGTAGGCTGGGAAAAAATTCATGCATCTTCACCAAGTGAACCATGACGAGTGGGCGAAGCACTGGGGATCGTTTGGTGTTCCTGTATATCACCCGTGACATTGCCCACAGATGCGTGTAAATGAGTAACAACGCGTGTGTATATTTACACACGCGTTGTCATTTATGCTCCTGGTCTATATGAGGTTCCTGCGATCCGGGTTACGGATTACTTTTAGTTAACGCGCACGCTACGTATCGTTATGGTTCAATTACGCACAAGGGAAAAATCACACCGGCACTATATTGCAGGTCAAGATCTAGTGCCTATATATACGGGGTGACCGGTGAACGGTTGTGCAGAGCGAGCAGTCAGTTTTGTAGCGTTAGCTACACTGGCAGTGCTGGAGCAATTTCGCCTGCGCGTTCAAGAGCCGTGCTACGCATGCGCGGTAGCAGTGATGTCACAGCTTACGCAACGCAGCCGCCGCGGCCGCGCGCGCCTCGCCCGTCTGCGCATTCTAGAGGAGTGACGTCATAGCCGTGGCAGACGCACTGGCGCCGGCCCAAGCGCAGCTGTGCGCCTCGGTGGTGCTTTCGCCGTCTGATACTTCGCCAGAGTCGCTTGATAGCGCCTTTCGAGTTTGGGCGCATGCGGAGACGTATCAGGGGGTATACATACACACGTAAGGAGGAGGAGGAAGAAAAGAAAAACGGAAGGATGTGGAGGTTAGCCAGTTGTCAGGCCGGCTGGCTGGTGTTTACCAGTGTGGTATAGCCATGGAGAAGGAGAGAGCCGTCTTTTTTGGCAATAGAGAAGCAACCTGACCTTGAGGAAAAATAAATATTCATGTGTCACATAATGCGTATACCATGTGTGTGTGTGTGTCATTGAAGCAACAGTAAGCATGATAATCAAGCTAATCCTAGACAACCAGGAATGCTATGAATAACGAACTGAACCTTAGCTAACGATATGTATATCATGGCATAGCCGAACTAACCCGCTGCGAAATTTTTTCAATCAAGAAACTCGCTAGCAGATGCTGCCTGCGTCAGCATTGTCTCTCGCGGGCAACGGCGCGTTCTGCTGAGAGAGAGAAAGCGCGCCGAGAGCGAGCGCGGTTCTTAGGGGCGAAGCTCCTCTTAGTCTAACCTTGTGCTGCGTCAGGCGTAACCGGCAGTATCTCGCGGGAGGCACGCGCTCGCCCTCGGCGCGTGCCTCCCGCCGCGCGAGCTCTCTTACTCTTACATCTGCTGTCTTGAGAGAGAGAGAGAGAGAGCGAAAGGCGCGCGTTGACTATGGAAACGCTCTTTCTTAGATGAACGCTCTACCAACCACCAAATACGCGGGTTCGATCCCGGCCGCGGCGGTCGCATTTTCGATGGAGGCGAAAATGCCAGAGGCCCGTGTACTGTGCGTTGTCAGTGCACGTTAAAGAACCCCAGGTGGTCTAAATTTCCGGAGCCCTCCACTACGGCCTTTCTCTCTATCTCTTTCAATCCCTTTCCCCCATCCCCACGGACGCTTAGCCGTGCTCCCTGCATGGGCTGCAGAAATTAGCGTCCTTTCCTAACCGAACCACAATCATCATCATCATGATCTACCAGCTCGCAAAGAAGGCGAACGCGCCCTCACCCGCGAGAGACAACGTTGGCGCAGGCAGCGTCTCCTAGCGAGTTTCTTGATTGAGACATACCGACTGCTCGCGTTGGATTACCGTTCACCGGCCACCCATATATATATATATATATATATATATATATATATATATATATATATATATATATATATATATATATATATATATATATATATATATATATATATATATTATTTTTATTTATTTATTTACAGATGCTGCAATCCCCATAGGGGATTTAGCAGGGTGGATATAAATCGTCATGGTAAAAAAAGAAAAGTTTAGGCAGCAAAACAACAAAGGGTAGCAAACATTGCTTCCAGAAAATACAATACAGATAAATACAGAGCACGCATACGGAACATCAACTACATAAAAATGGCAAAAAAGAAAAATATACATATTTGAACGAGATCGTGCTGCAAATTAAAAAGTAATTAAGAGGTATTTGCAGCAAATGAAGACAGTGCAGCAAATGAAGACAGAGCAACTTGAGTGTTAGTTAGGTTATTCCATTCAGTCACAGTCCTTGGAAAAAAAGAATATTTGAAACAATTATTTTTTACGCGGAATGGAGTTAATGGTAGGTGATGCCTTTGTCTTGTCGCATACCCAGAAGAAAAAGTAATGATTTCAGAAATATCAATATTATAATGTTCATTTATAAGCTGAAATAAGAATTTTAATCGGGAAACACGATTGCGTTCCGTAAGTGCGGGCAAATTGGCTTGTTTTAGGAGTTCTGTTGCAGAGGTACGGGAGTAGTTATTGTAGATAAAGCGAACTGCCTTACGTTGCACCCGTTCAAGTTTTTTTATGTTAGTTTGAGTATAGGGGTCCCAAATAATTGCGGCATAATCAAGTACTGGAAGTATAACTGTTTTGTATGCTAATAAGCGAACGGAAGGTATTGACAGTTTGAGTGCCCTCCTAAGAAAAAAACAATCTACGGTAGGCATTAGCGGTCACTTTTTCAATGTGTCGATTCCATTTTAGAGTGTTTGTTATGTGCAGGCCAAGGTACTTGTATTCTGTTACCTCAGAGAGGAAAATATTGTTAGCCGAGTAATAGAAACTTAGCTTGTCTTTTTTGTTAGTAATGCACATAAAAACAGTTTTCTCGAAATTAACCGACTAGTGCCAATCTTTACACCGGGCAACAACTTGCTGAAATGCATCATTTAGTAACATTTGATCGGAATGACTATCAATTGTGGAGTATAGGACACAGTCATCGGCATATAATTTAATCTTAACAGGTAGGTCATTTGCCATATCATTTATATACAGCAAAAAGAAAAGAGGGCCTAGAACCGAACCCTGGGGAACACCAGAGTCAACAGAAAGTTTATCAGAGTCGTGATTTTTAAAGGTAACGAATTGACTACGTCCACTAAGGTAGTCAGAAATCCAATTAATCAGCTGCGGTTATTAAGAATTATGTTTAATTTATGCAGCAGTTTCTGATGCGACACTTTATCGAAGGCTTTCGAAAAATCCATGAATATGGCGTCTGTTTGTTTCCCGTTGTTTATATTGTTTGCGAAGTCATGTACAGTTTGTACCAATTGGGTTATTGTCGAATAGCCTTTACGGAATCCATGCTGATGGATTGTTAGAAATTTATGTTTCTCGAGGAATTCCAAAATGTGTTTGTGAACGATGTGTTCCACGATTTTGCATGCAGTTGAAGTTAATGAAATAGGGCGGTAATTTTTGATGTGCTGCTTATTCCCGGTTTTGTGGAGTGGCTTGACTCTGGCGGTCTTCTAGTCGCCCGGCACTTGGCCAAATTCCAAGGATTTCATATACAAGACCTTTAAATATTTGGATACCCATTCTGCATAACGTTTAAGAAAACATTTTGGAATGTCATCTGGGCCAGAAGATTTTCTTATATCCAGATTTAGTAACATATTAAAAACACCCGATTCAGTGATCTCAATGTCAGGTATAGGAGGCAGGGCGACATCGTAAGATGGTAAAATGCTAGTATCTCTTGTAAAGACAGATTTGAAATGTACATTAAATAGGTTTACAATTTCTTTGGTTTCATGAACCGATGCACCATTTACATCAAACACATCACACTCCTCAGACTTGGGGCTAATACTTCTCCAAAATTTCTCTGGGGCTGACTTGATGTAACTTGGTAATAAGTCACCATAATAGCGCTGCCTGTCACTACTGACTTGATTTTGAAGTTTTACCGTTAGTTCATGGACTTCGTTGTCATCACAAGCGAAATCCTCATTTTTTTTCTTCATTCGTTTTAACCGTCTTTTCAATTGAAGTTAACGAAAGGGAAGGGGTCAAGGGCTCGTTCTTTATTTGTAAGAAACAATTTAATGAGCAAACAGACAATGAAGCCTAGGAAAGCATAGGGGAAGTTACTTGTGGTATTGTAATTGTGGAGAAAGTAGAAAGGAATTAAAGTGGACGAAAAGACAAACCTGCCTTCGGTGGGAACCGAACCCACGACCTTCGGATGTCGCGTCCGATGCTCTACCAACTGAGCTGCGAAGGCGGTCGTCCCCCCGTCCACTTTATTGTGTATTTATGTACGTATTATACTGGGAGTGTTAGGCAGCGCCACTCATGGCCAAGGCGGCGTGTGTGGAACACACTTTCTTGCCAGGAGGCGTCACGTAGAACATGAACTTAGATGAGATGGCTGCTACCCAATAAGCCCTCGCATGCTACCTAAGGCACCAAGTCTGCCGCAACGAGGCCCAAGCTATGAAAATAACGAAAGGGAAGGGGTCAAGGGCTCGTTCTTTATTCGTAAGAAACAATTAATGAGCAAACAGACAATGAAGCCTAGGAAAGCATAGGGGAAGTTACTTGTGGTATTGTAATTGTGGAGAAAGTAGAAAGGAATTAAAGTGGACGAAAAGACAAACCTGCCTTCGGTGGGAACCGTAACCCACGTTGTATCTCTAGTAAATCTAGATATAAGAAAATCTTTTCAATTGAAGTGTATTACGAGAAATCCAGGGATTTTTATGTTTCCTCTTTTTAGTTACTCGTGGCACGAAAGAAATAATACAAGTGTTAATAATGTGTTTAAACTGGATCCAAAGTTCATTTACATCTCACTTGCTGTTTTCAAATTCATTAAAATGAAACGCATTAAAATGAAACGTCGTCTGCCCGAGAGAAATCAGGGAAAGATAAATCGTTGCAATTTTTTGTCTAATACAGTGTTACATAGGCTTAGGACCACGGCTTGGTGGTCTGATATTCCCGGAACTACCTCGCAGGTTGCTCGAGCGTCGATTGATCTGCTGACAAAAAATAAGTCCAAAATGGATTTGGAACATCCCTGAATTCTGGTGTAATCCTGTACAACTTGAAGAAGATCGTATGTAAATGCAATGTTTAGCATTGCTTCTCCGACAAGATCGTACTTTGTGAGTGTGAAAGTTGGCCAGTGTATATTTGGTAAATTAAAGTCCCCTGAAAGAACGACCCGATCATTGGGTCTTATATTCTCGTGCGAGTAGTTCTCGAGCTCCTCAAACATGGAAAGTGGAGCATTTGGAGGTCTGTATATCACTCCTATAATGTATCTGATATCACTGAAATAACTGGTACAAAAAATACATTCAATGTTGTGTATATTCGGCATTCTGAAGATATTTAGCGACGACTTGAAAAGAATACAGACACCTCCACCTCTGCTGTCTCGATCTTTTCTATTGATTGATTTGTGGGGTTTAACGTCCCAAAACCAGCTATGATTATGAGAGACGCCGTAGTGGAGGTCTCCGGAAATTTCGACCACCTGGGGTTCTTTAACGTGCACTGACATCGCACAGCACACGGGCCTCAACATTTCGCCTCCATCGAAATGCAGCCGCCGCGGCCGGGATTCGATCCCGCGACCCTCGGATCTGCAGCCGAGTACCTTAGCCACTAGACCACCGTGGCGGGGCCTCGATCTTTTCTAAACGCTCTGTAACCAGAGGGAACAAACTCGCTGTCATATGTTGAGTCGTTTAGCCACGTTTCTGTCAGAACTGCAATAGCAGGATCATGTGAGAGGATGAGAGCCTCCAATTGAGCGACCTTGTTAAGTACGCTCCTACAATTTACATTGATTATCTTTAGAGATCGGGCTTTAGGATACCGATGTCAGCCAGTCTTTGCTTTGGATATCTGAAAGCGTACATTTCTCTCCTCATCCCAGCCGAACAAAGTATTATTTATGCTCACTTTATCATAAATTACTTTTACTTTCGCACCATTTGCCTTCTCTCCTGCCGCGCTCTTCCATAATTTCTGCCTTACGTCACGAAGCCGTTTGGAAAAGTCTCCGGATAAAGATAGATCTGTGCCTTTTAGCTTATGAGCCGATTTTAATATAGACACTTTTTCACGATAGTCGAGAATTTTCATTATTACAGGGCGTGACTTGTTTTGCTGTTTTTTTTCCTAATCTATGACACCTTTCTATGCCGTCTACCACCCTGCCGAAATGTTTGACAAAAATATCTTCTTGTACCCTTTTAAGTTGCTTATCGTTTGACTCCTCAGTTGGCTCATCCAGACCATATATAACTAAATTGTTTTTACGACCTCGGTTTTCTAAGTCATCTATATGATCTTGAAGTGCCAATACCTGCGATTCAAGTTTAGAAACTGATGATTCTATATTTTCAACCTTCAAGGCTACAGCATTCAGTTTTTGTAGCTGTTCATCAATGTCATCAATACGTTCAGTTATTCTGGTAAGCTTCTTTTCTATCACTTTCTGTGCACTCTGTATGCCCTCAACTGCCGAACTGATAGTTTTTGACCTTTCAATATTTCGGATAACATTTCCCTATCAGAGGGCCCAGGATTGGCCTCGATATCACCACAACGTAGCAGGTCATTGTCAGAAGGCAAAACACAATTTAAAAACCATTTTATACACAGTGGGCAAGGCAACAGCACTAGAAACCGGTTGTCGCTTCGGTAACAACTCCCAGACAAATAGTCACTAACCTGGATAACGAAGCAAAGCGGATTTCTAAGCATGTTGCCGCCAGTGCTGTCGTCGAGCCCACTGTCGCAGAGCTGAGTTGACCGGCTTCTTATAGACGGGGAATGGACCACGTGGCTTGCCGTAATCGTCGATGGTATCGGGATGGGCGTCATCACGCAGAATTCATCGGGCCAAGCGCAGTCTCCTGTCTGCATCGCTGCGGCCGGGTCGAGCCCCGGAACGTCGTCCATGAGCACCGCCGTCGGGGAAGCATCATGCGCAGTTTGCAGCATTCCGATGAAAACCTGGATAACGAAGCAAAGCGGATTTCTAAGCATGTTGCCGCCAGTGCTGTCGCCGAGCCCACTGATTATATATATATATATATATAATCAAAGGGTCACGTTGAAAAAACATAACATTTATTACGACGTTTCGGCCGCGAGACCGGCCTTTTTCAAGCTTCTACTACAGATGGTACGCACAGAGCCTACATGACAGTAACGGGGAAAAGAAAGAGAGAGCATGGCTGAAGTTGAAAGGGGGAAAAGGAAAATGACGAAACGAAGAAAAGGGGAGGGGGCGGTGTATGGAATAGTGGTGGCGGCCTTGAAAGCCCAAAGAGGGGGTGTTTGACGTATACCGAAGTAGAAGTTAAATGAGGGAAGGTGGAGAAGGAGCGGTTTCGGCCCCGCCGCTTTGAGTCACGGGAGCCGTGCATGTGGCCATCAGCTCAGCCCTCTCCTCAGGGCACAACACGCAGCTGCAAGAAGCGCGGCGCATGGAGGGCTGAAGAAAGCCAGATGTAGAAAAACAGAGAGCTGTGGCGGCGTGTAGCAACAGGAAAACTGCCTTGGGAAGTTAGAAGATAAAGGAGATACGGGGTGAGATAAAAGAAAGAAGGAGAAAAAGGAGTAGAAAAAGAACGAAAGAAATAAAAGGAAGGGGAGGGGGCGGTGGGCGCGTGGACGCCTGTGTGAGGTGGAGCACAGAAACATTCGCAATACGATGACAGTAAGGTGCACAGTCACAAATACAAGCAAAGCAGGCTCAGCTGAACAACCAATACGGATGAAAGCGCGCAATGGAAATACAGGGTGTTTTTTTTAGCTGCAACAAATTTTTAAAATTAGAAAAACATAAATCGCGGGAATGTCTTGTGTACCATTCGAGTGTACGGGTTGGCGGCCTCTAGATACAGAACAATTACCGCACTTGTACGCATAATTAGCGAAATTACGCTAATTAACTATTTAATTATCAGAGATTGGTGGCTATAGTAAATGAGTACTTTGGAGCCCGTCCTCGACAATACCTATCCCAACGATCAAATTTTGAATAGCGGAGTGCATGTCGGAGCTACGCGAACAATTATTTCCCCGTGGCAGGCTCCTTGAAACCGAAATCGGCCGGCAAAAGAGCGTCTGTGACGTCGATGTCGCCGCCCCCACGGCTTTCGTCACTCGCCCGCGGCGACCAACGCCGTAGATAAGAAGGAGATAACGCAAGCTGCTTGCGCGGCCGGAGCGGCGGTGACCACGGGTGAGTGGCGAAAGACCCATTAAACTTCCGGAGTGGAAGTACCTGCAGCCGCCTACGAGGCCAAGTCAGAGAACACCTATATACCCGTTTTAGAGAATGGAAACTGTACCTTCCACTGTAGAACACAAATAAGAGTAGCGGCGGCGTAGTGAAGTGCATTAGGGCAAACGGAGATGGCGCGGCAAGTGCTATCATCATCATCGGGGAAAGCCGCGTTTTTGCTGGTTCGCGCCCTGATGTATTCCCCCCCCCCCCCATCTTTCCCTCCCTGCCTCCCATATTTAAACCCACTGTAGTATTTTGCTTATTCCTCTCGCTAAACCGCGGCTCGCGTGTGTACTTTTCGTACACAGGTGCTGTAGCTTATCGCCAGGTGATTAAACAGGCCTCGACTGGCCAAAAAAACAACGTCAATCAAGTAAGGTTTGTATCGTTTATTGCGGCACCACAGCTGGTACAAACAACGTACAGTACAGTGCACACATGAGTCAACAATTTGCCGTCGCGTCCAAACAAAACACATACATACTGAGTGTGCTCCAACTTGTGCATAACGACGCTAAACGCTGACACAATATGCATGGATAGACGGGATACCAGAGTGATCGAAGGAATGTTGCTCTCCCACTGCGTTGCGCCGTCCCATTCTGTTATCGTTGATTTTAAGACAGCGAGCACTGGTAAATCCACGATGCAGAATCCGAAACGTGCGCAACGTTGGCAGATGTCACAGTAACACCGATTTAGCTTCTCTTAGTTAGCATTACCTAAACGATCGCGGATGCTCCGTTCCTGTATAAAGATAAATGAATGCGTTACAAACAAGAAGCGTCGCGCTGTGCCGAATAGGATAGGCGCGAATTTCAGCCATCAGCTGTGAACCCATACCGTAGGTGTGTAGGTAATGAGCGAAAAAAAATATTTCATTTTTTTTCAAGTGCTAACTGCGATAACTGGCTCACTTTCTGTCCTTTTGAACTGCGATAAAGCGTCTATGAATGCACCAAATCTTCAGACACAATTTTCCCAGCACAGCAAATTCAATAGCAAGAAAAGAAAACTCTCTTAAGTGTGGAAATGTTCGTTACGCAGTAAGTAAATATAATTAGAGCATAATTCAGTGTAAGTTTATTCTAAGGCCAGTCCGCTTTTATCTTTGTCATAAAATGAATCAGAAGTCAGACCTGAAACACGAGTGCAGTTTTTTATAGGCTAAAGTCATTATGAGCCAACGAAAATCATATTTTTGATGTTGCTCCCTCAACATCGTACCATCAAACCACTCTTAAAATATCGTAATGCCTTCACAAAATTATCTGCACGAATACACAGCACACTGCAGCAAACTGATGACACACTGAATACATCAATTCATCCAAAGCTGTCTTTCTTGCCCTTTTTTAGCCGCTTGTCCACTGAACTGCCAAAGAACAAGTTGCCGAAAACAAGTACACAATTGTGTATGCTGCCACTGAATGGGTTATTATGGTTCAGTTAGGCAGCTCGTGTACAGCGAGAATGCCATGGCACCAATAACCACGCCAATAAGATGAAGTGTGCTGTGACGGCGGTATAATTGACAGCAGATATTCTACAGTGCATGAAAAAAATATGAATACTATAGAAAGACAGAGATTCTAGGATAATGCAGGCTGATTACAGAGGCACAATTATGGGCAGATTAGCTTCAGGAATACATTGCACAGCTAGGTTGGAGTATGTGGTAAAGAATCACTCAGCCATGAGCACAATGTCTGTGATGCATGGACATGTCAACAGAAATTATGATGCACTCTCGTACAAACACATACATGCACACAAATTGAACTGGAGGAGCATTACGCGAATGTGTGGCAGTGCCGGAAAAAATAGAGGTCATGCTTATTTTACATGTGCTTGTGGTTGTTGGATTATTCACTTTTTAAACATGTGCTTCGCAAATAAACCGTATTCTTGCTAATTGTAGAACCTCGACATCAAAGCATCAATAATGTTGCAGTGTAGCTGCACATGTGTCGTATGTACAGTCAACAGCAAAAGTATGCAGGATCAGAAACTACGTAAAAGCCTATGTTACCGCTTAGCCTCTGATCATAGCGTTGAAATAATGTTTCAGTGGGTAGAGATTGTTGCGATGTACAGACTCAAACATTTAATTAGCGGCTGTGTTAAGAGGCTAAGTCGTAATATACATTTTTTGCAACTTGCGCATCCACCAAACTTCTGCTGTTGATTGCACCTCTTTAATATCTTCGATTTCCAAGGCTTTGTTCGTGGCAACATCGTGGAGGCTTTTCATAGGCTTTGCAGTATGAAAGTGCAAAGAACAAAAAAAGCGACATGTTAATGGTATTACAGCCACCTGAAGTGGGCATGCTAAGCCATAAATTATGGATATTTCTGTGCTTATAAAAAGAAAATGAGCAAATCCCTCGAACACAATTTGGCCTATAACATAAATATCCTTTACACTCATATGCTGCAACTAGTGCTTGCAAAACTTAATATCTGTCATTTTTAGCTGTTTGCAATTTAATAAAATGTGTTGTATATGCATTCAAAGGCTAACTGAACTGATTAGCTTGTCGAAGTTATGGCGTTCTTTTTTCTTTGTTTTTTGTAAACTGTTACAATTCAATGCATTAAAAAAGAAAGAACATTTCCGACAATCTTTGTAAACCATCTCATAAAGTATTACTAAATGCAGGAACAATGTCCGTTCACTGTCCTGATGTTTGGCTGTAATATGGCTAATAATACCTGGAATTTTATCTGCCCAAACATATGAACTGACACACGTCATAGCTAGGATTTTGGATTGATGTTGATAATGTGGGACACAACTAATTAGTGCAGAGACCACTCATGTGTTCCCTTGTGCTGCCTGTGGTTTCTTTGTGCTAATTAGTTGTGCCTCAAATCAGTATGTACACTCTAAGCCGCGAAGGACGAAAAGGGGTCTGTGGTTCGTCCTTTTGGGGGGTAAATGCATTGCCACAACCATTACTCCCTAAAGGACCAACGATTCGTCCCTCGGGGACTAACTGCGAAGGGACGAATTGTTCATCCCTTAGAAGTTACTCCTCAGGAAACTAATGGTTACTCCTCACACTTGCTCCCTCAAAGGACTAAATGTTCATCTAAGCAGATGCTCCCCCCAGACTGAGTTCATCCCACAGGACTAACTGTTCCTCTTCACACATGCTCCGACCAGACTAAATGTTCATCTTTGCAGATGCTTCCCCCAGACGAAGAATTCATCCCATAGGACTAAAACTTCCTCATTACACATGCTCCCACCAGACTAAATGTTCATCCCTGCAGATGCTCCCCCTTTCCCACAGAGCAACTGTTCATCCTATTGGTCGAACAGTTTAACCTGGCATAACCTGGTTTTCAGGGAGGAATTGTTCCTCCACTGAGGGAAATAATTCATCCTTTAATATCACATGGCTTTTCGTCTCCATCGGCCTAGGCCTCTGGCTGCGTGCAGCAATTGGTGAAAATGACAACAAAAAAGGAAGGGTTTGAACATAATTTATTAAATAAGCACAAATGGTTTTCCACCTTACTTCTGCAGCAAGGTGTGGGCAACACGTTTGTTATTGTATTGACATGTTTTATAATTCAAATGTCTTTTGTAATATCATCACAAATGAATACTTGAGTTGCTTTACTGATGATGGCCTAATTTTCCATGTGCTTCCAAACGATGAGAACTACAAAGTGGCATTTTTGGTGCTCCAGAAACACTAATGGCTGCTCCAAATTTACATTCCCTGTACTCTGAAAAATAAGATACCACTTCCATCGCAACTCTTTTCAGGAAAGTAAGATAGTGTTCTCCATTGCTGGTGTGAATATAAGCCATCTCTCCAAGCCACGTGCTGCCATGATAGTCTGCTAGTGTGGCATTAATTGAATCTATGTCTCTGTTACATAAAAGTGCAGTGCAAAAGTGCAGGTCACGACCAATGAGGGTACTTCATCGCACATGGGCTTGCAGCCACTTACATGCCCCATGTTCGCCAGTATACCCAGGATACTGCATTTTTAAGAGCATTGTGAAATGTAGCAGTCACATAAATCGTGGGAGGGTCAGAGAGTTACTGACCCCCCTTGTGTTCATGCTGGGGGACACACATGTTGCAAGTGTCCCCCCTAGAGAATGAGCTTTTACCACCATATTTTAATTGCTTGACAGTAAATTATAGTGCACCCTCTGTAAGACGAGCTCTGAAATTAGAAGCCTTTTCGAATAGCAGAAACAAAGTACAAAAGTGAGTGGCGTCTTCCATTTCTAAAAGGCCTTTTACGGCATGAACTTTCTGAACTTTTACTGGTTGCTCCTGGCAGGCTTCAAAATGTTTATTACGCATAGTTTTAAAATGCAGCATAAATAAAGAATTTCCGATCATCTATGATTATTTATGCGGATGGTTGTTTGGAAACCAGTGATGGTGAAGTATAAATCGAATTGCTCGACTATGATTACGTTAATTCTAAAAAAGACTACTGGGAAACATAAACATGCTTTAGAAGGAAGTTGTTGTGCGAAGTTATTTCTGAAGGATATATATGATAGCGAAAGAAGCTGAATCCAAAGAAAAGCTGTAGCTCTGTGTGTTGTAACATGTTTTATCAATTGTTTAAACCAAGTGATATATTAACTAGAAATATGCCGCTACCCACCTACAAGCCACGCTTAGAAGCTAAGTACACCAAAGTTCCTTTGTACTATTCACTGATCAGTGCTGTTAGGTTAAGTTCAAAGACTTGGCACTGAGTGCCATCCTTGCTTTTTTTTAAAGCATAATAGTAACATTTATGGCCCTAAAATTAAACCTACACTCGCAAACGCAAGGTGGCTGCCATTGTAAGACATGTTCCCTCTGGTGATTATTCTGGATTTATGCCACTGCACCATAGACAAAAACAACAAATAGTGAAACATGCTGTGGACAGTGAGCCAAAATACATGCTGCTTTACTTTTGCTATCACTGAAGTAAATGACAAGAACACTGAGCTAGTTGCTTGCTCAGTTCAAATCATTGCTCCTTTAAATGGCTACCCTTACAAAAATGCTTATAGAGATTTAATTCAGGCTGTATTGAGTTTCCTCCATAAGATGTATTCTGTACAAATTAAATTCCTATCGACTTTTCCTATTGAAAATCATAAACAGATTGGCCACTGTGTTTCAATTGGAAGTCGCGTTTTGCGTTCCAATTAAGCATGTTTTGAGTCAGTCAAAAGGACCTATTGACCTGCAACTCAGCTTGTTTTGACTGTTTCTAATGAGTTGCAATTGAAACAGCAGCAAAGACTGGATATTCAGCTTTTATTGAGCTTGATCAAAAGACGCTGCTACGCAATAATGCAAAGCGCAATTGCAAAAAAAAAGTAGCCTGCGTGTATCTGCTGCGGATTCATATTCGTCTGCAGAAGGCACACACAGACTACGAGCATAACAAGCACATGACCTCAATATATACGCACAACACTGCAGACTAGGGGCATCAGAAAGCATGCAATGGGAGGAAAAGAAAAGACTACGAGAGCTACAACGTCCTGCATGTTCTACATCTGCATGATCTACACACACACACTGCTAAGATCAAGGTAAGATTCCAACGAAAAGAATAAACGTCTCCCACGTGTGCCTCTTTGGTAAGAAAATTGAAAGGGCCAGAGGGTTAAAGAAAAAAAAAACACGCAAGAAAACCTTATTAACAAAACATACAAGGAGAATGAGCAATACTCAACGCGCGATTAGAAGAGATAGGAAGTCCGATGAGCCGTAAGAGTACTTGCTAACACGTGGTCTTATCCGTGGCGTGCGAGCCGATAATCCATAGAAAAATCAACGGGCTGTCGATTCCTCGCTACGCTGATCTCTGCTGAAAGCACTGCTGGGCTCGTTCGGCGTGTCCGTGTGCTTGGAGAAAACACCATCTTAGTAACATCACCCTTCGGCCACCCTAGTCACACCACGACCGCGCGCGCACACTTCTCAAAAATTCTGCCGCATGTTGACAGTGTCCTGTCGCCACCACTGACTGCAACGCTGGGAAGGCTACGCAAGTAGTCCGTAAAGAAAAGGAGAGGTGTATCGTTCCGACACACAAACGAGCTACCCAAAACACAGACTCACGCGTTTTGATTGTTTCCCCTGCAATTACAAGCGTGTTTTGTTAAGCTGATCAGAACTGTATTATGACATGAGGCTGCGACCGAGGCATTTATTGTTTTTCGCTCCCGCAAGCAACGGACTACTTTTTGGCCGCGGAAATACACAGAGTAAACACAAGCACCATCTTTTACAGCGCTGCACGTGCAGGCACGCACCGCGACTGCCTACCGTGACTAACTTGGTGCGAGTAATTCGGTACACAAAGGGGCTCTCCCGGAGGGGTACGTGAGAGCTCTCCTAGGACGCGTTCTCGTGCGTCGCTTTTTGCAAATTACCCCTTCCCCCTGAGGCTTCTGTATAACTATTCCAAAATAAAGTTGTTTCTACCTCTACCAGTTTCCCTTGACTGGCACATGAAAGTTTCACGTACCCTCAGTAGTTAACGTGCGTGACAGGCTCTATCTGTGTTTATATCTTAGTTGCACAAATTCTGCTTTTGTTACGTCAGCTAAATTTCTGCATTGTTAATGTGACACTCTATAAAAAGCCGTAATTGTAGGAATCCTGGCTGTGGAGCCAGTGAAAGAGAAGTGTGCAGTGGCTGTAAACTGTGCAGATTAAATAGTCGATGTTCATTTCCATTGTCTGAAGTTTATAATAATTGCTTAATTTTTTGTTCCACAGATTGCACAACTTATTTGCACCTAAATTCAAGAGAACCATATAGGTTAATTTTACATCACCCAGTGTATGTGGCAAGACACCATCAAAAGCAAAGAATAAAAGGTGAATGTGTAGTTTATAACCAGGGAACACCCAAAGATTCCGTCCCCGGGGGAGGGGGGGGGCGGTAGCCATAGCGTGCTTAACCATGATGGCATCTTTTGTTAAATAGCGCACCAGTGATAATTACAGTGCAATAACAGGAAGTGAAGAAAAATTTGCACCCCGCAACTGTCTCTCGGTGGAAGGGTTCACCTCAACAGTACTGC
Source organism: Hyalomma asiaticum (assembly GCA_013339685.2). Taxonomy (NCBI): domain Eukaryota; kingdom Metazoa; phylum Arthropoda; class Arachnida; order Ixodida; family Ixodidae; genus Hyalomma; species Hyalomma asiaticum. The sequence continues at coordinate 4,638,575 of CM023482.1, read as the reverse complement.
ACAAGGGAAGGCATAAGGAGTGATCAAAAGAGAATGGTGAGAAAAGACTGAGAGCAGTTAGATGAGATTGCGGACGGCGCACCGATCGGCGATTACCCTTCGGAGCGAGGGGATCGCGGACGCCGAACCGATAACAAACAGATCGGCGAGAGCTCCTTCAAGAGACAGACAACGGAGGGAAGGGGGTGAGGGAGGATAAGATCTTAGGAAGACTGCCTCCAAAGCAAATCACCTCCTCTCTCGACCAATATACGATGCAGCATATATCAACGAAATTCATAGCTGGACGCTAATTGGTTCATAGTGCTAAATTTTGGATAGCACGGATTCGACATTCGACTGTTTGCTTCAGTGCTTCTTTGTTTTTGTTTTTGTCTATTGTCCTGTGTCGAATTCACGGTGCCAGTTCTTCTGAATGCAGCAGAGGTCTCCGTATTAATTCTAACCACCAGGGCCCCCTTGATGTGCTCCAGGACACATTGCACAAACCTTCGATTTCCGTGGGCCAGGAAGGGGGTTCCTCTATTTTATTAAAGTTGTTCTCTCTCTGCCCCCGCAACTCAAGCACCACATGGAATGTAGCGGTTGCGACCGACAATCGCAACCACGACCTCGTGCTTCGCTGCAGCAGGCCACGACCACTTAGCCACCGGCGGTGGATGAAAAAACAATTGCATATGCCGAAGCATATGCCAGAGGGACTAACAGCGACGCGTAGAGAGACGAAGTGCCACCGTTCATCCTTCAGTTAGTCCCTTTGAAAATAAGGACGAAACATTTCGACCATGAGATTTGCGCACGGCACGCATCGTTTTCAGTTACTCTCTCCCCAGACTAACCGCTTGTCGCGAGGACTAACTGCAGCGGTTACTCCGGTTTTTGTCCTTTGCGGCTTAGAGTGTATCAACCAGCCCAACTGTCATCCTTAATGGTGCAACTATCTGGGGCCTTTTGAGATGTACGCAAACCTATATACATGGGTGATGTTGCATTTAGCCGCCATATAAATGCCACCATCATGGCCTTGAATCAAATGCGTATTGTCACCTTAGCCGTCTGACATGATGTAACTATTGTATGGAGCTTACATTAAATTTCATCATTATTGTACAGTAGATTATATAACACAATGGACACCTGACACCTATGGACAACTTCTCGTACCATATTTCCATGACATGCCTACTAACCACAAATTATACCATCATAAAAATGAAGTTTGAGGTGACCTGCTGTAATAGATGCTCAGTTGTTCCACTGTGATTTCAGGCTGTGTTTTCGAGGGCAGTGAACCTGATGTTGCATGGCAGTTCTGAAAAAAAAACAAAGCAAGTTATGAAATCATCATGCATTCAGAAACATAATGTATGAAGACAAAATATTGTAGCAGTATACACGGTGAGTTACGGACGTGCGTGCGGGGGCGATAGAAGTGTATTTGAACATGTCCATACTGCATTATAAACTTCACAAGTACATTTCTATTGACTCAGCAGCTCGCTCCTACGTGAAGCCACGTCGCTCAAGAGAACGCGGATTCTGTCGGTGGAGGGATATGAAACGTTGAAAATTTTCGAGTTGCTGTGCATCGCTTGCCTGTTGCAAAAACAAAACCAACCGTAATAAACAAAAGCAATGGGTTTGTACTCACCGGTCCATGCACGTTGGGGCTTGAAACGAACTTCGTTGCTTTAAGGACGAGGCGCAGGGGAAAGCGCCCTACGGAAGCATTTAAACGTGCTTTGAACGAACAAGAACAGCAAGCCGAGATCACCGATTACGAAAGCAACCCTTAGTTTCACGAAATGTTGATAGCGAAACGAGCGCGAGCGTACGCGGCGTGCGTCGCTGCCCAAACGCGGCGCAAACGGTTATGAGATTCCTGCCGCCGCGTAGTTTGAATTTAAAAAAAGCGAGCATGACATAATATCGATGTCTGTAGACTGCTGAGTCAACCGAAACAAAAAGATTTAGTGAAGGAGAGATGGCGTAGTATCTCAAGGTACGCTCACTATAAGCAGCAGTTTGTTGTATGTAAATGTAGTATCGGGCAAAGAAAAATTGCCTGCCAATCGACCCTGTGAAGGTGGTTGGAAAGCGAAGCTTTTTACGCCACCCTCACGGTGACGGCGAGATCTGCTGGGTTTTGCCTACGACGCTGTTGAGCGAGACGATTTTGTTCTTTCAGCCGAGCCTTATATTCACGCTCTTCTTCTGCCGTCTTTACTTTCCGTGGTCTACCCATTGTGGGGTAGTCTAGAAATGAACCGAAGCAGTTACTAGGCTAGAAGGGTTTCGAATGACGTCAACCCTCTTTCAAGCAGCTGCATAAGCTTTGCAACAGCTGCAATCTAATCTTACGGACCGCGCCGAGCCTGTTTCCGTTGTTTGCCCGCAGCCCTTATCATCCATCATGTTGGCTCATCACTTTGAAGCTTGTCTTGAAGCTCGCTAGAAGACGCTGCCTGCCTCAAGCTCGTCTCTCGCGGGTAAGGGCGCGTTCTCCTTCTTTGCGAGCTGGTCGAGCATTCATCGAAGAAAGAGCGTTTCCATAGGCAACGCGCGCCTTTCGCTCTCTCTCTCTCTGTCTCTCTCTCTCTCACAAGACAGCAGATGGAAGAGTGAGAGAGGTAGCGCGCCGGGAGGCACGCGCCGAGAGCGAGCGGTTCGTCGGGATCATTTTTTTTTGCTTACAACGACGGACACGACAGAACCCTTGGCTGGTAGAGGTGCAAAGCTTCGCTTTAAAATGTCTGAGCCTCGTTGAAGAATATTCTGATCGAAATTAGGCACCGATGCAGGCGCCCCTACAAAGAAGTGCAATAGGGCGAATGGCGGCCTCAATAGCGCTAGATAAGAGAGGGCTGGTGGAAGAGTGGTGGTTGAAGCTGGAACGCGCCACGGTTGATTTTTTCGCCATCTATGGCGATTTCTGGCTTCCGGGGTCTGGCCAAGTTAAGCCAGCGGCGGCCACTTTATTAGAGGAAAAAAATTACAGCATATCCACGGAGTGAATGATGACGAGTGGGCGAAGCTCGGGAGGTTCATCGTAGATCGTGCCGAGTGCCGGGTTCATTTAGTTAACGCGCACGCTACGAATCCTTATGGTTCAACTATGCACAAGTGAAATCTCCCACCGGCACTTCATTGCAAGTCAAGATCCAGTGCCTATATATATATATGGGTGGCCGGTGAACGGTTCTCTAACGCGAGCAGTTGGTATTTCTCAATCAAGAAACTCGCTAAGAGACGCTGCCTGCGCCAACGTTGTCTCTCGCGGGTGAGGGCGCGTTCTCCTTCTTTGCGAGCCGGTAGAGCGTTCATCTAAGAAAGAGCGTTTCCATAGTCAACGCGCCCCCGCAATATCCCGCCTCCTTAGGGTGAACGAGCGCGAGAGGCAAGCGAGCCATCGCACGGGTACGAAACGAGCCTCCGGGCGGGTCCGCATGACTCAGCGATGGACCGCGCACGTCACGGATGGGCACGCTCGGATTGGTCTCCTCCCCGGCGGCACACGGCGCGCCGCGAGAAATCGCGCACGGACCGATTGCTCTCGAGGCACGGAAATCCTGACGCGCGGCAGCCTTGGAGGCTCGCGTTTTCCCGCCGGCGGTGCGCCGCGCGCGTTTTTCCGCCAGTATGCACGCGCCTTTATACCCTATGCAAACGGCATCTCGCACAACTTGAAATAAGTGGGAAAAATAATTGGCGTACACGTTCTTTGTCCTGCGCCGGGTCCAGTCTCTGGAAACGCGCAAACCGAATGGGAGAGGTTATTCTGAATGCTCCACACACCATCGAGATCATTGCCTGTCTTGTGCTGAAGGCGTGGTGAATTGGAATCCTTTGGCTTGCGGCCGCACGTACGTCGGACAAACCGGCAGATCTCTTAAAGAAAGTCTGCCAGCACGTAACTCTAACTTTACGGTTAGTTTTTTTATTTATGTAAAAATAAATTAAGGAGTTGTCGCCATTTTTGGTGACGGCTGCCCCTTTTCGCTTAGATAATAAAAATAATAAAAAGGAAAATATAATAATAAACTAGTCCCAAAGGATTCCGCTCGCGTCTCACACACATCAACACTGTAAAAACGGTCCAGTCAGTAATTGTCACTGACTGTCGTCTCTTCAAGGAAGCGCTGAAGGGCATTTAAGGCCTTGTGGTGTATCTTTGGTGGCCATGGTCCTAACATTTTCTCAAGCGAAAAAGTGCGCGCTGAATTTAATAAACGTAGCTCATGTTCGAATCGCTGTCTCTGCGTGGTGTACTTGGGACAGTCAATCAACAGGTGATGGATATCTTTGTCGTCGTGGCTGCATGCACATGTTGAAGATGAGGCACGTTGAATATTGAATAAAAAATGCTTTGTGTAGGCTCAGCAGAGGTCAATCAGTTACTCTTCGAATGATACAGACGGGTTCTTTCCCGTCCCGGGGCTTCCTCAGTAAGTTATACTCGGACGTGGACCCTGGCTGTCCCGACTGCTGTGAAACATTTTGTTCCATGGCTTACCTGCTCTGGCGATGTCCTGCGTTGCCTAACGACGTTCTCTCCAGCGAAGCTGATTGGGAGGAGGCAATCACAAGCACGGTGCACCGAAAGCAAGCCCAGGCTAACCAGAGGGCCCACGAAAGAGCGGAACGTCATGGCGTTCTTTCCTCTATGTGGGTGCGGCCAGCGGTTACAACGGCCTCCCGCTAGGGAGTCCTTACGTAGCTCCTCAGGATTCATTAAAGTTCATTGTCTGTCTGTCTGTGTGTAGGCAGTTCCAAGCCTGAGACGATGAATGAGGGTGTCGATGCATCGAAGGAGCTGATGGTCTAGTTGATACTATCACGTAGTTGCGACACACGCAGCACTTGAGACGAAGCGCGCAGGACTCAAGGTGATGTCAGGTGAACTGTTTATTGGGCGAACTTGTGCCCAGAAAAACAAGGCCAATCACAATTCACAGCAACAGCGGCGTGAACAGTCGTAGGTCGACGGAAAGACTGACAAGCAGCGTAATGCGTCGGCTTTTATACACGCGTCATAACGCGTTCTCGCATTATCTCTGGAGTTCCAGAAGTTACTCAAGTGTGCGAGTCGAGCATGGAAAGTTACAAGAATGGTCGGTACGGTTCCAGAAGTGGCATGCAAGATAAACGCGGCCTGCGTTGCGCGTAACAGAAAGTGATAACAACGCTCCCCGCAAACAATCGAAATGGGCGCGCGTTGGGAAGTGATAACGGCTTTCCACTTAAACAAAACAACCGCACGTGTCACTACTCCCCTCTGAAAAAGCATCGTCCCGATGCTGAAGACACAACATGAAAGTGAGAGCACATGCAATGAGTTAAGTTAATGAATGAATGAATGAATGAATGAATGAATGAATGAATGAGTCTTTATTTTCATTTGTCAAAAAAGGAGGGGACGGGACTAAAAGCCACACAGGTGGCTTGACAAGGGTCCCGACTCCCTATTACATGGCAGTGCAGTGGACATTAATAAAAATAAATGCAATCGAACACTTAAAATACAATATATAATCAAAGTAGACATTTATACAATAGTTAAAAGAAGTAGTAGCTACACTTAAGCTAACAAAATAACAACGAATTATCACACACTCGACGCAAACATGAAACTGAATGGATACATATATCGGTACATTGCAAAAATAAGAAACACATCGTTTAACACATCACAAAAAAAAAATGAAAATAGAGCGTAAGTTCATTCCTGCGTGCTATGTAATTCTGTGGTGATCTTGCCCATAAAGTAATGCTTGATATCTTTATTAGATGCTACTGAAGGATCGAAGTCATCATTTAAGAGTAGATTGAATAGTTTAGGCACTGTGTAACTCAATGACTGCGTGCAACCGTATGCCCTAAGGGTGGGTACAGCCCACCGTTCCTTCAATCAGGTATCCTTGGTAGACCTATTTTCTTTCAGCTTTGCTAAAGTGACAATGTAGTTTTCTTTATTTCGCAGGAAACACCGGTACATCAGTGTTAACCTGTAGTCAAATAAACTAAATACAGGCATAATATCATATTTAGGAAAAAGTTCAACCGTAGAATAAGGTAAGGTACCTTTGCTATATAACGGATAGCTCTCTCTTGGAGCATATGCAACTTTTTTAGATTTGTGATACCAGTGGTACACCACACAACACTGCAATACTCCAAATGAGAAGACACCAGAGAATTATACAGAAGAATTTTAACTTTAACAGGGAGCATGTGTTGCACTCTTGCTATGGCACCAACAGTGCTAGACATTTTTGATCGTATGTATTCCGTATGTTCGTTCCAAGTCAAATGTTCCGAAAAAATAACACCAAGAGTTTTTACATTGGTTACAAACTCTATCAACTCATTATCAGGATGAACAAACAATGGTTTTGATATTTTTTTCCCTTTGGATCGATACAATATTTCTTTTGTTTTCCCTGAGTTTATTATCAAGCGATTCATGTCTGTCCAATTTTTTATCTCTTTTAAAACTTGATTGGTTGTTTCTTCTAACTCACTTTCAACTGTTCCTGGAAGAAATACTGTTGTATCGTCAGCGTATGCGACAAACTGTGCTTTATCTGTTATATGTACGATGTCGTTAACGTATATAGAGAACAATAAGGGCCCTAGTACGCTTCCTTGGGGGACTCCTTTTTTAACAGGCCGCTCGGTAGATTTTGCAGTGCTGATATCTACATATTGTACCCTGTGTGTAAGGTACGAATGAATGAGGTCGTGAGCTGTTCCACGGACACCATATTTCTGGAGCTTTAGTAGAAGAATAGCATGATAAATGAGGTCAAATGCTTTCGAAAAATCTATGTATACACCTATAATAAATTCCTTGTTATTTAATGATTCCATGATAATTTCTTTTTGGGTAGTGAGCGCCGTTTCTGTTGAGCGATGTTTCCTGAACCCATGTTGAAAGTCACAAAGAAGGTTGTGCTTACTGAAATACGACGTCAAACGAAAGTGCATTATTTTTCTATACCTTTTGAGAATATCGGTAGGATAGATATGGGACGGTAATTGCTTAAAATGTTCTTATCGCCTTTTTTGTATATTGGCACTACACGTGAAACTTGCATCAGTTTAGGGAAAACGCCACTGGACAAAATGATATATAAATGTGAGTGACGAGTGGAGTTATAATGTCAAGAACATATTTCACAGGAACAATTTGGATTCCATCAGCATCTTTAGTTTTGCTATTTTTCATTGAGTTGAGATAAGAAAAATCTTCTTGACAACTAGTTGGAGAAAAGAAAAGTGAATCGGGGTTTTCGTTCCGTGTTAATGTATCGCTAACATAAGAAGCTGCGGTGATGTTATCTACGCGATCTGTGGGTGCAAACACACAGTTAAAGGCATCTGCGAGTGCTTCCCCTGATAGCTCTTTCCCTTCGCTTAAGATGATATTTGAGATAGCTGGTGCACTGCTTGGGTGAAGAAGCGCGTTTAATTTGTGCCAAAGTGCTGCCGATGTCTGCGTCTTTTCGTCACAAAATAAATTGATATAGTAAGAATCTTTTGCATTCTTTAACATAGATGTAAGCTGGTTGCTATATGATTTGAATTCTGCTAGCAATAATGCATCTCTAGTTTTCACAAATTTTGCGTAGAGGGCATTTTTATGTTGTATCATTTTTAACAGCCTAGAAGTGATCCAAGGCTTACGTGCCTTTTTAGGCTTACTTATTTTCTTGATTGGGAAGTTCGCCCTGTAAAGGGAGGTAAATGTATTTATGAAGGTAGTATAGGCAATGTCACTGTCATCTGATTCGTAGACAGGACTCCAGCTTTCTTCGCTGATAGCTCGTCGAAATGAATCAAGCCCACGTGACGTTATTATTTGAATACTGCGTGTTTGGAAAGGTCCGCTTTTAGAAAGTTCGTTTTTTTCTACCGACATGAATATACCATGATGATCAGTAATGCATGCATGAATCACATCAGCCGTTATTAAAGTCGGATTAATATTTGTGATGAAAACATCCAACAATGAGTCACCATCTAGGGAAATACGCGTCGGACTAGTGATCATATTGCAGGCACCACTGGAAACCATAATCGAACAAAGTTCTTTTTGCTGACAAGTAGGCGCAAGCATGTTCACATTAGATCACCACCGATAACAAATTCAAGGTTATACTCTGAAGCAAAAGCAAAGAAACGATCAAGAAAACTTATAAACTGCTTGAAATCACCTGAGGGTGGTCTATAAGAAACACAGAACAAATTACCACGACTTCTCATAGTTAGCACTTCATAGTCAGGGTTCACATCTGTTAATTCCGGCACATGCTCAGCAAGTATGTCTTCCTTAATCAGAAGGGCAACGCCGCCACCGCGCTTAGTTTCACGATTTTTAAAGTGATAATGCGCCATAGTTAATCAGCGCGCGTAATAAGGTTTAAGTCGCACCGCGTGTACAAATTCAGGTCGGGCGCGCCGCCGCTGGGATGGTGTTAAGCCATCGGGCACGACCTCCTAGTCCAGTTCACCACGACGTCGGACTACCTTGTAGGGTCCAAAGTAGCGCCGCAAGACCTTCTCACGCGATCTCCGTCGTCGTATCGGCGTCTTAACCCAGACAAGGTCGCCGGGTTGGTATTCAGTGTGGCGTCGTGGAAGGTTGTAGTGGCGCCTGTGGACCGTCTGTTGCCGCTTGATACGCACGCGGGCTAGCTGTCCAGCGTCTTCGGCGCTATCCAGGTAGCTGACAACGTCGAGGTCTTCTTAGTCGCTGCCGACCGGTAGCATGGCGTCAAGCGTCGTTGTTGGGCACCGTACGTAGACAAGCCTGTATGGAGCAAGCTGCGTCGTTTCTTGCACGCCGTGTTGTACGCTAAGGTGACATACGGAAGTATGGCGTCCCCCGTCTTGTGTTCGACGTCGATATACATTGCCAGAATGTCGGCGATAGTCTTATTTAGACGCTCGGTGAGGCCATTCGTCTGTGGGTGGTATGCGGTGGTTCGACGGTGATTTGTCTGACTGTACCTCAAGATCGCCTCAGTTATGTCAGCCGTAAAGGCCGTACCTCTGTCGGTGATGAGGACCTCCGGTACTCCGTGACGCAGGACGATATTCTCAATGAAGAACTTGGCGACCTCGGCAGCCGTACCCTTGGGCAAGGCCCTTGTTTCGGCATAGGGGGTGAGGTAGTCAGTCGCTACGACGATCCATTTGTTTCCGGAAGTAGACGTCGGGAACGGCCCCAGTAAGTCCATGCCGATGTGCTGGAACGGCCGTCGAGGTGGTTCGATGGGTTGCAGAAGTCCAGCTGGCCTAGTTGTCGGTGTCTTGCGTCGCTGACAGTCTCTGCATGTCTTTACGTAATGGGCGTCGTCGGCAGTGAGGCGAGGCCGACAGTACTTCTCTTGTAGTTTTGAGACTGTGCGGGAAAAACCGCGGTGTCCTGCTGTCGGGTCGTCGTGCAAAGCTTCGAGAACCTCTGGACGTAACGCTGAAGGCACCACGATGAGGTGGTCGGCGCGTTGCGGCGTTTCTTCAGGAGAAGGTTGTTCCGTAGGAAACACGAAGCCAGTCCTAGGCGGAATACTTTCGGCACGGCGGCGGTATGGCTTTCCATGAGGCTCTTGAGCTCTGGGTCAGCTCGATGACGTTCCGCTAAGTCGTCGGTACTTATGGGTCCCAAGAAAGGGTCATCGTCCTGGTCACCGTGCGGCGGTGGATCGACGGGGGCGCGAGACAAGCAGTCGGCGTCGGAGTTCTTTCATCCGCTCTTGTAGACGACGGTGATGTCAAATTCTTGTAGTCGAAGACTTCATCGTGCGAAGCGTCCAGATGGACCTTTCGAGTTAGCTAGCCAACACTAGGCATGGTGGTCACTCACGACTTTGAAAGGCCTGCCGTACAGGTAGGGGCGGAACTTTGATGTAGCCCAGATGATGGCAAGGCATTCCTTTTCCGTTGAGCAGTATGCGCTTCCGCCTTCGAAAGTGACCAGCTAGCGTAACTGATAACCCTTTCAAGTCCGTCGGTCCTGTCCACGAGCACGGCGCCGAGCCCTCTGCTGCTTGCGTCCGTGTGAATTTCGGTGTCGGCATCTTCGTCTAAGTGTGCGAGTACTGGCGGCATTTGCAGGCGTCGCTTTAGTTCTTCAAATGCCTCGACTTGCGGCGTTTCTCTTTTGATGTCGACGTCGGCCTTCGTGAAGTACATCAGCGGCTCGGCGATCCGCGGAGCTCTTGACGAAGCGCCTGTAATAAGCGCAGAGTCCAAGAAATCGGCGTACTGCTCTCTTGTTGGTGGGCGGAGGAAAGTCGGCGATCGCGGCTGTTTTCTGCGGATCAGGGTGTACTCCCGACTTGCTCCTCGTAGGTGAAGCTGCTCGTAGGTGAGGCTCCTCGTAGGTTAAGCGGCATTTTCTAGCTTCAGGGTAAGTCCGGAGGCTTTGATTACTTGAAGAACAGCTTCAAGTCGCCGGAGGTGTTCGTCGAAACTGGAAGCAAATATGACTACGTCGTCCAAGTAGACGATGCAAATCTGCTACTTCAAGCCTGCTAGTACTATGTCCATAACCCGTTGGAACATCGCAGGCGCCGAGCAAAGACCAAAGGGCATCACCTTAAACTCGAACAGGCCGTCTGTTGTTATGAAGGCAGTCTTCTCTCGGTCTCTCTCGTCTACTTTGATTTGCCAGTAACCGGTTTTGAGGTCCATCGACGAAAAATACTTTGCGTTGTAGAGTCGATCCAAAGCATCGTCTATCCGTGCGAGAGGATTCACATCTTTCTTCGTGATCTTGTTCAGGCGACGATAATCGACGCAAAAACGTAGGGTTCTGGGATAACACGACTGGGTGCTTCAAGGGGAACTATTTATTAAGTTGAAGTGGTTAAAAAGATTGAGAAGTCACAAAGCACATGATGGCATTCTGGCCAACCATGGGTGATGCCGCTGTCGATAGCGCTCTCCCCGAACGAGTGAGGCTGGTGATGTCTCCCTTTACATCTTCCTTTATCACAGGTTCAGTTTGACAACTGGTTTTACAAGGCGGCCATAGCGAGTTGCTGTGTGGCTGCTAGGGGTCTGCAGTGTCGCACTGTTTTGTACAGGCTCAGCCGCTGCTTGGGTTTCAGACGCCGCCTGCACCTCCTTAGGCTGATCTGGTATTGGTGGCTGGGAACACCTTGTTTGAGCTGTCATTGGTGTTCTTGTAGGCCTTATCATGGATGTGTTTCGTCTCAGCAACCCATGTGGTGTCTGCAGTATGAAGGATCTTCGTGCTCCATGCCTGTTCACCACTGTAGCGGGAGTCCATCTTCGAGGTCCTTCCCAAACGCAAACACTGTCACCAGTGTGTATTGGTGGAGCTCTTGAAGTGTGCTTGTCGGCATACTCCTTCTGCCTCATTCGTTCTCGTGACAATTTTTCTACGACGTCTGTGATAATTTTTGGCTTTAATAAGTCAGTTTTAGTGGGTAATGTGGTTCTTGCACGCCTTCCGTAGAGACGTTGCACTGGTGAGCCTAGGTTTCCATCTCGTGGTACATTTCTTATGTTTAACAGTGCCATCTGTATGTCACTGCCGTCTGATGCGCATCGTTTGAGCAGGTTTTTCATTGTTTGTACTGCCCTTTCAGCCAGGCCATTGGATCTTGGATATAGCGGGCTGGATGTTTCCAACTGGAAGTTCCACTCTTTCCGAAAAGTGTTGAATTCACGAGCCGTGAAGCAAGTTCCATTGTCAGATTCAACCACTTTGGGTATTCCATGTGTCGCGAACCATGCCTTCATTGCTTGGATCACTTCTCTTGCGGAACAGTGTTTCAGCTCCGAATAGTCTATGTAGCCAGAGTAACTGTCTGCTATCACTAAGTGTGGTGTTCCTTTGTAGTCAAATATGTCTACTGCCACACGCTCCCATGGCAATTCCGGCACTTCTTTTGGCAACAGTGGCTCCTTTGGAGGACGCCTTTGCATTGTTTGGCACACTGTACAAGTCTGTACAATGTTGCGCACGTCGTTTGGCATGCCCGGCCAATAAACGGTCTCTCTTGCCCTTTTTAGGCAGCTGTTGATGCCCAGGTGTCCAGCGTGGATAGACTTCATGACTCTATCCTTCCAAGTGTTTGGCATTACTATTCGAGTGCCGCGAAACAACAGGCCTTCATACACGGATAGTTCATCACGCAAATGTGTGAACAGCTTTTGTGCACTTGTCATTTTTCTTGCATCAGGCCATCCGTGATTTGTCGCCTGTATCACACTTTGTATGGCTTCGTCTTGTGCCACTGCTGTCTGCAGTTCTGCCATCGTTTCTTCTGACATAGGCAGTATGGCAAGAACTTCCAATTCTTCAGCGATGGTGCCTGCATCCTCGCTTGTGTTGCAGTCACGGCTAAGCAGGTCTGCAATGTGTAGGTCCTTCCCTTTTTTGTAGACGATTGTGGGACCATAGTGTTGGATGTCAAAGAGGAGTCTCTGTAGTCTGGGTGGTGCAAGTCCAAGTGGTTTCTTGCTGATTGTCTCCAGTGGACGGTGATCTGTTTCTATTCGCAAGGGTCTGCCATAAATGTATGGGTGGAACTTCTTGCAGCCATACCTGATTGCCAGCGCTTCCTTTTCTATTTGCGGATAGTTCCTTTGTGCAGTGTTTAACGTTGCTGATGCATACGCAATTGGCTTTCCCTCTTGCATTAGCACTGCACACAACGCTTTTGAGCTGGCGTCAACTGAGAGTGTCAGCTCACCATTTACATTATAGTACTTCAATGTAGGTGCTTCTTTGAGGTCTTTTTTAATAGCCTCTAGTGCATTGCTCTGTTCTTCAGTCCACATCCATGTTGTGTCCTTCTTTAGGAGCTTTCTCAGAGAGATTGCCTTTTCTGCCAAGTTGGGTAGGAACTTCTGTAGATATTGTAGCATTCCCAGAAGTCTTTGCAGTTCTGCTTTGTTGGTTGGTTCTTTGATTTTCTCAATTGCTGTGACCTTGTCTGTGTCTATTCCTAGACCTTTGTCTGTGAGTACATGGCCTAAGAACTTGACCCTCGTCTGGTTGTAGACACATTTTTGTTCATTTAGTTTTGCGCCAGCCTGACGCAGCCTTTGTAGCACTGCTTTGGTGTATTTTTCTAGCTCCTCAGCTGTCTTGGCGTAAACTAGAATGTCATCCATTGAGTTGGCAACGTTGGGGAGGCCTTTTAAGACTTCTGTAACGACCTGTTGAAATACTTCCGGTGCTGTCGATATTCCAAAGGGAACTCGTAGAAACGTATATCTGCCCCAGGGGGTGCTGAATGCCAAGTATCTGCGTTTTCTCGGACAGTGGCAGCTGCCAAAAGCCTTTCTTTAAGTCGAGTAGTGTGAATACTTTGCATCCACTCACTTGTGCGGCAATTTCGTCCAGTGTCTTCAGTGGGAAGTGCCGTCGAAGAAGTATCTTGTTCAGGTCTGTTGGGTCAAGGCAGATCCTTAGCTTGCCCTTTTGCTTGATGACTACCATTTGGCTGCATATGGGGGTTGGTTCATTGACTCTTTTGATAATTCCAGCCTTTTCCATGCTGTCGAGTTCAGTCTTTACATCGTCCATGAGGGCATATGGTACCTTTCTCGGAGGCCTGACCTCACATTTGCTTGCATCCTCTATCAAGTCTGCGTCGTACACAAAACCTTTTATGCATCCGAGTCCCATGTAGAGGTCATCTTGCATGTGCTTGTCTAGCACTTGCACACGCTTCACAAGGTTCAACACATCGCATGCATTTCTGCCCAATATTGGCGTTAGCTGTCCGTCTACAACAACGAATTTAACCTTGACGGGCTTGTTTCGCACTGTGCATGGGGCTATGCATTCTCCTGACACATCAAGCTTGTGCTGGGTGTATGACACAATGCGTTTCACTGGTGACTGAGTCAATTTGAGACCTAGGGACGTGGCAACATTCAGTGGCAGGACGTTGCACTGGGCGCCTGTGTCTAGTTTCATGTCAATTGACTTCCCACACGCAAAAGTAATGGTCTCGTGCCAGTCTTCTTCGGCGCTGTTTTCGTTTTGAATCACGGAGATAAACACTTCGTCGTCGGAGTTGGACTGCTCAACACCCGTCGCGTTCACTCGTCGTTGTTGTTGTCTCCTTCCCGTTCGGCACACCGTCGCGAAATGTCCGACTTTGCTGCATTTCTTGCACTTCTTGCCATATGCTGGACAGTTGCCTTTCGCGTGCTTGGTCCCGCAGTATCCACACTTGAACATCGCTCTTGTTGGCGAGTCAGTTGGCTTGTCTTCATCGTTGTTCCGCCCTTTGGCTGCGCTCTGTCGCAATGCGTCGACTTTTTGGGTGCCCTGTGTCGTCATTTCTTTCATTTGCTGGGCTGCTTGCTCGTTGGCTCGGCACAGGTGAATCGCTTTTTCCAAGTCGAGAGTTGGGTCAGTAAGGAGTTGTTCTCTTACGAAGTCATTTCTAACACCCACAATGATTCGGTCGCGGAGGAGTTCTTCCGTCAGCGAGCCGTAGTTGCACCTGCTTGCCTGCAACCTTGCAGCAGTCACATAATCCGTGAAGGTTTCTCCCTCCTTTTGTGTCATGAGATTGAACTTGTAGCGTTCGTAGGCGTGATTTATGCGCGGCGTGAAGTGCTCAGTGAACCTCTTCTTGATAACTTTCACGTCCTTCTTCTCGCTCTCCGTTAGGTTGAACGTACGAAAGATCTTTTCAGCTTCGGTTCCAATAACAGACATAAATGTTGCTACTTGCACTTCGGGCGTCTTGGTCTGAAGCTGGACGGCGGTTTCATAGCATTCGTATGCTTGCAACCAGTCTTCCCACGTGGTAGGGTCGCTCGAATTCGTATCCAACGATTTCGGTGGCCGCAGACCATTCTCGCCGGCCATTGTTGACTTCGACCGCGTCTATCCCACTTCTGACACCATGTGATAACACGACTGGGTGCTTCAAGGGGAACTATTTATTAAGTTGAAGTGGTTACAAAGATTGAGAAGTCACAAAGCACATGATGGCATTCTGGCCAACCATGGGTGATGCCGCTGTCGATAGCGCTCTCCCCGAACGAGTGAGGCTGGTGATGTCTCCCTTTACAGGTTCCATCCTTCTTCTTCACTAACACCACGGGTGATGCCCACGGACTCGCAGACGGCTGAATGATGTCGTCACGCAGCATTTCGTCGACTTGTTGCTTGATGGCCTCGCGTTCCCGTGCCGAAAATCGGTAGGGGCTCTGACGGAGAAGCCGGGCATATTCGTCGGTTATGATGCGATGTTTTGCGAGAGGGGTCTGACGAAGCCTCGATGACGACGAGAAGCAGTCCTTGTATTGCAGGAGTAAGGCCTTGAGCTCCTTTTGTTGCTGCCTGGAAAGGCCTTGATTGACGTCGAAGGCGGGTGCGGACACTGCGGCCGTCGTTGCGCGTCCGCGAGAATCGGTGAGGGCGAAGGCATTGCTTACTTCCACAAATTCACTTAGGTGCGCCACCGTCGTACCCATATTCAGGTGCCAGTATTCATTGCTCAAGTTCGTACCATTACCTTGGCTTCGCCGTTATGAAGCTTCGCTATGCCTCTTACGACGCACGTCTGATGGTCTAGGAGCAAGTGCTGGTCGCCTTCGAGGACGCCTTGTAAGTGGGTAGGCGCCTTGGTGCCGACGTAAATGATGACGCTGGACAGTGGCGGGATGGTTACCTGCTCTTCTGTCACATTCAAGGCATGATAAGCGACGTTGCAGTCTGACGGCGTTGCATTATCCGTGGGCAGCGTGATTGAACTTTATCTAAGGTCGATGACTGCACCGTGCTGGTCTAGGAAATCCATGCCTAAAATGACGTCTCGTGAGCATTGCTGCAGGACCACAAAACTCACCGAATACGTCTGGGTGTCAATCGTGACTCTTGCCGTGCAGGTTCCAGTCGGTGTTATAAGGTGGCCCCCTGGTGTTCGGATATGTGGTCCTTCCCATGCAGTCTTTAACTTCTTGAGTTTGGCGGCGAAGAGACCACTGATGACAGAGTAGTCGGCGGTGGCATCGACTAGGGCGGTGACGCTGTGGCCGTCGATAATCACGTGGCGGTCGGTGGTTCGTCGTCTTGCGTTCCGGTTAGGTCGGGGCGTCGGATCGCGGCTGCGTCGGCTTGCTCCGGCACTGCTATGTCGCGTCGGCGGCGACGCTTTCTCCTGAAGACTGGTCAGGCGGCGTGCTGCGACTACGTCGGGAGGGTTCGTGCGTCGTGGTTGTCGTCATCGGCGGCAACGGCGGCGGCGGAGGAGCATCTTCGGCATTGCGTCGTGCAGCAACCGCACCTCCATCGGTTGCTGCCTTTAGTTTCCCGGATAGCGGCTTCGAAATCGGCCCCGGTTAGGGCCGGTGTACTGGCGGCGATCCGGGGAGACGTATCGGCCAGGCGAAGGTGAACGGGGTGGCCGTCGTCGTTGCCACTGCGATCCGGCGATGCGGTAGTCGGCGATGTCGCGAGGTCGCTCACCTGGGCCCGGACGCGGCGCGTTCCATCTCACGGTACTGGCAGTAGCGGTAGGTGTGCCCGGCTTCGCAACAGTGGTAGCATAGTGGGCGGTGGTTCGGGGAGCGCCAAATATCAGTTTTCCTCGGCGCGCGCTGCATTAACAATGACGCATTATTAATGTAACTCATTGCATGTACTGTCACTTTAATGTTGTGTCTTCAGCATCAGGATGATGCTTTTTCCGAGGGGGCTAGTGACACGTGCGGTTGTTGCTTGTGCGTAGCTTGTGCAGGTTGGCGTGCAGCAGCGGCGTAGGTCATCGCCTCCGGTTGGGGTTGTGGTCATTCGGTAACGCTCAGTGAGCGCTATACTTTTCGAACAATGTCTTCAAGGGAGGAGAATTGGGGCTGCGACGACGGGAACATCCGGCGCAGTTCTTCGCGAACGACAGCCCTTATGGTCTCGCGTACGTCGTCGGGGCCGAGTATTTGGACTTCTGCGATATCTGGGACCATGCGGCGATTGTATGGCCGCATGGTTCGCATCGCGAGTGTTTTCTCAATGGCGGTAGCCTCGGAGAGGAACTCTTGAACCGTCTTTGGCGGGTTTTTGACTAGTCCGGCGAAGGGCTCCTGCTTCACTGCTCGCATAAGCAGGCGAACTTTCTTGTCCTCAGACATGTCGGCGTGGCGGAAAAGTCGCGTCATCTCCTCCGTAAAGATGGTTACGTTTTCGTTGGGGAGCTGCACCCGAGTCTCAAGCAGAGATGCGGCTCTTTCCGCACGACGCTTGCAAATGTGGGCAGGAAAGCAGCGCGGAAGTCGTCCCAGCTTCGAAGCGTTGACTCACGGTTCTCGAACAAAGTCCTTGCGGCCTCTTCCAAATAGAAATGCACTTGGCACAGCTTCTCGTCGGGGTCCCACTTATTAAGGCGGCGACACGGTCGTAGATGTTCAGCCAGCTTCCCGGGTACTCGTATGACGATCCACGGAAGATAGGTGGCTGTTTCGGCTGATGGACGACCACGGTTGCCGGAGATCGGGCTTCCGCCATCGTGGATGCCGGTTTCGTTGGAGCCCTTGTTTTCTTGTCCTTGTCGGGAAACGGAAGGTATTGGGGCGGGAGTCCTTGTTGTCTGCGGCTAGCTAGAACGACCGGGTTGGCGTCGTCCTCTTGGCGGCTTGGGCTTGGCTCACGGCTGGACAGGGGCGTACGGTACATTGACCGAAAAGCACCTCCACCAAATGTCACGTGGTTGTGACATACGCAGCACTTGAGACGAAGCGCGCAGGACTGAAGGTGATGTCAGGCGAACTGTTTATTGGGCGAACTTGTGCCCAGCAAAACAAGGCAAATCACAACTCACAGCAACAGCACCGTAAACAGTAGTTGGTCGACGGAAAGACTGACAAGCAGCGTAATGCGTCGGCGTTTATGCATGCGTCATAACGCGTTCTCGCATTATCTCTGGAGTTCCAGAAGTCGCTGAAATGTGCGAGTCAAGCGTGGAAAGTTACAAGGATGGTCGACAGGGTTCCAGAAGTGGCATGCATGATAAACGCGGCCTGCGTTGCGCGTAACAGAAAGTAAAAGCAGCACTCCCCGCAAACAATCGAAATGAGCGGGCGTTGGGAAGTGATAACGGCTTTCCACGTAAACAAAGCAACCGCACGTGTAAATACTCAAGATTAGGGTCGACAAAATGTATTCTTTTGTTTTCTTTGTGAACCAATTGAGCAAGCACAAGCATTTCTTAGCGAACTTCGGCGAGTTTGAACGTATCTATCTATCTATCTATCTATCTATCTATCTATCTATCTATCTATCTATCTATCTATCTATCTATCTATCTATCTAGCCGCCTACGATTTTGTGCTCTCCTGGACGTTTCGCTAATCGGATGTTTACAAAAATTGGTATGCCACATCATGACTACATGACGAACATAAATGACAGGTCATAGCATGAAAATCATGACATGAATGTCATGAGCGGCATGATTTACATGCCACGGTCTTGGTGCTCTCCTGGTCGTTTCGCTAATCGGATGTATGCGAAAATTGGTATAGCACAACATGACTGCCTGACGAACATAAGTGGCTGGTCATAACACGAAAATCATGATATGCATGTCATGAGTAGCATGATTTACATGCGACGGTCTTGGTGCTCTCCTGGCCGTTGCGCTAATGGGATGTATACAAAAATTGGTAGGCCACAATATGACTGCATGGCGAACATAAATGGCAGGTCATAACATGAAAATCACGACATGCATGTCATGAGTGACATGATTTACATGCCACGCGTTTCGTTATTGGGACGTATACGCAAATTGGCATGCCACATGACTGCATCACAA
Source organism: Hyalomma asiaticum (assembly GCA_013339685.2). Lineage (NCBI taxonomy): Eukaryota > Metazoa > Arthropoda > Arachnida > Ixodida > Ixodidae > Hyalomma > Hyalomma asiaticum. The sequence continues at coordinate 4,619,757 of CM023482.1, read as the reverse complement.
AGGTAAATAACAGTTCGTAACACGAAAATCATGACATGCATGTCATGAGTGGCATGATTTACATGCGACGGTCTTGGTGCTCTCCTGGCCTTTTTGTTAATGGGATGTGTACGAAAATTGGTATGCCACAACATGACTGCATGGCGAACATGACTGACAGGTCACAACACGAAAATCATGATATGCATGTCATGGTCGACATGATTTATATGCCGCGTGTTTCGTTAACGGGATGTATACGAAAATTGGCACGCCACAAGATGACTGCATCACGAATGTAAATGACAGCTCATAACATGACAATCATGACATGCACGTCATGAGCGACATGATCTACATGCCACGGTCTTGGTGCTCTCTTGGCCGTTTCGTTAGTGGGATGTGTAGGAAGATTAGTATGCAACAATATGACTTCATGACGAACATAAATGACAGGTCTAACATGAAAAGCATAACATGCATGTCATGGGCGGCATGATTTTCTTGCCAGGCGTTTCATTAATGTATACCAAAACTGCTATGGCACAACACGACAGCATGACGAACGTAAGTGACAGGTCATATACATTATAATCATGACACGCGTGTCATGACCGGCATGATTACATGTCATGGTCCTGGCGCTATACTGCCGTTTCGTTAATGGGATGTATGGGCTCCGTCTACTGAGCAGAGGGCGCTACGTAGCTCTCGTCGGACGGCTCAGTCGCGCACGGTGCAAACCGAGGCGACAGCGACGCGCGCGTTTCTTCGCTGCCTTCCGGGCGTGTTGCGAACCACACGAACTCTCACGGCGTCGCCATTTGGAACAGTTGGCCGCAGGTTTGGAGCGCGCGTCTCAAAGGAAATAAAACGAAAGAAGTTGGGACGGGCGGTCGCTGCTGCTATAGAGTTGGAGACGCGCATCGCGTTCGCGTATTTTCCTATCACAGTCTGCCCAATCTTGCTTCTTCTCTCCGCCAGGCAGTGCATTCTGGCGCTGATGTCGCACATGGAAAACTCGACTGCACGGAGCCTATGCGAAAATTGGTTTGGCACAACATGACTGCTTGACGATCATAAATGACAGGTCATAACATGAAAATCGTGACATGCATGTCATTAGCGGCACGATCTACCTGCCACTCGTTTCCTTAAAGGGGTGTATACCAAAATTGCTATGGCACAACACGACTGCATGACGGCCATAAATGACAAGTCATAACGTTAGAATCATGACATGCGTGTATGAGCGGCGTGGTTTACATGCCACAGTCTTGGTGCTCTTGCGGCCGTTTCGTTAACTTCATATGTACCAAACTCGGTATAACGAGACAACAATGCAAATCCATTTTACGTTCCTTACGCATGCTTCGCATTTCCTTGATTCCCACTGCACGTGGGATCTGCCAATTTTTTTTGTCCTCCTAAGATGCGGCGTATATCGGATGGAGATATGGGAATGAGGCAAATTTCTGAAGAATCATGAGCAGCTTTCGCCAAATCATCAGCCAGTTAGTTTCATTTGATTCCGCAATGACATGGGACCCATTGGAAGACAATATGATGTTTTTGTTCCGTAGCTTGTGCAAGTTCTTTGAGAATTGCGTATATGACATGTAGATCTATATGTTTGGAGTAGCACTTTGAATACATTTCAATACTTTCGAGGCCGCTTTGATAATTTAATAAAGCTGACTCCTAATAAAATGGCCACCAGCTCTGATGTTGAAGACGATGGATGACCTAGTCGACATGCGTATTCTTCATGCTACTCGGGTAGGACAAATGCTGATGTCGATGTCTCTTTGGTGACCTAACCATCCGTGTACACATGGACGTAGTCGATGTACCTTTCAAACAGATGGTGTGAGCCCAACTGCAACACTGCAAAGGGTGGGAAATCATGCTTACTGTGAAGGCCTTCAATTGGTGTTTCGATAGGTGGTATCTCCAGAAGCCCAAGGTGGGTAGTTTAAATCTGATTGCGAAAGTGTTCAAAGAGGAAGCCGCGGAATGTGGTGTTGGTACACACAGTGTATCTGTGTTCAAGGACGACTTCCAATACGTGAAATCAGTGGGTGTGAAGGGTGCTGCGTAATTAAACGAAACAAGTGGCGACATGTTTCCACATTCCGAATCACACTGAAAGGAGGTTATCGTGCCTCTGCTAATGTCAAGGAGCTTGATGTCGCTTGCGGAACACCCAGACACACGCGTAGGTTACGTGCTTGTAGCAGCTGGAGGCGGTGTAGAGAAGTCTGGGAAATGCCTTGCAGAACTGGCGCAGAGTAGGCAATCTTTTGTCGGATGAGGCCACAATGGACATGGAGTAGTGACGCCGATGTACCACCCCGTTTCGTTCCCGCGATGCGGCGGAGAACATTTATCGTACCGTTGATCTGGCCTTCGAGATCAGATATGCGTTGGGTACACTTGAGTTGACGGTCTAGAGTAACACCAAGGAAACGATGTTTTCGTCCAATTTGAATACTCTGACCGTCCACTAAAAGATTCAAGTTCTTTGCTTTCTTTCTGGTAAATGGCAGAACCACAAGTGTAGCAGCTTGGGCTAGTTTGTTTGCGTTCATGGTGGCGAGTTTCGCACGAACATAGGAAAAATGCGACAGAGACGAAAGAGCGCTGACTTCCAACTGATCTTTATTTTGCAGAGCGAGAAGATATATACATACAAAGAAGAACATCAAAATAACAAGCCTAATCAACATACTGTCAGTCAAATAACATGTGACTTGTTATTTTGATGTTCTTCTTCTTTGAATGTATATATCTTCTTGCTCTGCAAAATAAAGATGAATTGGAAGTCAGCGCTCTTTCGTCTCTATCGCATTTTTCCTATGTTCGTGCGCTGTGAAACTCGCCATCATGAAGGCAGAACCACAGACTTGGCGTAAAAAATCTCCATGCCTCGGTCCTTGAGGCAATCGCTTACTGCGTTCAATCCTTGCTGTAGCCGGTGCTTGATAACTTCTAGAGATTTATGGGAAGTCCATATGCACATGTCGTCTGCATATATAGATATACCCAAATCATCCGGCAGCACTTTTTGGAAGCCCTGCTATTGCAGCGTTAAATAGAAGCGTAATAAAACTGCTTCTTGGGCTAGTTGGTTCAATATAGAGTGCAAATGCTTACAGGGCGCAAATTCAACAAACAAAAGAGAGGGACACACAGACACACACAAAGCGCCACTACCAACTGATTTATTCAGGACAGAAGAAAGGGGTGTCTATTTATACTGTAGCAGATGCGGAACACAGGGCAATCATACTACATAGCAAGTTTGTCAATCATTTCAAATGCATGCGAAACAGATGCATCTCACCATCAAACAACGATATGGAGGTATCACTTACGCACTTATCTCCTATCATTTTAATGAAGGGAGCTTCCAGAAGTTCTCTAGCCGTTTTATTAGTGCTCCTACCAAGTATGGCGACGCGCCTAAAATGCGGTTCACACGCGCAGGCTCTACAATGCACGCTAAGATGCGCACCGTCCAACTTACTTAATCTGTTCGAGTGCTCTCTCAGTCGAACGTTCAGGCACCTGCCTGTTTGGCCCACATATGACTTTCCACAACTTAGGGGAATTTCATAAACTACCCCAACTGCACAGCGCCCAAAAGGATCAGCGTGCTTCTTCTTGCAGCCTTTTGTCTCGGTACTCGTGGTCCGATGACAGAGTTGCGCAAGTGTGTTGGGGGCAGAAAAGGCAACACGGACGCCGTGCCTGGCAGCCACTTTCTTGAGATTGCGGCTGATCTTGTGCATATAGGGCACTACCACCGGCCTAATAGCATCGGTTCCAGGAGCGTCGGCCTTGGAACATAGACCGTTTATCACCTTCCGCTGAACTGATTCGGCTACGCCTCGGACGACCGACTGAGGGAAACCAGCTTTTAAAAGCCTTGTGACCTGATCAGAAAAGCTTGCCTGCATAGTGTGAACGCATGATTTGCGCAGCGCCGACCCCAGACACAGAGACGCAATACTTTAAAAATGAGTGATGAACTACACGAGCGTTGGAGTGTGTGATGATATTTAAGCAGGTACTTTAACGGATTTGTTTCGGACGACTCTCTCAGGCGAAGCCTCCGAGAGCCTAATTGAGGACAAAGCCGTTTTTCACACAACACAACAACACACAAGGCTTTTAATTTAAACTATAGCAAAGAAAGGAAAGCTAAACGACAAGCACTTGAGGGACAAAAGAAGAAATCACATAAGTAAGAAAGTAGCGCACTCTAATAACGTCTCTATAGAAGCTACACGAGTCCTGCAAGTTCTTAGTCTTTAAGGGTCCGGTAGTGATGTTCGGTGGCGACGTGGCAAAAAAAAGATGGCTCACCATATCGTCGATGATCTTGAGTGAAAGCGAACGAGCGAAGTGCATGCAGACGGCTCGGAAAGATGACGACGGATGTCTCGTTGCGACGGAAGACGGGGGCGGCTAGGCGGCTCGATCAGGTGGCTAGAGGCATCTCGTCCAGGCGTCTCGGCGTGGAACTCGGGCCCGCAGCCCGACTGTTCCCGCTATGCCTACGGGCACAAGAGTTCAGCAAGCCCTCGCCTGGAGCTTGCGAGCCGCTGGGGTTCCGATGGCTGAGGTCTGGTAAGCAGGAGGTCCCGGTCGGGTGAAGCCCTGGTTGCTCGGGTCCGGAACCCGACTGCCGTCTTCAACGCCCGGCCTGGTGGACAATCCGCTGCCTTCCTCGAACTCTCCTGCCCAGAACTCTCCCGGAACTCTCTTTCGTGGAACCCCCCGAAGAATCCGATAGCGCTCGCTTTTCTTTCGCCATTGCTTATTTGTTATCTTTTGATTGGCCACCGCTGCATACCCGTGTTCACCAGATATTGGCCATTGGGAACGCCAACGTCGTGGGTGTTGCTGATTGGTTGCTTCATTTTATTTTATTTTTCTAGCGCCACGCCTTTTGTTCTTCATCGTCATCGTCTTTCATATGCCGCCCTGCCGGTCCGCGAGCGTCTTCTCTCGTTGCCTTCTTTTCGTTTGCGTCACTTCTTTTGTTTTTCAAGCGCACTTTTTGAACCGCGCACATCACACATCACAAAAGCCCCTTTTCGAATAAGTTTTTGTTTTAACAAAAAAAAAAAAAACTGCAGAGATGTGCGCATCCAGTTCAGCACAACACTTCCACATACAGTTCAAACGATAGTGCACATAAACACACACTGCATACTGGCACATATATATCACTCATTAAAAAACAGCTTAAAGCCTAGTTCAACAGGGAGTAAGAACATTTACATCTGTAAAACTATTTACAAAATGTCCATTAGACAGTCCAATATTCATAAACCAAGACAGCCTCCAGTTGTCAGAGTGTCCCTACGTTATTGCGTCCCAAACAAGACGTGCGGCACATTTCACACACTTAAAAGAAATTATGACAGACGCTTGTAGATGCTTCCATTGAGACGTGTCTCTTCCTTTACAACACAGAAGACTCGGACGCTCTGTCGCGCTACATGCTCCGCACGTGCAATTCTCTGCAAGCCCAAGCTGTTGACCGCACGCGCAACGCGTCTGACGCGTTCGGAAGATCACTGGATCCCCTGGCAACATACCCGACGTCTCAACAGAAACACTTTCTGACTTCAGGAACGCCCAAGAAGTTGTATGAGCGTTTCTCTCGATGAATACTTGTGGAACCACTGGGACACAGTTAGGTTGTATATTCAACGGATCGAGCTCAGGCGTCTTTGTTTCTATGGGCTCACTCTCCGTACCGACCGCTTCAAAAGTCTCCTCGTGCCTTTCACCTAGACGGCTACATAGTTCTCGACCAGTTTCAGCAGATTTCGTAGTGCATTCTTGCACTTTGTCCATCTGTCCATCAGGATCATTTTGCCAGCTTACGCTATCGCATACTGCTGGTTCTCCTAGGAATTCTATTGTCCCTGCCTTAATAAGCCCTTTCTCAACGTCTCCGACTGTTCTCGAACAGATCACATCTTTGCTGTCCTCAGAGCTCAACCTTCCTCCAATTACAACGGGGTCACTCAAATGGTCCTGTACCACGCCGTTGACGAGTGTAACCTCAGCCAGCGGTTCACCCGAACAAGTGGCGACAAACGATTCGGAGATTTCTGGACGGCACTGACCGTCATGCTTTGGAGGTTCTCTTACCTCCTAGAGGCTTTACAACAGAATTCATTCTGTGCGGAATTTCCGCGTTCCATAGTCTCGAAGCTGCTTTGCTTCTCCATATGTGCCGTCAACTTAACCTCTCGCGAAGAGCTATGGAAATCTTCACTATCACCGCTCAATAACGGTATATTCTCCTGAGCAACGCCCTTGGATAGCACATCAAACACCGGCTCGCTGGAGCTCCCGCCTAACGACCATTCGCGCCTCTCTCCCAAGAGTGGGTGTAACATTGCGCAAAATTGACAAGGACACAAGATAGACGTTGTAACACACAGGGCGCTCCCAAGAGCCTCGTCTGCTCTGCCAGCTGTAGCTGCAACTGAAGCGTTCCTAACTTCAATTCTTCAAGTTCCCTTTCCTTCTTTTCCATTTCCCTTTCAAATTCCATCTGCACTCTTTCCTCCTCTAGTTCTGCTGCTTCGCGTTCGTCACACCACGCCTTTAACTCATCGCCCTCAAGGCCCATGCGAGTTGCCAGCTTCTCTAACACTTCCCTTAACTCCGAAGTGCTCGTCATACTTTCCAGACTACAGTATTTAAGAAATGAAACGGCTTTGTCCTGTCCTGTCGTAGCAGGTTCTTTAACAGATTTGTTTTCGGACGACTCTCTCAGGCGAAGCCTCCGAGAGCCTAATTGAGGACAAAGCCGTTTTTCACACAACACAACAACACACAAGGCTTTTAATTTAAACTATAGCAAAGAAAGGAAAGCTAAACGACAAGCACTTGAGGGACAAAAGAAGACATCACATAAATAAGAAAGTAGCGCACTCTAATAACGTCTCTATAGAAGCTACACGAGTTCTGCAAGTTCTTAGTCTTTAAGGGTCCGGTAGTGATGTTCGGTGGCGACGTGGCAAAAAAAGAAGGCTCACCATATCGTCGATGATCTTGAGTGAAGGCGAACGAGCGAAGTGCATGCAGACAGCTCGGAAAGATGACGACGGATGTCTCGTTGCGACGGAAGACGGGGGCGGCTAGGCGTCTCGGCGTGGAACTCGGGCCCGCAGCCCGACTGTTCCCGCTATGCCTACGGGCACAAGAGTTCAGCAAGCCCTCGCCTGGAGCTTGCGAGCCGCTGGGGTTCCGATGGCTGAGGTCTGGTAAGCAGGAGGTCCCGGTCGGGTGAAGCCCTGGTGGCTCGGGTCCGGAACCCGACTGCCGTCTTCAACGCCCGGCCTGGTGGACGATCCGCTGCCTTCCTCGAACTCTCCTGCCCGGAACTCTCCCGGAACTCTCCTTCGTGGAACCCCCCGAAGAATCCGATAGCGCTCGCTTTTCTTTCGCCTTTGCTTATTTGTTATCTTTTGATTGGCCACCACTGCATACCCGTGTTCACCAGCTATTGGCCATTGGGAACGCCAACGTCGTGCGTGTTGCTGATTGGTTGCTTCATTTTATTTTATTTTTCTAGCGCCACGCCTTTTGTTCTTCATCGTCATCGTCTTTCATATGCCGTCCTGCCGGTCCGCGAGCGTCTTCTCTCGTTGCCTTCTTTTCCTTTGCGTCACTTCTTTTGTTTTTCAAGCGCACTTTTTGAACCGCGCACATCACACATCACAGAGTGCATGGTCTATATTAGATAAAAATATATCACATAGGATGGGTGCTATGCGCGATCCGATACGAATGCACCCATCCTATGTGATATATTTTTATCTAATATTGACCATGCACTTCAACGCTCGTGTAGTTCATCACTCATTTTAAAGTGTTTAGGTACGTGGATGATCTTTTAATTCTTCTTAGACATGACTGCCCTGTGTCCTTTAAGGAAGCAGTCGACTAAGTTTTAGCGGATTATAAGAAATATGGACAAGGTCTGTCTTTTACCTTTGAACTGCCCAATAATCACCTGCTACACTTTTTAGATATCAGCCTCACGTTTTTACCAAATCATGTTTGCTTTGCTTATAATCCACGGGTTAAAAAAGAACTCCTTCCTTTTGACTCAGCCCATTCCAAGGTTATAAAACGTGGTATTGCGTCTCTGTGTCTCGGGTCGGCGCGGCGCAAATCATGCGTTCACACTATGCAGGCGAGCTTTTCTCATCAGGTCACAAGGCTTTTAAAAGCTGGTTTCCCTCAGTCGGTCGTCCGAGGCGTAGCCGAATCAGTTCAGCGGAAGGTGAAAAACGGTCTATGTTCCAAGGCCGACGCTCCTGGAACCGATGCTATTAGGCCGGTGGTAGTGCCCTATATGCACAAGATCAGCCACAATCTCAAGAAAGTGGCTGCCAGACACGGCGTCCGTGTTGCCTTTTCTGCCCCCAACACACTTGCGCAACTCTGTCATCGGACCACGAGTACCGAGACAAAAGGCTGCAAGAAGAAGCACGCTGATCCTTTTGGGCGCTGTGCAGTTGGGGTAGTTTATGAAATTCCCCTAAGTTGTGGAAAGCCATATGTGGGCCAAACAGGCAGGTGCCTGAACTTCCGACTGAGAGAGCACTCGAACAGATTAAGTAAGTTGGACGGTGCGCATCTTAGCGTGCATTGTACAGCCTGCGCGTGTGAACCGCATTTTAGGCGCGTCGCCATACTTGGTAGGAGCACTAATAGAACGGCTAGAGAAGTTCTGGAAGCTCCCTTCATTAAAATGATAGGAGATAAGTGCGTAAGTGATACCTCCATATCGTTGTTTGATGGTGAGATGCATCTGTTTCGCATGCATTTGAAATGATTGACAAACTTGCTATGTAGTATGATTGCCCTGCGTTGCGCATGTGCTATAGTATAAACAGACACCCCTTTCTTCTGTCCTGAATAAATCAGTTGGTAGTGGTGCTTTGTGTGTGTCTGTGTGTCCCTCTCTTTTGTTTGTTGAATTTGCGCCCTGTAAGCATTTGCACTTTAAATAGAAGCGGGCTTAGAACGCTTCCTTGAGGGACGCCTCCGCCAAGTTGGTGTGTATTGCTGTCGCCATCATTGGTTGAAATACAGATCAGCCTATCCCGTAGAAAGTTAGCGATCCATTTTAAAATACGGCCATGCACTCCAAGTAAAGCTAGTCCGTGCAGCACGGACATGTGGCTGACACAATCAACTGCCTTTTTTATATAAATGAACAGAGCAACAGTGATGTTTCCACATTTCATCTCCTCTTCTACAAAGGTCACGAGATCAAAGATGGAGTCCATAGTGCACCGATGTTTCCTGAAGCCGGTCATCTGTTCAGGAAAACTTTCATTCGACTCAATCCACGACTGCAACCTTACGGTTTTTTCCATGACTTTAGACATGCAGCTTGTGAGACTATAACGGGACGAAATGAGTCGAACGATAGCGGTGATTTACCGGGTTTCAGCAGAGGGATGACTTTAGGGATCTTCCAACATGGTTAGTATGTCTCTCCATCAAGAATACACTGCCATGACTGTGCTTGCATTCCTGTGTTGCGTAACAGGAGCGTGCTGCGCAGTTGCGGCGGCAAGACGACACGTTAAATAAAGGAAGCCGTAAAGACCGCACATCTGAAGGACGGTTGTGTCAGCGCTCCATCAATAGCCCAACTGGATAAAGAGCTGCGTTTTTTATCGGGGGCTCGGTAAGCTCTCTTAGAGTGCATTTCAGGCCTTCTTTCCTTGCCTATTGTTCTGATACGCGATGTGTCTTGAGGTGTCAGAACAATAAAACATTACTTGCTAGTCAGCGCATGTGTGTCATCCTGTCTTTTTTGTCTTTGTGTGGTGCGGGTTGTCTTGCCCGCGATGAACGAACTAGCTGGAAATGTGCTATCCAACCTTCAGTGACTTCAGAACTTAATCGAGTGTTCATTATTATTGTTCCAGGCGCTACGTCTGAGCCAGGCAGCACTGTCAAAGACAGCCGTCGGGCAAATGGTCAACCTTCTTTCCAACGACGTAAACAGGTTTGATCAGGTAAGCAGTACTTTTTTTTTCCTGAAAGACGCCGTGCTCTAATTGCTACGGCACTCGGCTGCTGAAAGGTCGCGGCATCGAATCATGACCGTGGCGGCCGCATTTTAACAGCCAGGGGCACGTGTCACTACACGTTAAATAATCCTAGTTGACTTAGCAGACCATGCTGCTGGTCTAGTTGGTGCTTGGAGAAAAAGATTCCCCGCCCCACCACGTGAGCCACCACTAAGCACCACCAGTAGAAAAAAGACGCCGAGGAAAAGAGCGTCGCCAGCAACTCATTTTATTAGCAGGAATGCAGCAGAGGCCCACCAGACTTGCGCAAACAGCATTGCTTCACATAAGCATCACACATCAGACACGACGTCATTGCAAAGCCATTATTCCAACCCAGCAGGGAATGGCAGAATTCCATTAGCAAAACTGACTCTCGGCCCAGTCGGTGTTTGCTGCAGGACATATTCTAGCCGCAAGGAAAAAAACACGGACAACCTGGAAGGGAGCAACACAGGACAAGTGGCACTTCCGATCAGTTCATTCAGGGCACCAACCCCGGAATAAATGCACAGCAGCATGCGCAGTCTCTTACCAACCTTATGCCATGCAGCGATCAAACAATCCCTTTACCGACGAATGTAGCATATGTATCGCCGATACATGCAGCTTTGTGTTTGACGCGATATGCTTCGATCAACTATCGTGCAATCTGGTTCCTACTTCTTCCCAGAACCTGTTCGTGTTTTACTCTCCTGCGCTGGTGTGTGTGTTACTCTCCTGTCCCATCCGCGTCAAAAAAGTTCCCGCGCTAACTGACAGAACCTTAACTCACGAAACCGTGGGTGACATGTGCATGCCTTGCGGCGCATTGGCGCCAGAGCTGGGCAGTATCGCGGTACAAGAGTATCGCGATAGTATTCCAGAGATACTCTTGATGGATCTGTATTGCGGTATCAAGATACATTTGAATAATGCAGTTGTTTCCCGGTAGTGAAATATTTTTACGATGTATTGCCCCTATCGCGATACTATGCGGGACAGGGATATTTCGTTACTTTTTTTCTCGGGGAATCAGCTTAAACGTGTTTCCACGAGGAAATTTGGTGCCGTTCCGCTGCTGTTCTGCTTTCACCCCCAGACTGCCGCCAGCAAGCGGTGGGTGAAAGAGCGGATACTTCAAGATGCGGTGGGCCTCAAGTTGGGTGGGCCTTTGAGAGCTTGCTCGTGCGAGCTGCTGAAGCGCATGCACCACTCCAAACTGGCACGTGCGACGAGCCGTCATCATTGGTGGTGGCAAATGATGGTTTTCATCACTTTGACGACGAGGACACTTCGGCTTCGGAACGCTCAACACAAACCCATGTGAGAGCGCTATAACGCGCTATAACAGGAATTTCTGCTCCTCTGCAGCTGTAGAGAGACTTTTCCCGTTCGCGAGTCTTGTGTTGAGGCCTAACGCACCATGTCTACATCACCGCCTATTTGAGAAGCTGCTGCTGCTTAAGTCTAATTAACACGCCAAATTTTTCAGCAAAGCAGCTCTTTGTTGAATACATGTATACTTTATCTCAATTCGTTTGTTAGTGGTTCCAGCCCATCGCTTAAGCTATGCTATTTCTAGCATAGCTAGTGCTGTTGCTGCCAAGTACATCGATTTCGGTCTACAATGTGTGTTACTCTTGCTGTGATACAGCATAATCTTTTATTGGAACTGGTATCTGTACATATGTCGTTATTAACAATTATGTACAGTGTAAGCCTCCTTTGTAATGCTTAATGGCACTCAGAGTACTGTGATAAAATAATGAATAAATTACAAGTTTGAACGTGCTGGAACATTTCAAATATTATGCTGCACTTAATAAGTGTGATAAGGAAGTCCAACCCAACCGCAGTTGTGGATGACGAGGTCGGCACCGACTGGCAGACACGATGGCGTCTAGGCTTAACTAACTAGCGCGGCAAATCACGTTCAGCTCACGCCCCACTAGTCCAGCATTGGCGATCCGGCTTCTTCACTACATAAGTGTATTCGCGGAGCATGAACAACCCCGACATAGAAAAAAGTTTTTCAGTATCAGCAGGGTCCCTCAATATTATCTGGTCATGAAACTCCCGCGTCACTCTATGGGAGAGCTTAATATACCGCCCGCAACCGCCGCGTGCGGCGCTGGCGTAGCAAGGAGGGTGACGTGGAGGCCGGCGGGGGCTGTCAGAAGGGTGATCGCCATTAGCGGAGTGTAGGCCCGGCGAGGTGGTGTTGGCGGTTGTTGCTTTTTTGTTTTCTTCGCTGTGACCTCGACGTATTTCTCCATGTGATGAGAGCGATGCCTAACACTTGCTCCGTCCCGGGCTGTCGGTTGGGGCACCAGGGCATCGACGAAAAAATATTTTTGTTCTCTTTACGAGCCGACGCAGAACATCGCGAGTACAGTGGCTAGAAAAGCGAGTGATCCCGCGACAAGAGACGGTCGGGGTTTTGTTCGACTTCGTGTACGTGTGTTAAAAACACTTCTACGCCTAAGACATCATTTGTGCATAGTGAATGGGAGCGTTGTGTCAGTGCCTCGCGATCGCCACAGACTGATGGAAGGCGCCCTACAAAGAACTTTCGAAGATTTGCCTTCCTACTCAACGAAGCAAAAGCAGCGTTCACGTGCCCAAATACGGCACTCACCTGCCAAAAGGCCGTGAGAACATTCTTCAGAACGCCCGGCAACCAAAATTACGACTGTTGCAGCTGCGGACGTCGACAATGCAGCCGAAGAAGAAATTCACGGTAAGTCGCACATGAGGCTGCTTGTTCAATACGCATGCAGGCAGAATGTGGCACCACTACCAGTATAAAATTTTTCCTCTGTCACTATTTACAGATGCAGTACAAACTGCGAATGGCAGTGGCTGTGCTGACGCATTGTGCGAAACAGAGGTAGCCGTCTGTTTGGCATCGTAGCTGGAAAGAGTGAAGGCACAATTTGGAGGTGCCACCCTGACCACCTTCTGTGCCTTCTGCAAATTGTTGAAGAACACACCGAGGAAAAAAATTGAGATGACAATGCCTGTACGAACATTGTAGAAAACATCACTTCTTCCGCCAGTGTCGGCTGCGCAACCCATTTTCTCAGCACTACGGCTGAAATTGTGCACTTGTTTATTAAGCACTGCTCGTACTTTTTTAACGCACGAATGGAATACACTATTTCGTGCCGCCACTCGTCCATCCTGTCCAGGAAAGCAGTGAAATAAACTGTTATTTTAACTTCTTTTTTCTCTCTCCTGTCTGTCCCACTGCACCTGCCAGCCTAAAGAACGCAGTTTCAATTGCAAAATTTGTTAGTGCTCGTGACCATTTGCATAGATCATTGCAAGTAATTACCGCCTCAAATCGGATACAACGCCATTAATTCCGCTTTACTTACTTACAAGACATTTCAACATAGCTAGCACAATTCGGAATGCTAAGCACTGTTACGTACACCTGATGTTTAACAGATGGCGAATTTGCCTAGGCGTTTGCCTAGGCAAATTCGCCATCTGTTAAACACTTGGCTGCTGATCGAAAAGATGCCGGTTCCATTGCGGACGTGGCGGTCGTATTTTTCATTGACGCGAATATGCTGATTATTGAGGCATGTACTGCGCATTATAGTACACATTAATGAAGCAAAATTTTAGGAGCTCCCCCCTACCGCTTGCATCATAATAAGCAATTATTGGCTTTTTGAAAAGCAGAAGGCTTCACACGTAGAAAGCTGCAGTTGGATTTAAAAAGGAAGTGTATAAGCGAAACTAGAGAGGCGTGGAACGAACCGTGTAGCTCTAATAACCTAGTGATACAGTAGCTCCAAATTTATTTCAATTTGCGCTGATATACTTGTCGAATAACTCGGATGATGCTTTCAGGTGATAGTTAATGCGACGGAATAGGTGAATGGAATAAAAAAATACAGTAATGCAGGTTATAACTCGTTGGTATTACGAGATTTGATTGCACACAACCAGAACCCATCAAATGGACACCGCGCATAGCGCTAATATCCAGCAACAGCAGGTCACAGCTGTAATGCCAGGATAGCCTCATATACAGGCTTCCTTGTTCAATCAGCGTGCGAAATTCCCATTGGCAGCATCGCGATGCTACAGAGTAAGCCATACTAGCAGGAGATGAATGCTGCGGGCGGCTAGTGCGTTGGTCGAGTGCACCGTAATATCTAGCCCAGGCTACGTTAATTTTTCGTCCAGCGAGGCCTATTCATGGTTTTCTGTGTCATTCAAGCCAGAAAAGCAGCCGCACAAGTAATACGAAAAGCAGGTATAGGCACGAACGCTGACGAAACTGCGTCACTTGATGGACCACCTCCGTCAAACCATTGGTAGCAATCAATCATTTGACCCACTAGAGAACGCCCATTCAGTATTATTTGGCCGAGGGTGATCACTGCAATAACCAGATAGCCGACACAGTGAAGTGTAAAAATCTAATAAAATGTTTTTCATGGCAAACACCCAGGCGAACGCGCAACTTCCCTTCCAAGCGCGGCTGACCGATGCCCTTCTCCTCACGGTGGCGCCACTGGTGGCCGTGTCTGTGGCCGTTTTTGCTATAGTATGATCGATTTGATTGAAGTAAATTTTAAGGACACGAGGAAAATTTAAAGAGAAAGAGAGAAAAAAAGAAATGTTCTTAAATCTTACGAGCCTGGTGGCGCACATGTCACCGCTCCGTTACAAAGAAGACGCTCATAGCATTCATCCATCTGTCCCTATATGAAATTTAGGCGGGAGTTTCATGACCAGAAAGAAATATCGAGGGAAGGGAGCGGCCCGCTTCGCGCTAGAAAACTAGCGCGACCTAATGGACCTCAATAAAGTTTTTCCATCCATCCATCCATCCATCCTGGTATCAGTAGAGCTGTATCTGTATTCCGGAATACTTCTATCGTCTTTATGCAAAATATCTCTGAAATATCCCGCTACGGTCAACTACAAATGTATCTCAATATCTGTATTTTAGGATTCCAAACCGTGTACTTCAATATCTGTATTCCGGAATACTTTTTCGGGTATCTCTGCCCAGCCCTGATTGACGCCATATCATCCTTGATTAGATCTAGGTGGTGCTCCCTGACGCGTGCCTTTATGCAGCGTCCTGTTTGTGCGATGTGTGTCCTGCCATAGTAAATGGGAATTTCGTGCACCAGACCTGTGGCACATTCCCGGTACGTCGTCGTGTTTTCCCGCCCATCCGCCTCACGAGTGGTTCTCGGCCAGAGCTGGGCCAGTTTAGCGGGACCAGAAAAGGCAAATGGCACTCCATAGCTGCCTGCCACTTTTTTCAATTCAATTTCAAATTCCATTTTGAAATTTCAGTTTGACGGGCCGTTCTGAGCCGCTTAATCAAGTGAGTCACTTCGCCCATCTCTAAGTGGCAGTACCCCTGACGTTGGCATTAACGAAAAATGTCTGTGTTTCCATGATTTCAAACAAGTTGTACAACCATTTATAACGTTCTTTTGAACATCGACGCTACTAATGTTGCGGGAGCGAATGGTATAGGAAACATGTTTTTGAAGCGTCATGCAGAATGGAACGCTCGTCATCTAACCATAATTTTTCGTAAATCGCTGGAAACGTGTACTGCGCCGCGCCGACCAGTTCGAAAATCGCCATTGTAATTCCTCTGTTTAGGTCTGGTAATAAACAACCCATTTCCAACTACAGGCCTCTTTAGTTTACGTGTGCCTGTTGCAGACTCCTAGAGCACATAATTCATAAACATATTATTCAGTACCCCAATAAAAATAACACTATCGCGGAATCGGTATGGTTGCCGCTCTGGTTTTTCTAGAACTACTCAACTCATTGAATTCACTCACGATGTTGCTTGGGCTTTGAATAATCGAGGTCACGTTAGTGCCACATTCATAGATTATAGCAAAACATTTGATATGTTGTGCCACACAAAGCTTCTTATTAGGCTCAGCAGAATTGCTAGTGCAGGTTTCTGCCAGCACTAATAATAAGAGCACGTGGCTGGCTGGCTGACTGACTACGCTTAAGGTTTGTTACTTTCAATCATCGTCGGCAATGGTTACTTCCGGGGTATCGGCGGGCTCAGCCCTTGGGAACGTGCTGCTCATTGTTTACTTGATGCTGTCACACAGGTCACCAGTGAGAATGGAATTATACGCTGACCCCTGTGTGAGTGCGTGTGTTAGTGAGTGAGAGCGTGAATTAATTGTGTGGACCAGTGAGTGAGTGCGTAAATAGTTAGTTTTGTGGCACAAGGGCAACAAAGGCCAAAAGGCGCCAGGTAAAATGCTTTCCAGGTGAGTCGCGGTACAACAGCCAATGGAAAAACTAACGTAAAACGTGACGGTGGTGATATGTATGGCGTGAATATGTGTGCATCATCGATCGTGGTTTGGCAATACATTAAAATAGCCTAAGAGACTCCTGTGAATTTGGCTGGCAAGCACACATAGACTGTAGTTTCTATGCGGTAAACGCCATCGTAGTCTCTTCGAGGAGACGCGGGTGCGGCCAAAATGCGCATATTACATGTAATGCGCGATACGTACATCATGTAAATATTCAATTACGTTCTCAATAGAAATGTGCGGCTCTTCACCCAGAAAAGAGGGTGGGATGGATCATAGCGCGCGCCCTGCAGATGTCAGAAAAGTGTCGTCGCCTTTTTGGTTCAAAAAAGGTACGCGTTATGTGCAGCACACTGAGTGATTGGCCACATTTCTCACAGACAGGCATCTCCCCTTCACGGAGAAGGTAGTTGTGTGTCACATGTGTGTGTCCCGTACACAGTCTTGCAAGTAGCACCTCGTAAAATCGGTTCCGGTGGCTTGCACTATTCCACTTCTTTATGAATGGTTTAACCAGGTGTAATCGATGAACAGTTCGCTAAAAACGATTGAGAACAGGGAATGTCGCAGGAGTCAACGTTTCGACATGTGGACTTGTCTTCGTCAGGACAGCGACTGCACTCTGCAGCGTTCGTTTATGTACATTTATGTACGCTGAAGAAGCCAGTCGCTGTCCTGACGACGACAAGCCCATTGTGGACTTCGTCAGGACAGCGGCTGCCTTCTGCAGCATTAGTTTATGTACGTAAAGGAACGCTGGATAAAGCAGTCGCTGTCCTAAGGAAGATAAGTCCATTGTTCTAACGTCGGCTCCTGCCACATTCCCTGTCCTCAATCATTTTTAGCGATCTGTTCATCGATTCAAGCCTCCACCTTCCCCTGAGCTTCTCTTCTAGTTTGGATATGAACCAGATGTAGTTTGTTGTTCTGTCACGTTGTCAATTTTCGTTGCCATATTTCGCGAATTGACTTGTTGAGTGCTTTCGAGTGGCCCTGAATCAGGACTTTGTCGACATGGCTTCCCATTACGTAGCCGTCTTTGCGGCACAATCTGCCCGTTCATTTCCGGCATATCCAACATGACTCGGGATCCAGCAAAAATGTATAACTTTCCCGCTGAGCATCATTCTTTTAGGCGTCCGGGTAAGGTCTCTAACAAAAGGGTTCTGCGTTATTTTTCCTCGACGAAACAGCAGCCATCACTTTTTTAATGTCAGTGTATATAACAATTTTCTTTTGCTCCTCGTTTTATATTTTCCCAATGACCAGTAGCGTTCCATACAGTTCAGTTGTGAACACACTAGCTTTGGCATTCATATTGACCGTGTATACATTTGATGGGGTTGCAGAAGCTGCTCCAACGCCTTCATTGGTTTTCGAGCAGCCTGTAAAAAAAGATGTACTCAGTAACATTTCAGTGTCACAAAAAAGTGCCCACTACGTTGAAGAGCCCGGCATCGAGGGAGAGACGACGCGCTGAAAACAACCTAAAAAAGAAAAACAATGTGGCTGATGCCCCTGTCAAAGGAATTGGTATAACACGAAAGTAAAATGTCCCTTCGCATAAGCACTTGAGTGTTTATTGTTACACCGAGGTGAACTTGCCTATTGGTGTTTCGCTGGTACGCCACCGCTTCACGGGGATGAACTGACGTTCCACATCACCTCCATAACATCAAGGGCCAAGCATTTGCGGTAACAGCAGTAGCAGCAGTTGTATTGTTCTCACCACGCTCGAAGAGCGGTCGGCGGGATAACGCCACACACGCCACAAAGCGCTTTGTGTGTGTCTGTGTGTCCCTCTCTTTTGTTTGTTGAATTTGCAACCTGTAAGCATTTGCATTTTATGGAACCCGCCTGGAACGGTGCCGCCATCCACTAGAGACGAAGTAAAGGTGAAGTGATTCCCTTTGCCTCTCCCGGGTGGCGGCACTGTTCCTGGCAATGTGTGCCTGGATGCGTGTGGGCTGAGCGAACGCCACCTAGGTGGTGGTGGTGGTGGTGTCTAGGTGGTGTTGGCTGAGCCGGAATCGACAAGCAGACGTGTTCGTGCAGCATAGAGCGTGTGCAGCGTCAGTACAGTGGTAGCACACGGGGACACCATTCGTCGTAGAGTGGGGCGCTGTGATTTCGATTCCCAGCGCATCAACAGAAGTTTTTCTGAGTGTTTTAACCGGAAAGCGTTTCTTGGCTAGGCTGGCGAGAGCGCGTGCCCAGCTGCCGTCCGCAAAAAGCCTTCGCAAAAGCGGTGCCCAGAAAGCAGGCGACCTCTCCTACCGGAAGTGACGCCGGCGCCAACATTCGCCGCAGCGGCAGTCGGCTCGCGCTCCGCTCTGCTTCAGCTACCTGCAGCGACGTGCGACCGCGTCGCCCCGTTTCTTCGCTTCTTTGGCGAAAGCCCGCCCCCAGCTGCTTAGCGTCGCCATAGCCGCACTAGGCGCACGAACGCGCCACCTAGTCCATCGTTCCTCACCGCCATGCGTGCCGAGTTCAATCTCGAATTGAAGAGGCAATCACGACGTAGAGGTGTACGTCTATCGATCTGCCTTCCCACACTGCATTTTCTTTATAACTCAACTCGGCAACACCAGTTTGCAGTACCCCCCTCTCCTCCTCCCCCCCCCCCCCCCCCGCAACAACAATATCGCCAAAAGAAACACTTTGACGTTCTCATCTCATAGGAATATGCTTAGCGATTGCCGAATTTTTTTCTTTAACGTTCTTACATGTTTACTGCATCATATCCTGTTACAGGGCTGTCGTTCAAGCGTCACCGGCGCGAAGTCAGTGAAAGGAGCGGCAGCAGTTTCGGTCGTTCCGCACGCAAGAGACAAAGTGAAAAGATCGAAGTCGTGGTTGCGAAAATAAAACAAGAAAGTTTATAACAATAGAGTGGCACAAGGAAGAAAAGGCAAACCAGTGCGCTTCACTCAAACTAACGATTAAGCAATTAATAGCGATCAAAGAGCTTTACAAGTAGTAGCATGCGAAAATAACAAAATAAGGAAAAGTAAACAACTAACAAACAGTAAGGAGGGCGATGTCATCAATACAGGAATCTAATCTAGAAAAGCTTATGAAAGTTCAGGGGTATAAACAGGTGATGGCATACGTCATGATGACCGGCAGTGTTGAAGGGTCCGCGGCAGTCTTGTGCGAGAAGTCCGTATGCTGGCAGAGCTTCAATGTCGACGGAGTTGCAGCGCTGATGTTTCAGGGGAGTTAGTGCGTGATGGCGAACTCGAGCAGGTTGAGCTAACTCGAGCCGAAGTCCTACGTTGCAGACCGTAAGCGCGCGTCTCAACCAGACGAAACGGCTAAGGTTAGGTGGCACAACCGGTACAAAGCCACGCTAACAACTTCTGAAAGGGATACGTGATGATCGGCTTCTGCACCATGTCAGGCAAGCGACTAGAGCCCCGTGCCCCTCAATACTCCGCGCTTAGATACGCTCATGCTTCCCTTGATTCGCTGCCGGCGTAATCGGGGCGTGTTTATACAGGCAATTGCTCCGGCACTGCATTTCTTGCTCCAGCCAAAAATACCCCTCTCGCCATCAATGCACTGGAGAGAGCGATGACCAAACCCTTTCTCGTGGCGGCCGATTCGGCATCTTCCTTCATCTCGCCTGACTGACAGGCCATTAGCGTCCGAGACGCGGGGGGGTCCCTGCTTCGCTGGTCATAACAAAGATATGCATTAGTCGTCCACTTCGGCGCCGAGGGGCGTCCCACAACACAATAACGTACTGTCGGCACGTGGCCAGTGCCCGCGAAACAGTGTCCCACGTACTGCAGCTACGTTGCTGAGCTGAAGCACCGCGTCTCGGTATTTCAACAATCACGCCGGGGGCTCGCGTAGGAAAGCTGCAAGTCGGTGCTTCCCAGGTAAGAAAACGATCTCCTCCTTGTTTTCTTCGGGTAGGGCCCAGAGCTTCTGACGTCTTCGGAGCGGTCGAAGCGCTTCTGACGTCGCACGCGCGGGGATACCGTGAAATTCCAGCTATAGTCCGCAGGCAATGTCATCCCGTGACATATTTATTTATTTATTTGAAAGTACCTTACATGGCCACATGGGCAGTGAGTAAGGGGGGCTTCACAGAACTTGTATAAACCAAAGGTATATAGACAAAGTAAAGGACGTAAGCAAAAAAGACAAGTCAAAAGCACAGCATAAGCTAACAAGTAATACAAAAAATGCTATAAAGGGTGAAATAATACAAGAACGATGCACAGAAGCTAACATCAAAAAGTGAGATACAAGTTACGTAGTATAATATAGTGCATAATAAATTACACAGAAAATACAAGTGATACAATGTATATTATGGCGTAACGAAAAAAAAGGAAGAAAGTATGGGAAAAAAAAGAAAAAGAAAAGGGGGGGGGGGATGAAGGGAGGACTACAACTTCAAAGCTATCGCACATGTAACTGCGCGAGCACTGGATGACCACTGAGTGCACTAATCACTACATTAGATAAGTTAGTCAGACCATGGTCTGTTGGTGATATGCGTGTTAAGCGACTGACGAAATTTCATTGAGTTAGTTTCGGCGACTATGGTATCAGGTAGGCTGATCCGTAAGCGTATGGCACGCGCCGAATGGTTGAATGCGTCAGTGTTACCGCACATTCGCGTGAAGCTTACATTGTTGTGTATTCGACGGGATGTGTGCGGGGATGTATGCAGGCCTAAGATATGATGGTCGAACTGGTACACGTATTTATGGAATAGCGACAGGAGGGCAATATTACGACGGTCGTTTAACAGTTCGAGGGAAAGAGAGAGTTTTATTTGTGTCACACTTGAACGATAATTATAGTTTTGGGAAATGAAACGAGCAGCTCTGTTTTGGATTGATTCTAATGACGTAATCAGATACTTTTGATGGGGAGACCAGATAGAAGAGGAAAACTCAAGTTGTGGGCGGACAAATGTTTGGAAAGCAAGCTTGCGAATGGGCGAGGGCGAGTTTCGAAGGTTACGACGTAAGTACCCTAATGACCTGGCAGCGTTGGCACATACGTTGGTAATATGGGTAGTCCATGAGAGGTTCGGAGTAAGGGTGATACCTAGGTATTTGAAAGAAGAGGCCTCGGATAAAGAGCTGCTATTTATACTGTAAGAAAAGTTGGATTTTGAATGCTTCCTGCTAAAAGACATTACTTTGCATTTCGTTGAGTTCAGATGCATTAGCCATGTGTCACACCAATCGGTAATTAAGTTGAGGTCTTTTTGAATTGCCATGTGGTCAGTGGAACTGTGAATTGGGTGATATATAATGCAGTCATCAGCGAATATGCGCATGCAGGATGAAATGTGATTGGGCAATTCGTTGATGTAAATGAGAAACAACAGAGGCCCAAGTACGCTCCCTTGAGGTACACCTGAAGAAACATCACAAAAGGACGAGGGAACATTGTTGGCCATGGTGAATTGCTGCCTGTTGGAAAGAAAATTTCGGAGCCACGATAAAGTTAACGAGTCCAATTTTATTGCGGATAGCTTGATGAAGAGGCGACAATGGGCTACGCGGTCAGATGCCTTAGAGAAGTTAAGAAAGATGCAGTCTGTTTGTAAGTTTGAGTCCATGGTAATGTGCAAGTCTGTTGTTAATTCCAGCAGTTGAGTCTCGCATGACAAACCTCTCCGGAACCCGTGCTGTTTAGCGAAAAAGAAGTGATTTGATTCGAGATGACGGTAAACATGAGATGCAATAATGTGTTCTATCATCTTACAACAAATATCCGTTACGGTAGTGACGTTTGGGGTCGTAGTGGACCCCAAACACTTTCGTGTTAAAAAAATTGGCCGCGTATCTCCTTGCTTGGCAGCAAATGTCGTCGAAAGAGGATAGTCTTCTACCGGGCGTGCTATATGATTCCCGGTTCATCTGCGGTTGGGCACATGTTAGGGCACGTTTGCGAACTGCCTGCTGAACAAGAATATATTTGTTTTGTTTTGATCACCTTTGGCTCTGACACGGTCTTTCAACCGCTGGTGGCGTTTCGCTAGCGCGCCAAAGGGATCTAAACGGTCCAAGCTTTCGTGGGGTGATTTTAGGGGAACCGGTTCTTGGAATCTTTCCCGGCGATTGCATCGCGTGACTCTCAACTGGTGATTGGTGACATACTGCACTTGTAAAAACTTCTTTTGTAGGATGGTTTCTGAAGTACATTTCTTTTTTAGTTAGCGTGAAGTTGCAAATGGACATTTCTATAACGAGGGAGCAAGGGGGCCTTCATATAGAGTTAGTTTCTGCTGTAGAGAACGGATATTAACTGCTGTATCTTTCCTGACACGGGTAGCAATCGTGGATATGCACGCTTCGGAACAAGATATCCAGGTGATTGTTTAGCAAAGTACGGCGACATGCATCATGAGGAACTGAGAGAGGCTTGTGTGCATATGTCATTGGGAGAAGGCTTCTTAATTCTAAAGGCGCATTCGACATTGGACGGGCGGCCTCAGCTCAGAGTATTCAGGCTAGAGGGCCGGGCGGAGCTGCACTCAGTGGACCCGCAGTCAAGTTTTGACCGCAAGAGAGATCTGTACAAAAGTAGGACGCATACGCTGTCTGCGCCCCATCGCTTATGAGATAGCCTCTCAAACAATTACAAGCTTTTTGAGCACGTAGCTTGAGTGCTTTAATTTGTGCCCTAAAGGTAAGTTTAGAGACACATAAGAGACCCACAAATTTGTATTCTGACTTGAGTGGAATTTTTATGTTATACAGGCTTATTGATGGCTTTGCCTCCATTGCGCGAGAAACACATGTAAGGGGACTTTGAGGGGTTAAGAAATCCCTTCTCGGTTGCCCATTCTTCGAGACGGTATGCTGGAAGTTGAATCTGCCGCTCACAGATGGACAAGTTGCATGAACAGTAGGTTATCTGCATGTTGCCTACATTCAGCGAATATTGTGCCGGACGAGGATCACTTCAGCTACAGAATGCCATCATAAACATTGTGTACCATTCATAGGAAACCATATATGATTAACCTCACCATAAGGCAAGATATCTATCGACAGTTCCAGTAAATTGGACATATGGTGCAGCTGCAGAGGACTCAAGGGAATTTAATAAAAAATAATGTGTGCCCGAGGAGTCATGTGGTTAAAATACTGCACATATGGTACTGCACAAACGGATCGATCATATTGTCCCACGACAGAGAGCCCTGCTGCTGCACAATATAGTGCGAATAGTAAGGGCTTTTGCAGGCAAAGCTCAGAAAATAGGGAAGACACACCACCAACAGGCCTTAATCTAGCAGCCACGCGTTGCGATTGGTCGGTCGGCGACACGTGACCTTTCGCGGCGGCGCTGCCCGCCCAAAGGCTGCCGCCGCATGGGGCGGAATATACGGCTCTTCTGTTTTCGATGGCGGAGTTAGACTAGCTTGATAAGACTCCACGCACCTTTGCTGCAATATCTTTGTGAATCAGATGTGCCTTATGCACACACAAAAATTATGGGCTTGTAATCAAATTTTACGGTGTGTCTTGTTACTGTGCCTGGCTGCTGTGCCTTCGTTGTAGCAAACAGGAGGAGGATGTGGCGAAAACTTCTACCCTGTTTCTCGTGGTGACTAAAAATGCCAGCAAACGAAAGATGTCGCTACATCGAATTGGAGGCTAGATGTTTGCAATCACTGAAAATACGTGAAGGCAGAGGACACAGTCGGTGCTATTTCATGACTGCAGTGCTTCTTTTCAGAAATGTACTGAAAGGTAAGAAATTCTTTTTTAAATACTTTCTTAGAGCGAGCCTTTTAAAGAAAGCCTGCTCTACATTTCTGCAATTAAGCTCGTTCTCTCACACTGTGCCTTTCTACTCATCTATCCCGAAAACAGCGCGCGCGCGCGCGCGCACGCACACACACACACACACGCACGCACGCACGCACGCACGCACGCGCACACACACACACACACACACACACACACACACACACACACACGCACGCACGCACACACACACACACACACACACACACACACACACACACACACACACACACACACACACACACACACACACACAGGTAACTCAGATTTCTGACGATGGTAGCCTTTGAAAAGCTCAAATCGCGCAAATTAATTTGCGTGTACATTAAGTAACATTGGAAACGCACCACATATATATTCGATGCTTGAAAACAATGTATACTGGAGTGTGCGGAGGAAGTTGGGGTAGAGTAAACGAGGAATGACGTGGAATAAATCCATTTGTTTAAAACGGATAAATACAACAACCGGCGACCCCTCACGTAGAGTAATCAGGTTGCTGACAATGGACAGAAGGAATGCAGTCCTGTAAGCTTGCCATTCGAGCCTCATATATATATACGTTTCGATATGTTTCCGAGTGCATTTCCGATATGGTGGCACCGATACTTTCACATATTTGCAAGCAGATGCTAAACAAAGGAATTTTTCCTGATAAGCTGAATATAGCACGTGTCTCCGTTGAGCACAAAGAAGGCGATCGTAATTTGGGTGGGGGGGGGGGTCGAATTTTCGTCCTATCTCTGTTTCGTCTGTTTTCAGCAAGGTGGCTGAAAATGTTAAGAACACGCGCCTACTTGCTTTCCTTGAGAAAATAAATGCAATATCATCCCAACAGTCAAGGCGGTAATGTGGGCTAGTTTGTTGCAGGATTTCGCATTCATATTTTGTTAGCGCAGATGAACAGGCACAGGAAAGACACAGATAGGCCAGACTGGCGCTAGATATCAACTTGTTTTACTTTTGGGAAAAACACATACAAGTTGAACAAGGTCGAATTCCAGCCATCTTTTTGCCAGCCAGCCTCTTCGTTTGACTATGCACCCTTAACAACTCGCTCAACTTTCTGTCCTTTTGAACAAGTTACACGTGTGCGCACGCGCAAACATACACAGGCGCAGGTTCTTTGCGCATTTTTATCTTTCCACCTTACGTTAAGAAGATTCAGGCTTAAATATTCAAGCTCCTTCTGCGGATGGAACACTTAAGCGTGCGTTTTTGTTGACAATAATCGCTACTGCCTCTATAAGTTCTCGTGGCACTTGCTTTTCGTAACACACGTGCCGCTCTAAATGCCGGAGCGCAAACACAACACCTGCGGCCGCCAAATGCACCCCCCTCGCGCTGCGTACGCCTCAACTGCCGCACAGTGTTCAAGCAATCTGACATTGAGACAACTGATAGGATGGATTTGCAGGCTAGTTGGTCAAGCATCAGGGGAAAAAGCAGCGCGAACACAAGAACGATGAAAAAGGAACATACAGCACACCACGGAGCGCTCCGTGGTGTGGTGTATGTTCCTTTTTTTCATCCTGCGCTCCGCGGTATGGTGTATGTTCCTTTTTAATCGTCCTTGTGTTCGCGCTGTTTTTTTCCATGTATTTTCCATTCAGACAACGCCGAGACGGGCGGCGTTCGGAATAGAAGTTTTTGCCCTGAAAGCGGCACAACGGAAACACGAAGACCAATTTGCGCAAAAAGGTACGCATTCGGGCTGTTTGTTACGTAACTTCCTCTGAAAACAGCGCTAAAAAACGGGACGAAGAAAGGACACAAACCCCGGCGCTGAGTAACAACAGAATGTGATTTATTGTTCTAGTCCGCATATATATTGAAACGGGCACAGGAATACGCTGCTAATGGTAGTGTATTCTAGAATGGAGAGATTAGCCGGTGCAGCCCCAATGGCGGACCGTCAGCCTGCGCCCCACTCCTGCGTCTTCTTTGTTCCCCTCGAGATCGTCGTCTTCGTCCGTGTTCTTGCACCGTGACATCACCCCCGGCGGCAAAAGCGCCGACCCGGCGCCAGCTAGACCGCGGCCACGTGGTAAGGCTTGAGACGACTGACGTGGACGACATCAGACGACGCGGACGACGAGGAAGCATCAGCAGGAGCTATTTCATAGGTCACATCACTGAGTGGTCGGACAACGCGATAGGGGCCGGAGTAGCGGGAGAGCAGCTTTTCCGAGAGGCCGACGTGCCTTGAAGGAGTCCAGAGGAGGACGAGGTCATCTGCGGAGAACTGTACATCACGGTGGTGGCTGTCATATAGAGATTTCTGTCGTGATTGGGACTCAGAAAGACGGTGATGAGCAATTTGACGTGCTTTAGCTGCAGCAGTCATGGCGTCGCGAGCATATTCAGACGGGGACTCGAGATCGTGAGGCAAGATTGTGTCGAAAGGTAATGTCGGTTCACGACCATAGAGAAGATAAAACGGGGAGTAGAGAGCGGTGTCGTGACGTGACGAGTTGTAGGCGAACGTCCCAAAAGGAAGGGCTACGTCCCAGTCACGATGATCGGAGGAGACATACATGGATAGCATATCAGTAAGTGTGCGGTTCAGGCGTTCTGTGAGCCCGTTTGTTTGAGGATGGTATGCCGTCGTTAGCTTGTGTTGGGTGGCACAAGACCGAAGTAGGTCCTCAATAACTCGGGATAGGAAGTAACGGCCCCTGTCCGTGAGAAGCTGTCGAGGAGCTCCGGGGTGTAAGATAACATCCCGCAGCAGAAAGTCGGGAACGTCGGTAGCGCAACTGGTCTGGATGGCTCGTGTTACAGCAAAGCGGGTAGCATAATCCGTTGCGACGGCGACCCACTTATTTCCATTTCTGGATGTTGGAAAAGGGCCCAACAGGTCAAGACAGACACGATAAAATGGTTCCGTGGGTATCTCTATTGGCTGGAGTAGTCCAGCTGGAGGCAAAGCGGGCTTTTTGCGACGTTGGCAAGGTTCGCAAGCCGCAACATAACGTCGTACAGAAGGGTAGAGTCCTGGCCAGAAAAATCGTCGCCGGACACGGTCGTACGTCCTGGAAACACCAAGGTGGCCGGCGGCGGGTACGTCATGTAGCTGTGCGAGTGCAGTTGACCGCAAATGCGTGGGAACGACTAAGAGCAGCTCGTTCCCTTCAGGTCGCTTATTTCGGCGGTATAAGATGCCATCCAGAATGAGGTACATACGAAGCGAAGGGTCTGACGGATGTGCATGGAGGCGGCTGATGAGGTCGAGTAAGTTGGCGTCACGTTCTTGCTCTTGAGCGATGTTGTGGAAGGCCGAGAGCGTGAAGATGCCAGCAGGCGCATCATCGGAGCCTGGGCCATCGACAGGGTGCCGAGACAAGCAATCGGCATCCTGGTGTAGTCGGCCGGACTTGTGCACCACTGTGTAGGTGTAGTCTTGCAGACGTAGGGCCCAGCGACCTAGACGACCTATGGGATCTTTGAGTGCCGAGAGCCAACAAAGGGCGTGATGATCCGTTGTAACGATGAAAGGTCGGCCGTACAAGTATGGGCGGAATTTCCCCACCGCCCATACAAGTGCGAGGCACTCGCGCTACCGTGATTGAATAATTTCGCTCAGCGGCGGAAAGCAAGCGACTGGCGTACGCAATAACTCTGTCGTAGCCCCGTTGACGCTGGGCTAAAACAGCGCCAATTCCATAGCCACTAGCATCTGTACGGAGTTCTGTTGGGGCAGATGGGTCAAAATGAGCAAGAATCGGCGGTGAGGTGAGCAGTCTGATAAGGCTTGAGAAAGCAGCAGCTTGATCAGGGCCCCATGCAAAGGGCGCGCCTTTCTTGAGAAGGTCGGTCAAAGGTCGAGCAATGTTCGCAAAGTTCCTTACGAACCAACGGAAGTAAGAGCATAAGCCTACAAAACTGCGGACGTCTTTAGCGCATGTGGGCACAGGAAAATCGAGGACAGCACGAACTTTTGCGGGGTCCGGGCGGACGCCATACGAATCGACAAGATGACCGAGGATAGTAATTTGGCGGCGACCAAAGTGGCACTTTGAAGAATTTAACTGTAGGCCTGCAGCGCGGAACACCGAAAGAACAGAGGAAAAACGTTCAAGATGGGTTTCGAAGGTCGGAGAAAACACTATGACATCGTCTAAGTAACAGAGGCAGATGGACCATTTAAAGGACAGAAAGTTGAGCGAGTTGGTAACATTCCATAATCAAAAGAAGAGGCGTGCAGGACACGGACAAAAGAAGAGAAGTGAACACCACGAACGCCGACTAGCAACTGATGCACAGCACAGAGGCGAAAAAGAAAGAAGACACACAGCTTATCTGCGCATGCTCGGAATGGTAGCGCCACCTGTCAATCGGTTACACGTGCCCGCCTACGCGATAGACAACTCCCAAGGCATTCTATCTCCTCCCTGTTTAAGCTAATCGACGGTTGACTCACGCATGCACTTCCACTAATACTGATATACCAGGCCTCAACCAATAAAAGCGTATCTTCGTTCTTATGCCTGTACAGGATCTCGGTATTATCTAACTCGGGCATGCAGCTACAGACCTGGCAGTGCAAGGATAGATTGGACGGCGTCCCACCTGATAGCGACCTCCTGTGTTCAATTAATCTTTGATTAATACAACGCGCAGTTTGCCCTACATAAAACCGTCCGCAGCTAAAAGGAATCTTATAAACTACACCCATGCGGCAGTCGGTGAAATTGTTCTTGGCTAGGTGCTTAACCGGACAGATATCGGTTCGCTTCTTACCTTCCTTCTGCTCAATTCTTCTATGCACTGCAGCACAAACCCTTCCTAACTTATTGGGAGCCGTAAACACAACATTAACCCCATATTTACTTCCCACTTTCTTAAGCCGGTGCGAAACTGCGTGGATGTATGGAATACTCACGACCTTTTTCTTGTTAATGTTACTCTCTGCTACCGCTTTTGTTCCGGTCGAAATCGACTTCTTAAGACGCTCAGCTACTGTGGCTATGGCTAGTCTAGGGTAACCTGCTTCTAAGAGGCGCTCAACCTGCGCATTAAAGCTAATGGTCAAACGGTGCACGCACGACTTCGATAGGGCTGACTTTAAACAGGACAAGGCTATTCCGTTTTTTACT
This sequence comes from Hyalomma asiaticum, assembly GCA_013339685.2. Classification (NCBI taxonomy): domain Eukaryota; kingdom Metazoa; phylum Arthropoda; class Arachnida; order Ixodida; family Ixodidae; genus Hyalomma; species Hyalomma asiaticum. Next base: position 4,590,433 of record CM023482.1, on the reverse strand, counting down.
ACTTTCGAATGCTTGGAGTCAAAATTTAGCAACGGCTTAGATGCTCTAGGGGAATACTGCCAACACACGTGATTCCGCTGAAATGACAACGAGATATCTAAAAATTGTATTACGTTTTTCTCCGGTAGTTCTTTCGTAAACGTTAAACCATCTCCATTAAGTTTAAATTGATCGCTTACATAGGTGAGGACGGATTCAAAATCATCCTTACTACAAAGTACCAAGTAATCGTCCGCATACCGAAATACCCTAATGATGCGGTCCCCTAAGGCCTCTTTTAAACGGCAGTCAAACTTGCTCAAGTATAGATCACTTAGAATAGGGGCTACCTTTGAACCTATACAAATCCCTGATTTCTGCACATACACGCCTTCCCTGTAACCAACTAATGTTGACGTTAAGTACATGGAAAGAATTTCTAGAAAGGTACCTGTGGAAACTCCGCATCTATCTATGAAACCGGACTCTTGCCCTTGTTCTTGAATACATTCTTTCACGCAATTTAGTAAACCTTCATGCGGCAACGAGTAATACAAATCTTCCACATCCATGCTAAACGCTGTGCAGTCGCCAGGATTTTCCTCTGTTAACAACTGAACTAGAGCCTGAGAATTACGTACATGGAAGGGGTCAGAAAAACTTAAGGAAGTTAAGCATTTCTGTAAATACCTAGCTACACAAACTTGCCACGTCCCTGACTCCGATACAATCGAGCGAAACGGAATTTCTGGCTTATGGGTTTTCGCCGAGAAAAATAATTCTAAAGTGAGCAATTTTGCCTTTTTAACACTGGAAGCAACCTTATCTAGATTATGTTTCAAAAGGAGATCGACAGCTCGTTGTTTTACTACAGAGGGTTTCAGTTTCACAGGTCTAAAATTCTTTTCAACAGCTGCTGAGGCTTTATCAGAAAAAGTGCTATTCGGCATTATTACAAAACAACCTTCCTTATCAGATAAAACGGGTCGAAGCTTATGTTCCACACAGTAATTTACAACCGGTCGGATAGGGTCAGAGGCCTTAACGAGATCGTTCGAATGCTTGATGCTGGCGAAGCAATCTGAAATACATCGAGGCCGTTCAACTTCCGGAATAACCTTAGTTATAGATCGAGGTAAGCTTAAAACGTCAACTTCTTTTAGGTTAGGATGAAAACAGAACTTAGGGCCTAATGCTAGAATTTTCTTGTGGTTATCGTCCAAAACGGCGTCTCCGAGAATCATTACCTTTTCCGACGGCGATTTATTAGAAAAAGAATTCCTCTTACTTTGCAGTAGATCCGGTAGCTTCGTCCTCCACAAAAAATCCGCGTGCTGCTCAGAAACTCTCAACCAATTGGCGCAAGATGCGCTTTTATTGGTTGAGGCCTGGTATATCAGTATTAGTGGAAGTGCATGCGTGAGTCAACCGTCGATTAGCTTAAACAGGGAGGAGATAGAATGCCTTGGGTGTTGTCTATCGCGTAGGCGAGCACGTGTAACCGATTGACAGGTGGCGCTACCATTCCGAGCATGCGCAGATAAGCTGTGTGTCTTCTTTCTTTTTCCCCTCTGTGCTGTGCATCAGTTGCTAGTCGGCGTTCGTGGTGTTCACTTCTCTTCTTGTGTCCGTGTCCTGCACGCCTCTTCTTTTGATTATGGACCATTTAAAGCTGTGCAAGAGCGTGTCCATCATACGCTCGAAGGTGGCGGGAGCGTTGCACAAGCCGAAAGGCATGACCCGGAACTGGTAAAGGCCATCTGGCGTAACAAAGGCGGTCTTCTCGCGGTCCATGTCGTCGACAGAGATTTGCCAGTAACCGGAGCGGAGATCTATTGATGAAAAATACGTCGCACCGTGGAGGCAATCCAACGCGTCGTCGATGCGCGGCAAAGGATATACATCTTTTTTTGTAATCTTGTTCAGGTGTCGATAGTCCACGCGGAATCTCCAGGTGTTGTCTTTCTTTTTTACCAAAACGACAGGAGAAGCCCACGGACTGGATGATGGTTCAATAATGCCTTTGCTGAGCATCTTATCAACCTCCTCCTGGATGACTCGGCGCTCGGCGTGTGACACGCGATAAGGCCCTCTGTGAGTAGGCGCGGCATCACCAGTATGTATGCGATGCTGCACCAGCGAGGTTTGGCCAAAGGGCCGACCGCCTATGTCAAAAATATCGGAGTACTGTTCCAGCAGATGCCGGAGTTCGTTGGCTTGTGAGGGTGAAAGGTCTAGGGCTATCATTTTCGTGATGTCGTCGTGCGCTGGAGCTGGCGTGGCCGCAGGCGAATTGCGGGTGGCCGAAGAGCTGGTCGAAGACTGATGCGGCGAGAAGGACAAAAGCTGGTATTCGTGTGATGGCGACAGAGTGGCGAGGGATATGCCTCTAGGTAGTACTTGAGGGCAGAGTGTAAAATTCAGTAGCGGCATATAAGCTTTTTGGTCCGATGTGGTCACTACCGTGTGAGGGAAAGACACGCCATGCGAGAGTAAGGTGCTGACGTCCGGAGTGGCCACATAGTCGCCATCCGGCACACTGAAATTGGGCACAACACTGATACACGTGAGTGCCTGCGGCGGTAGACGAAGAAAGTCAGCAGAACAGAGATGGATCTGCGCTGAGTCGGGAGGTTCAGGAGCATCAGGCAAATCAAGCTGGACCACACCAGCTGAACAGTCAATCACAGCTGAGTGAGCCGATAAAAAATCAAGGCCGAGGATCACGTCGTGAGGGCAATGGTCAAGGACGTGGAACAAAACGGATGTGTGACGACCCTCAACGCTTACACGAGCGCCACACATTCCCAGCACAGCTGGTGTCCCTCCGTCAGCGACTTGTACAATGCTGGACTCGGCAGGTGTGAGAACTTTCTTCAGCCGCTTCCGAAGGTCAGCGCTCATGACTGAGATGTGTGCACCGGTGTCGATCAAGGCAGTCACTGGTAGGGCATCAAGTTCCACGGTGATTTGGTTCTGGTCGGTCGGCAAAGTAATCAGAGGATTTCCAGGTCGGGGGTCCAATGCAGCGTCACCTCCGGGAGCTGCATTTCTCAGTTTTCCTGAGATGATCGTCCGGAAGGACGCGGCGACGAAGGACGACGGGGCAGAGGCGAGCGGGATCGACGATCGTCTGGCGACGGTGAACAGCTTGAGCGTCTGAATGATGCAGGAGGGCTGCGGTACGAGTCGCCATAGGACTGGTCACGGTACATAGGATCGCAGTACGTCGAATCATTCGGCGCGGCACTAAACGGTGTACGTCGGCTGTCATTTCGGCGATAGAAAAACGTAGATCGTGAAAAAGTGGACTGGCGGTGAGGGCAATAGCGAGAAATGTGACCCACGCCGCTACAATAGAAGCAAATGGGCCTGTCGTCATGTGTTCGCCACTGGGCTGGGTCTCGGTATCGTCGAAACGTCGGTGATGGCCGACGAAGCGAAGCGGCAGGTGTTTGTATTAAATTCAAGCGGAGTTTCGCGTGCCTCTCACACAGGCCGTCGTGGAGAGGGCGTTGTCGTCGCTTATGTGTTGAAATTTTGAGACGAGAGCAAAGAGCGGCAACCGGAGCTGTACATGTTAGCGCAAGTGGCCCTTGGTGTGCCAGCCAAACAAGTCAGCGTTGAGAGGGCATTTTCGGCGCTCACTTTCGTTTTGTCAGAGCAGCTGTCTCGCTTATCGGCGAGTACACTTGATGACCTGCTGCTTCTCAAAATCGTGTGCCCCCTTTGACGAAAATTCGGGATTCAAACTTGAGGAAAAATGAATACCAAGTTTTTGTTGTGTCCTTGCTTCGAAACTTTTTGCGACTTCCCTCATAGTCACACCGTGGCCTTATGACGTAAAATCCCAACAATTATTATCGCATTTTTATGTATTAGTTCAGTAACTTTTGCTGTTTTTAAAAGGCACTTTTAATATTAAGTATTTTGTTCGTTCTTATTATTGAAAAAAGTGACTGGAGGCCTGGTAATGGAGCACACCGGCTGAATGCCGGCGTTCGCGAGTTCCTCGCGGACAACTGCCTTGATGAGAGAGACCGTCGCTTCTGCATTCTCTGACGGGCGTACGAGAGATGGTGCCGCAGCCTCGATTTCCCGCCGCACGATGCGCACAACGCTCTCCGCGGTGCTCGGTTGAAGGGATTGATGAGCATCTTCGCACGAAGACGTGGCAGCGGTGTTTGGAAGCCGCGTGAACTGTTGGGTTATGCGACGGCTCTTGGCGTGTTCGAAACGGCGGCACTCATTGATAATTTCGTCCACGGTCGAGCAGTCTCTAAAGACGAGCAAGTTGAATGAGTCATCGGCGATGCCCTTAAGGATATGGCCTACTTTGTCAATCTCGGTCATGGTGGAGTCGACGAGGCGGCAAAGAGCTAGAACGTCGAGGATGTAAGCGACGTACGACTCTGTGGCTGTTTGGGCCCGACAGGGCAGGTCTTTCACGGCAGCGGACTTGCTACCGGCGGGCGGGCCAAAGAGATCGCGCAATTTCTGCTTACATACGTCCCAACTGGTCAATTCTTCTTCGTGTGTGTCAAACCAAATGCGTGCGGGCCCCTGGAAATAGAAGAGAAGATTTGCGAGCATCACCGTGGGGTCCCATCGGTTGGGCGCTGCAACTCGTTCGTAGAGGCCAAGCCACTTTTCCACGTTCTCGTTGGACTTGCCCGAAAAAGTTCCAGGGTCACGGGGGTGAGTCAGGACGACTGTGTGTTGTGGCGTCTGGGATGCTGACGGCGCCGATGCCGGCGCCGAGTTTGATCCAGAGGCCTGGTGGTCGGTGGGCATGGTACAGCAGTTGATGACAAATCCGCTGCGGAGTTCCGTCTTGCGCGGCACCCAGCACCTCCTCCAAAATGAACCGGGCACAGGAATACGCTGCTAATGGTAGTGTATTCTAGAATGGAGAGATTAGCCGGTGCAGCCCCAATGGCGGACCGTCAGCCTGCGCCCCACTCCTGCGTCCTCTTTGTTCCCCTCGAGATCGTCGTCTTAGTCCGTGTTCTTGCACCGTGACAATATATATATACTCCACCATAATCTCCAGGTAACACAACAGAAAGAAAAGTAAATATATGAACAACCTGCGCATAGCGGGGCAATGAAATCTTTAATCCGACAGAAATTTTATTTCCTTCGGCAGGAGGGCAATCGAGGGGAGGCTGACGCATGCCTCGCCGCTGTTGTAGATATGATACGCTTCAGAAATCAGACGCGCGCGTTCAGCATGGTATTTTGACAAGAATACTGCATCATGAAAACACGCCTGGCTGCCACAATTATTACCCTGATCTGGACAAGACGGAACTACTCAGCCTGGTCAGTGCAGCTGCTGGTAAAGCAAGGACAGCAAAGTCGACGGATGTATTAGGGAAGGAGTCGACTGCTTGTCTCAGCGGGTCAAAAAAGGCAACACTGTTAAGCTCCGCTCAGCGGTTGCTGTCCTCCGAGAAGCTGGCCTGAAGTTGCTCATTTCTGAAAAAGAAGGAAGATTCGTCGTGATGCCTCGTGGTTTGCGCAAAGAAAAACGAGAAGCGGCCATTAACGGAAACTTCAACGAAATGAAAGGTGCGGTCCTTATGAAAGTGAGATCAAGGGCTGTTCTGCTTTGCAAAAAAGCGGGACTTTCCAAGTAGACTTCATCCATAAAGGTCTGCAATGAAACCAGCCTTCCAGCCATCTTCAGAGCTAAGACTCACAAGGAACTTTTCCCGGTACGGACCACCGTTTCGGAGAGCGGAACCTGGCAAAAAGAAGTAGGTGCGTTCCTGCAAAGGTTTTTTTGCCTCCTTGAGGTCGGCGACCCTTGCCTCATAAGGGCCCCAGGTACTGTTTCAGCCTTTCTGCGCGATGACTGCCCAGTGGGTGTTTGTGCCCTTTCAGTCGACCATCAAGAACCTATACTATCCATTGCCTCAGAATGATGTGTGCGCGGAAGTTAGAAACTGCATCGACAGATATGGTGTTGTTAAATTTGAGAACGCATGTGGAATTGCTGTAGAGTAGTTTGTAGAGTTTTTAAAGTTTTACATGCACTCCACCTTTATCAGTATGGACGACAAGCTTTTTACTCAGCGGAAAGGAGTCCGTATAGGCTCATGCATCGCCCCTGTCCTCAGTGACATTTCACTAGCCAGCCATTTCCTCGCAATCAAGCTCAGCACGATTAAGGTGATGCGATACGTTGATGACTCTAGTTTTTTTATCCCACTAATCCTCCTGACTTACAGTCTGCTGCTGAAATCTTAGACGTGTTCCGCACGGAATTACATTCATTTGAATTAACCACTGAGCACCCTTCAGACAACAGGCTACGCTTCTTGGACCTGGAACTGTCGTTCTCAAAGAGCCGTGTCTGTTGGGGTTATGCGCCTGGGTCTCGAAAAAAAGCCTTCTCCCTTATTCCTCTGCGCACTCAATCAGCGACGAAACAGCAGCAAAGAGTAGCGGTCATACCTGATGTGGCACATAATCTTAAAGAAAACTGGTTAGCAGAAGTTGGTGTTTTCTACCAAAAATAAGCTTGGTAGCATCTGTCAGTGAGTAAATAGGGAGAAAAGGACAAGTTGTAGGAAGAAGCACCACGAGGAGTATGTTGATTGCCTGATGACACTGTATATCGGATTCCTCTTTTCTGCGATCGTTTCCATGTTCAACAAACGAGGCGTTGCGCCAATGACCGCATGCGCCAGCATACGAATGAGGTCCTTAAACAAGCTAGACATAGTCCCTGCACTGTAATATTTGTGGCTGCCAGTCACCTTTTCATGATACAGCATTCCTTTCAAAATGCCATGCTGAACGCGCGCGTTTGATTTCTGAAGCGTATCATCTCTACAACACCGGCGTGGCATGCGTCAGCCTCCTCTCGATTGCCCCCCTGCCGAAGGAGATAAAATTTCTGTCGGATTAAAGATTTCAATTGCCCCGCTATGCGCAGGTTGTTCATATATTTACTTTTCTTTCTGTTCTGTTTCCTAGAGATTATGGAGGAGTATATATGTATGCGGACTGAGAGAATAAAGCGTATTCGGTTGTTAGTCATCGCCGTGGTTTGTGTCCTTTCTTCGTCCCGTTTTTTAGCGCTGTTCTCGCAGGAAGACGCGTTTGTGAATCATGTTGCATCTAGCTACATGGATATACGTGCTGGAGTTCCGCATGGCTCATATTAAGTTAACGAAACGGCCGCAAGAACATCATGACTCTAGCATGTAAACCATGCCGCTCACACACGCATGTCATGATTCTGATGTTATGGCCTGTCATTTACGTTCGTCATGCAGTCATGTTGTGCCATAGCAATTTTGGCATTAACGAAACGCGTGGCATGTAAATGATGCCGCTCATGATAGGCATGTCACGATTTCCACATTATGGCCTGTCATTTATGATCGTCATGCAGTCTAGTTATGCCATACCAATTTTCGTATGCATCTCATTAACGAAACGGCAGTATTGCGCCAGGATTGTGGCATGAAAATCATGCCGCTCATCTCATGAATGTCATGATTTTCATGTTATGACCTGCCATTTATGTTCGTAATGCAGTCATGTTGTGCCTTATCAATTTTCGTATGCATCCCATTAACGAAACGGCAATATTGCGCAGGAACGTGGCGTGTAAATCATGCCGCTCATCACATGCACATAATGATTTTCATGTTGTGACCTGTGATTTATGCTCGTCACGCAGTCATATTGTGGCATACCAATTTTCGCACACATCCCATTAGCGAAACGGCCAGGAGAGCGCCAAGACCGTTGCATGTAAATCATGCCGCTGATGACATGCATGCCATGATTTTCATGTTATGACTTGTCATTTATGTTCTTCATGCAGTCTTGTTGCGGCATACCAATTTTCTTAAACATCCCATCAGCGAAGCGGCCAGTGGAGCGCAAAATCGTGGGCGGCTAGATAGATAGATAGATAGATAGATAGATAGATAGATAGATAGATAGATAGATAGATAGATAGATAGATAGATAGATAGATAGATATGCTCAATGTCGCCGAAGTTCGCTAAGGAATGCTTCGCATTTGAAACCTATTGCCATTATGGTATAAGAAACAGATTTATTATGCTCTTGTGCAATCATACCTTCACTATTGCCTATTGGTGTAGGGAAGCATGCCGCAAGCCAATTTAAAATCACTATTTGTTTTACGTGTGCTGTGCGACGTCAGTGCACGTTAAAGAACCCCAGGTGGTTGAAATTCCCGGAGATCTCCACTACGGCGTCTATCATAATCAGAGCTGGTTTTGGGACGTTAAACCCCACAAATCAAACTATTTGTTTTACATGAAAACCATTAGATCCTTTTGTAATATTAATCATTAAGACACCACAAAAGGGCGCTAGAAGAAACTGGGCATACCAAGCATATATGAGTTAAAGATACTAGGAATGTCTCTAGAAACACATCATTTACTTAACAATGACCCTGCCTTCTCACTCATGCTACAAGGCCTCCAAAACTCCTACCGTATACACTTCGACAAGTTAATTACCGTGTCAATAAAGTTAGAACCAACTGTGGCTCACAAACACTGCACTACCAAATTACGAGCATCTTGGACAACAACGAATGCATAGAGGAAATAAAAACAAACCACCAATCAGGGAAAGTGATAAAGCGGGAATTAAGTCAAGTACTTGTCCAGTAGTTCTTATTGCACAGGTCAGTATTATTAGTAAATGTGTCTGCATTGTCTAAATTGTCATGTATGTTGCTCTTTTATGTGTGCATATAACCTAGCTTTTGTGCAGAGCAAGCATTCAATGATTGCGGTTTTTATACATTAATACAAAGTGTTACCTTACCTTTGTAAAATGTGTTATTGCAAGCGCACTTTCCCTTTTAAGGGGTCTTTTTTTCTGTACAGTTCCAAGGCACACCAGACCACCTGTCTTACACTTGGAAACTCCAATGCGCATGTCTCGACGGCTCGATAATCACGTTAGCATCAAGCGTACCTTTGGTAAAACACAAGCGTTTAATTAATCGGCGTTGCCGCGTGCCATTTGACTTTGGAACGATCTTCTTGACAATATTGCCGAGCATTCTTGACCGTCGCCGAGCATTCCATAGCCGTCGGCATGAACATTTCATGCCTGCATTCTAAATGGTAAATATTTGGCGTGTACTATATTCACATGTTTCTGACATGTTCTCGCCTGTTTTCCTTGTTGAAATTAATTTTATATTAAGCATTTTATAACTTGTTTTAATCTCTGTATTCTGAATTGAGAGTGAGGATTGTGATTCCAGTAAGCACTATTTGTACATACGTTCATGTACGCTCATGCTCGTATTTTTTGCATGTTATGATGCCTTGTAATTCCATGGTCACATTGCTATTTACCGCATATCTCTATATCACATTTTTCTGTATTTCATTTATGTTTTTTTTATTTAGTACATACTGCAGACCACATTGGGGTCCTTGCAGGACGGGCATACATAAGTGTACACAAAACTAACACATATAAGAAATGCTTATACATTCATACTCATAAGTACAATTCAAAAGGACGTAGCAAAATACAAAAGAATAAAGAGAAAGGACACAGAAAAGCACATGTAAATCAGATGATCACAAGTTCTAAGGTGCGGGCAGAGAATTCCATTCAGAAATGGTCCGTGGAAAAAAAAAAGAAAACTTGTACGCGTCTGTCCTAGCATATATAGGTGATAGTGCGTCAGTGGGATTGTGTCGTGTCTGCCTTGTAGAAAGAGGACTTACATAAAGTGAAGGATCCAGGATGAAGTTGTGGTTGATTAGATTACGTAGGAAATCGAATCGGTAGTTCTGTCTTCTTAGCTGAAGAGAAAGAATATCCTTAGACAACATAAGTTGAGATGGGGAGTCCGAACGTTTATATTTGGAGTAAATGAAACGAAGCGATTATCTTTGAATTCTTTCAGGTTTGTTGATATTGAGTTTAGAATACGGTTCCCAGGCGACGCAGACGTATTCTAGTTTAGGGCGTATATAGGTCAGGTAGGAGAGTAACTTGACGTTTGAAGGAGAATTTCTAAGTTTGTGTCGTAGATAGGTTAGCTTACGGAATGCAGCAGATCATGTGTTCTCTATATGATGGGTCCAAGAAAAATTGTTCGTGAAGGTTAAGCCCAGGTATTTGCAATTCTCAATTTGTTTTAATGAAAAAGACCCCATTGAGTACACGTAATTGAACGGATTCTTTTTATGCGTTATACATAGCGAAACTGCTTCGTCGGATTTGCAGCCATGCCCCATTTTTCGCACCACAAGGATATGTCGTTCAAGCTGAAATCTAGTTCCCTCTGATCTTCCACAGACGAAACACAACACAGTCATCCGCGAAAAGTCTTATTTGAGTTCCAGGAGTGGCGACGGCGGCGATGTCATTAACACATAAAAGAAAGAGCAAAGGGCCCAAAACGCTGCCCTGGGGGACACCTGAAGTGAGGGGTAGATAGCCCAAGCTGTGAACATCAAATGAATATAGGTCACCATATATGCTATGTTAAAATTATCCATGTAAAGCCCCCCTTGCGCCACCTTCCGATAAGGAGCCTGTAAGGTACTGTGAATAAATAAATAAATAAATAAATAAATAAATAAATCTCATTTACACCGTTTATTTTGCCGATGCTTGTGTGCTAACTGTTGTTTTCAGGTGGGGGACTCCGTCAGGCGTTAATACTCTTAGTCCTCCCTTTCCTAAGTGTATTTTGGACACTTGAATAAAAATCAATTTCAATTTCAATTTGACTCTATAAAAATACCGCCCTCGTGAAGAAGCCCTAAAGTGAATTACGATTTTTCTCGTATAAGTCAATTACCATTTCACATTACCAATAGCGTCACTCATGCGGAGACGCTTTGCAACGTCTTAAACTGCACAGAAAGACGAGGACAGGCGGGGGAAACACACAGCACACCACAAGCGCAGAGTGACAACTGTTTATTTCTGGTAAGCAAACAACCGCCATTTCAGTCCAGAGCCTCAACACGTGGCCACATTATCAGTCTTACATTTGCACAAACGTAATGTTGATATCCACTGAATAACAGGGTAAACAAGATTGCGACTACATTTTCACCGGGTACACTAACCGTCCATACACTACATCAAAAACAAAAAAAAGAGCATGTGCGAGTAAACAAAGCAGAAAATAATGGATAATGTCATTTAACAGGAATTTAGGCGAAGGGTGAATAAACGGATGCGCTGGATTAAAACAACGATTGAGAAATGTAGAGACGATAACGAAAAAACAAGGCATATGTGAGATATAGAAAAAAAGATGAAACCATGAAAACAACAGAAGTAAAGTGAAGGCGAAAGACGTGGAATGATGCAACTATGGAAAGGAGCTTTAAGCTAAAAAATGAAGAAAACGAAAATGCAAATGCCGACGCGTGCGCGAAGATGCATGACGTCGCACATATTTGACACACTGCTTTCGAAGGAAAGCCTACAGTTTGACTCGGCCAATGTGGCGAGAAAACGCGTAAAAGGATTGGGGTCCGTGACGTCACCCGCTCAGTTTTCCCTCCGGATTAAGCTAATATGAAGCCTTGGTTTTGACTTTCTGCTCTGGATGCGGCGGATGAACATGACTGCGACAGGAGACGTCCGTGTGGTGTGGTTGTTCGGTCTGTCTGCCGCGGCGTTACGAGGGAAGCAAAGGAGAAGCAAAGCGTATGCGGGAGACTGTCTCAGACATACGTAAAAGCAGTGTAAGAAATAACACACAAAAAAAGGTTCATGGCACGCAGTTTGCGTCCCATGCAGCTGAGAATATAAACTTTGGTGGCTGTGTTCTCACGCTCGCCACAGGTCTAATGCTGAGCACGATATGGCAAAATCAACCGCAGTGTCATTATCGATAAAACCTGCTAGGATAAACCACCTTAACGTGTATAAGCACAAAAATTTTGCCTGCTCCTGTCGGACAAGGAGGGTGGTTTTGTCCTCATGACGTCAGGGACGTTTGGTGTCGCAGCTCAGGCCTTGGAGAAGAACTTCACTAGAGTGAAGCAAGCTGCGCTCAGGATAAGACCAAAGGCCATTTTTGTGTGCAGGGATCTAGGCTTCAGTATGCTTGCTAAGGCATAGGTGAGTGTAAAGGAAAAAAAACCACAGCATATCCACGCAGTGAATGATGATGTGTGGGCGAAGCTGCGGAGTTTTATCGCAGATCGTGCCGAGTTCCGCATTAATTTAGTTAACGCGCACGCTACGAATCCTTATGGTTCAACTACGCACAAGCGAAATCTACCACCGGCACTTCATTGCCAGTCAAGATCCAGTGCCTATATATATATATATATATATATATATATATATATATATATATATATATATATATATATATATATATATATATATATATATATATATATATACGGGTGGCCGGTGAACGGTTCTCCAACGCGAACAGTCGGTATTTTTCAATGAAGAAACTCGCTAGAGGACGATGTTTGCACCAACGTTGTCTCTCGCGGGCGAGGGCGGTTCTCCTTCTTTGCGAGCTGGTAGAGCGTTCATCGAAGAAACAGCGTTTCCGTAGTCAACACTCGCCTTTCGCTCTCTCTCTCTCACAAGACAGCAGTGGGAAGAGTGAGAGAGCTCGCGCGCCGGGAGGCACGCGCCGAGGGCGAGCGCGAGCGTGGCTACGACGCGACAACGAAACAGCGAGCGCCGCAGCACCATCTATTGATTAATTCACGTACTAGCTAAGCAGCACCGCAGCGCCATCTCGTGATCATTCTGAGATCATTCAAGAGAGAGCACGAGACCTAGCGGTCTCGTGCGCCATGCGCTCCCATACTATGCATTCCCATGCATCTAAATGAAGCGAGGATGGATGGACGGATGCTATGAGCGTCCCCTTTGTAACGGGGCAGTGATATGTGCACCACCAGGCTCGTAAGAAAATTTAGGAACTTTTCTTTTTTTTTTCTCTATCTCTTTAAATTGTCCTCATGCCTTTTAAGTCTACCTCAATCAAATTGATCATACATAGCAAAAACGGAAATTCAGAATCCAGTTCCCTGCCCCTTATGGCAGAAACTCCATATTTTCCCTGTAATTATTTTCGTCCGTTCTCTCTAGTTTTCTGCCACCAGTCTAACCTTCTCTTACTTATTTCAATCGCGGCTATGTTCAGCTTCCCGTTGTTCGCCCTAAAACCCAAGGCTTCATGTAGGGTGGTGCCGAAACGTACACCTTTTTCCGCATTCAATCAGAAGATGCTCCGTCGGTTCCCTATCTTCCTCACAGTATGTGCATTTTTCTTCTTTACTGAATTTGGCTTTATAAATACGCGTTCTAAGGCAGCCCGATCTCGCTTCAAACAATAAAGTGCTTCCTCTTGAATTATCATAAAATGCCCCCCTCTTTATTTCGTTTTTGCCCTATCGGTAGTCATTCAGAGTCGGTTCTTTTTTTCCATCGCTGCCATCCAGTAAATCTTCTCCGCCTCTGTGATTTTCCCTTTACGCTCTTTGTTGTCAGTTCTCCTAGAGCCGTATATTTACTGGTGAGCCTCCTAGTTCTCTTTCTCCACTGCGTGTGAACGCTCTTTCTATATAAATAGCGGAACACCTTCACTGCCCACACAATCTCTTTCATATTGCTTAGCCTCTCTTCAAACCTTATTTTGCTCTGTGCTTCCCTTGCCTCAAAACTCGCCCATCCCATATAGCCCTTTACAGCCTCATTTGTCGTTTTACCGTGAGCACCCAACGCGAGGCGTCCCACAGTTCTTTGATTTACATCCATTCCTGATTGCATCTCTGGCCTCATGCACACCACTGTGTTCCCAAATGTAAGCCCCGCTACCATTACCCCCTTTCCACAGACCCCTAAGCACCTCGTACCTATTGCATCCCCATAACGCTCCGTGCTTCACTATTGCTGCGTTTCTCTTTCCGTTTGTTACCAAGGCTTTTTCGTGTACCTCCATGTATCTATCACCCTTATTTACCCATACGCCCAGGTACTTGTATTCGCTTACTCTCGGTATTTCTTGGCCCTATATGGATACCGCCTGGTCGTTGGGACCATTGAATGCCATCAATCCGCATTTTGTTACACTAAATCGTAGTCCTAGAGCCTCGCCTTCCTTTCCGCATATATTCACCAGCCCTTGTATGTCATGTTGACTCTCCGCGATTAAGACAATATCGTCAGCATAAAATAATCGTGGAAGAATCTGCTCAATCATCACGCCACCCTGTTTGTGTGACAGATTAAAACCCATGTTGCTGTCTCCTTGCGCTTTTTCCATTCTAACCATGTACAGCATGAATAACAGCGGCGAGAAAGGACATCCCTGTCTCAGCCCCTTGCTATATCAACGTTAACTATGCTACTGATTTCTTCACATTCTATGAAAACTGTATTTTCTCAATATATTGCCCCCAAAAGCTGCACACAATCGTCGCCTATGCCCATTCCTTCCAAAATTTCCCATAATATTTCCTGATTAACATTGTCATACGCCCCAGTGATCTCTAGAAATGATGATGTCTAGGAATGATGTCTAGTTCGTGAAGTGCTCACTAGATGGCGTGGTGGCATCGCAGCGCCATCACGCCATCTAGTGAGCATTTCAAGAACTAGACCAGGTGGCTACGAGGGACAACTACAAGAGATGGAACGACCCACGGCATAAGGAGCTTCACCTCAAAAAAAAAAAAATACACCACGTCCTGCTAAAGGGAACCATGTGTGGATGCGAAGCAGCGCGAGATGGCTTAATTTTCCTCGGCAGCGGCCCGAACTGCTGGGAGGGAGTTTACTTTTGGGACGTTTTACAAAGGACTATGAAGAAAGATTTCCCCCTAGACCCGTATGGAATAAGGTTCTTAAGCATTGATAACGAGGACGGGGTACCCTATGACTTGATCATGCTCATGGGCCTCCACTGTATATGGCGAGCAAGAATGGCAGGTTGCCACTGCGATAAGGACGCGCGGCCTGCACGTGCTTATTTCCGCGAAAGTGTGTATTGGTTCGTTGAAACTCAGAAGGCGTATGCGGAAACCCCTGAGTGGCTTTCAAGAGTAGAGCCGCTCACTGCTTTGCCGGAATTTTAATGTGGCCAAGCCAGCACTCGATGATGGACTTCTATGTGTGACACCCTGAAAATTTGCATTTTTGTATGCCTTTGTTGATACAAGCATTGTACCAAAGACAGGTATTAAAGAAAAAAAAGCGCTCATCGCGACGCTGCACAGGAGAGAGAATGAGGCGCGCGCACTCCGTCATTTTCATACCACGGAAGTACCGTGGCGCCCCGGGCGGAGTATGTAGCTGTTGTACCACATTTCGTGCGCGCCGCTCCGTAGAGTGGAGGATTCCTAGGGGAGAGAAAGGAGGGAGCGTAGGAGAGGGAGAGAGGGGGAGGGGACACGCATGCGGTGTGTAGGACGCGGGCACCGCTCCGTAGAGTAGAGGATTCCTTGAGGAGAGAAAGGGGGAGCATAGGAGAGGAGATATGTGGGGAGGGGACGCGCATGCGCTGTGGGGGTGTGGGCGCGGGAAGGAGGGACGGACAAAGCCACCGCCATAAGCAGCTTTCCATCTAAAGCCCTCTCGGTCTTTTTTACAGCTAAGACATGTAAACCTGGTGTACCTTTCAGGGCATAGTTAGTGATAATGATTCTTGGCAACTGAATCTTAGCCGGTCCTTTCAGTAGCATCTAGATACATTGAAACTGGATGATACCTTTCGAGTAAAAAATTCGTCGGAAATCATAACGTTTCTGGACGATAATCCATATTCACCGATGTTTACAATGCCCCCAACTGCCGGTGCTCTGGCACTCACCCGGCTAAGCTTCCGCATATGGTGTGGGAGTGTCCTGCACAATACACACACACAATAACATCACGTCGAGGGTCCGTCAGGCTCTGTGGAGCTCCGTCGTCGATGAACAAACCTGGGCGACCCAGCATGCCCGCGAGGTGGCGTCGAGGCAAGCCCTCGACGTCCCCTCGTGGGAGGCCTATGCGCGGCCACCTAAATCGGCTGGTTTTGAAAAATAAGATGCATTCCTCCTCGTGGAGGATAATCAAATGATAGGGGGTGTATTTTCAATTGATGAGATCTTTTTTATTCGATTCCCCAAAAGGAGCTTTTCTTGGCATTGCGAGGGTATTTCGATTCGAAAAAAACGGGGTCTTGCGTTTCCGAATCAGCGCGGGATTAGCATAGACGACATTTTATGTCTATCAGCGTTCTACTTAATGACACTGCGGTCTGATTTGACAATCAGTTGTTTTTACAGAAGCATGGAATTTTTATCGGTTCGTGTGTAGCACTGCCTTTCTTGATTAGTCATGCCTTCCTTGTACCTGAAATCAGCAAAAGTGCTGCATCTTTGAAATTCATCACATCACAATACAGGAGAGGGGACAGCAGGAAGCTCTTCTTAAACACATCGGTGACCCTGCCATCCAGAAGACTTGGCCGCGTTTTTGTAGCAAACCAAAGGGTCCCGAGTTCGAATCCTCGAGTGCGTGTGTGTTTTTTTATTTTTTTCTCTGTACATTTTTGTCTTTTTCCTACGCTCCCGCGGTACCTTCTTCCGCTCCTCCTGCTTCCGTTTAACAGTTATACCCTCGTCTGGACTAACCCTACACTGTAACACCGCTGAAAGACGCCTCCCCCGACGGAGCATTTGGACAAAGATGCACACGGGCTCTCACCAACACCATGCCTCATCCGCGTAACTCACCTGAGCACCAGAACAGGAACTGGCCTCCCTAGTGCAACAACATGGCCGAAACCTCCTAGGTGACCGAACGAACCAAACCCTGGACCTACGACGACGACAACAGTGGAGCTTCGAGCCGCGATGGTGACCACGAATATCGGAACAAAAGACTGCAAAAACCTCTGCACTCGGACAGGCTGTTATTACAAATTAAACGTAGCGACTGTTAACACGCGAACTCTTTGAAGTGAAGCCAGACTAGCTGAACTACTGGGCGAATTAAGAGGTATTTATTGGGATATTGGCCTTAGTGAGGTTAGGAAATCAGGGGAAGAATATACATCGCTTAATAAAGCGCACGTTCTCTGCTACAAAGGACTGCCAGAGAAGCACAAGTACGGCGTGGGATTCTTTACACACAAAGACATGGCGGGTAACATTGAAGAATCCTATATCCTCAATGAAAGTGTAGTAGGTGTCGTGATAAAAGAAACAGGCGATGCACACTAAATCTAATACATAGTTACGCACGAGGAACTAGCCACAAGGACGAGGCTGTAGAACAGCTTTATGAGGATAGTAATTTTTCAATAAGACAGAGAAATAGAAGGTCGTTTGGTGGGGTGAAGTTGTACTCAAGTCACACCTTCCTGTTCCTCGTACTTCTTCACTTCATCGTGGAGCCGAGCTCCTCCAGCTGACATTGCCACTATGCAGTAGGGTGAGTGGGTCTTCTCCCTGCTGCCCTTTTTTTCTCACACAAACACAGCTTGCCTTTATATATAGAAGACGATATATACACGTTGACAGACAGTAGCCTCGGTTGGAAGGGCTTATGGGGAACCATCGCTTCCGACCAGGGCTCCTGCGACAAGAACCACCACCCATACTCGTACTAGATGTCCTATCTAGAACTATCCGCTCCCTAGCCTCGATTGGTAGGACATAGGTGCAAGGATCGCTTCCATTCGGCAGAGCCGATTAGTGCGTGGCGACACACTCTGCACCTATTTCCGCGCAGCCATGTCATTCAGCCCAGCGGAACCCGGCTACACGCAGCACCGCGTGTCCGATAAAATGCTATGGTACCGCAGCATCACATGAGATGGGCGTCACTGACGGTAGCTACATAAGCAGGCTGCCCAGATTGGAAACACTATTCTTAGCAGAAGAAGTTGCGTTGCGGCTGTGCTGCTTCAACTGCCTGTCTTCAGTTTTCTTATATATATGTAGAACGCCGCTTCTCCACGTGTACACTGATCTTCGGGCCTTCGGGAATGCTCCCCGCGGCGGGTGCGGTGCCCTCGGGACCGCACCCTGTGCAAATTCCAGAGATCCGGGATCAATACCTGCAGGTGCCTGCGTACACAAGCTGCGGGACAAGCTCCGGTACTGGGATGCCACCTGGTGCTGCCACAAACCACAGCTCTAAGCCACTTGCAGAGTTCGCTTCTTACCCTTCAAGATTCTCCGAGTAAGCGCATCTCTTGCCTTGACGTCAGCCTACCTGACGGCCAGGATGATTTTTCTGACATGTCTGATTCTTTCGCCACCATCACCTACATGGACGCTACTGGAAACTCATCTCATGACTCTGAAAAGCGCAGTGTCATAACGCCTCCTAAGCGGTGCCGCGGGTCGAAAAGACTGCACTTGCCCTTAAACTCCGCACCCGCTGAAAATGTGCCAAAGTCCAATCTAACAGTGATATTCAAACCGCACAATCCTGAGCATGTTATCACGCGCTTTAATCCTCTCCGATTGAAGGCAGCCTTTGAGGCGGTAGCGCCAGACGGCGTGCTGCAAGTACGACTCAACGAGCGCTTAAACCTTCTCGCTGTGGGAGAAGCCTCTGAACGCCTTCTAAAGGTTACAAATATATGGCGAAATCGCTCTTCAGGCTTACGAACCACGGCGTAACAACTGTGGGGTAGGCGTCATCAAGAGGGTTCCTGTGGACCTCGATCAACAGGACACTTTATCGGCACTCCTTCAAAGGGCTCTTGTGAAGTCAGTACGGCGACTGGGAACGTCAAAAAATGTCCGTATCGTATTTGCTACTGAAACTGCTCCTGAGTATATTGACACGTGCGGTTGTTTTGTTTAAGTGGAAAGCCATTATCACTTCCCAGTGGCACGTGCTCTCATTTCGACTGTTTGCGGGGAGCGCTGTTATTCTGTTACATGCAACGCAGGCCGCGTTTATCATGCATGCCACTTCTGGAACCGTGTCGAACATTCTTGTAACTTTCCATGCTTGACTCGCACATTTCAGCGACTTCTGGAACTCCAGAGATAATGCGAGAACGCGTTATGACGCGTGCATAAAAGCCGACGCATTACGCCGCTTGTCAGTCTTTCCGTCGACCAACTACTGTTTACGGTGCTGTTGCTGTGAGTTGTGATTGGCCTTGTTTTGCTGGGCACAAGTTCGCCCAATAAACAGTTCGCCTAACATCACCTTCAGTCCTGCGCGCTTCGTCTCAAGTGCTGCGTATGTCACAACCATGTGACAGTTGGTGGAGGTGCTTTTCGGTCAATGTACCCTACGCTCCTGTCCAGCCGTGAGCCGAGCCCAAGCCGCCAAGAGGACGACGCCAACCCGGTCGTTCGAGCTAGCTGCAGACAACAAGGACTGCCGCCTGAATACCTGCCGCTTCCCGACAAGGACAAGAAAACAAGGGCTGCAACGAAACCGGCATCCACGATGGCGGAAGCACGATCTCCGGCAATCGTGGTCGTCCACCAGTCCAAAGAGACACCTACCTGCCGCGGATCGTCATACGAGGACCCGGAAAGCTGCCTGGACATCTACGACCGCGTCGCAGCCCTTAACAAGCGGGAACCCGACGATAAGCTGCGCCATGTGTATTTCTATTTAGAAGGCGCCGCAAGGACTTGGTTCGAGAACCGTGAGTCAACACTTCGAACCTGGGACGACTTCGCGCTGCTTTCCTGCCCACATTTGCAAGCGTCGTGCGGAAGGAAAGAGCCGCATCACTGCTTGAGACTCGGGTGCAGCTCCTCAATGAAAACGTAACCATCTTTACGGAGGAGATGACGCGACTTTTCCGCCACGCCGACGCCGACATGTCTGAGGACAAGAAGGTTCGCCTGCTTATTCGAGGAGTGAAGAGGAGCTCTTCGCCGGACTAATCAGAAACCCGCCAAAGACGGTTCAAGAGTTCCTATCCGAGGCTACCACCATTGGGAAGACCCTCAAGATGCGAACCCGGCAATACAATCGCCACATGTTCCCAGACATCGCAGAAGTCCAAGGACTCGGCCCCGACGACGTACGCGAGACCATAAGGGCTCTCGGTCGCGAAGAACTGCGCCGGATGTTCCCGTCGTCGCAGCCCCAAGTCGCCTACCTTGAATACGTTGTCCGCGAGGAAGTACAGCGCTCACTGAGCGTTCCCGAACGACCGCAACTCCAACTGGAGGCGGTGACCTACGCCGCTGCTGCACGCCGACCTGCCGCCGCCCCGCGCCCACGTCAGGACCCAACGCCTCCGCAGTTTCCTCGCCAGCCAGCGCCGCCACCTCCGACGCCATCCCGCTCGCCAGTAATCCAGCGCTTGCCGACGAAAACAGATATTTGGCGCACCCCGAACCACCGCCCACTATGCTACCGCTGTGGCGAAGCCGAGCACACCTACCGCTACTGCAAGTACCGTGAGATGGGACTGCGTGGCTTCGACGTGAACGCGCCGCGTCCGCGCCCAGGTGAACGACCCGCGACATCGCCGACTACATCGTCGGATCGGAGTGGCAACGACGACGACCATCCCGTTCACTTTCGCCTGGCCGCTACGTCTCCCCTGATCGTCACGAGTACACCGGCCCTAAGCGGGGCCGATTTCGAAGCCGCTATCCTGGAAACTAGAGGCAGCAACCGATGGAGGTGCGGTTGCTGCACGACGTAATGCCGTAGATCCTCCGCCGCTGCTGCTGCCGACGACGACGACCACGATGCACAAAACCTCCCGACACTCTCAGCACGTCGCCTGACCAGTCTTCACGACAAAGCCTTGCGCCGACGCGACATAGCAGCGCCAGAGCAAGCCGACGCAGCCGTGATCCGACGCCCCGACCTAACCGGAACACCAGACGACGAACCACCGAGCTCGACGTGATTATCGACGGCCACAGCGTCACCGCCCTAGTCGATACCGGCGCCGACTACTCTGTCATCAGTGGTCTCTTCGCCGCCAAGGTCAAGAACGTGAAGACTGCATGGGAAGGACCAGATATCCGACCAGCAGGGTCCACCTTATAACTGCGACTGGAACCTGCACGGCAAGAGTCACGATTGACACCCAGACGTATTCAGTGAGTTTTGTGGTCCTGCAGCAATGCTCGCGAGACGTCATTTTAGGCATGAATTTCCTGGACCAGCACGGTGAAGTCATCTGCGTAAGATCCAGGTCAATCACGCTATCCACGGATAACGAACGCCGTCAGAGTGCAACGTCGGTTATCATGCCATGAATGTGACAGAAGAGAAGGTAACCGTCCCGCCACTGTCCAACGTCATCATTTCCGTCGGCACCAAAGCGCCTACCAACTTACAAGGCGTCATCGAAGGCGACCAGCACTTGCTCCTAGACCGTCAGATGTGCGTGGCAAAAGGCTTAGCCAAGCTTCATAACGGAGAAGCCAAGGTAATGGTGAGGAACTTCAGTAGTGAATACCGGCACCTGAATGGGCGTACGATACCCTGTTGCAAAAATCAGCGCCTCCAGTGAATTTCCAGTACGTTTCCCGTACTGGGAGCACTGGAAACGCGCTGGGGAAGATCATATTTCACTGGGCCGTACACACTGGGACGCTGGCAGCGCTGGCCTGCAGTGGTGTGTGCCGGCGTTGTACTGGGACAAGCTGGCATAGCTGGAATGTCACTGGTACCAGTGAGAGGCTGGCTGGAAAGCGCCGTACAATGGAAGGCTGCGCGTTGGCACGAGTGCGGAACACACTGGAAGCAGCCCAGAGACGCTGGCGCTGGTTTCGCAGGCGCGCGCTCTGCACTGGGCCTGTATTAGTTGATTTCACTAGGTGTGAAGACTCTGGGAACATATACGGCTTGGCCGTACTTTATCTCTGGGAGCTACAGTGTGCAGCAATGCGGCGTACGGCGTCCGCGCGCAGCGAGCGCTAGCAGCTGTGAATATTTACGTTTGGGCGTTTTCCCCGCACTTAGACACGCAATGCCACGTCTATGAGCCACTCTGGTAATAGCTCTGCTGTAGTGTTCACTTCTGTGGAGGAGTCGGTGCAAATAACAGTAAAATTATACATCGCCACGAAATTTAATAACGCTCTCAAAGCGTCGATCCCAACTCACGCTGAAAAAGAAAAAAAAAAACCCCACGGATCACCACCACGCTGCAAGTGCACCTCTGGTGTTTGCTGCACCTTCAAATACTTTAGATGCGACAGAAATTAACCATCTCCGAAAGCTTCTTGAGAAAATATGCAATAATTTTAGCTTTCTCAAGCGCCGAGCCCCGATCGGTCTGTCCCACTACGCTCCCAGTTGCATAGCGTACCGGCCGAGTCCGTCTACACGCGAACGCACGCGAAGCCTTAAGAATACGCTACTACGACGACTCAAAGTTACTGCTTAGTACAGCCTTGGCATCGGGTAACCTGAACAGATGATTTTTATTTCTTCGAGGTGCTTGAAGACGAAGCGGTGAGCATCGAAGCGACGCACTTTGAGGAAGCACATACATGCCACGGAAAGTTGCTGCCGCACTCTTTTCTGACTCAAATACAATAACACATATTTGTCAATCAGTAGGGCTTACTGAACAAAGATGATGAGAGGTTTTGCCGCTGCACTGCACTTCCTTTTTGCGAAGCGATTAACGGAATTGTGAGCTTCGATGAACCTGTGTATGTCAGACACTGGTACTGCCGCTGGCCTAAAATATCACCGTTTGAGCGAGAAAACTGCTAAGTGCCACTTGAAGTACACGTTCAATTATCGAGCGGCATTACAGTCTTCACAAAACGCATCTAAATACATGTCGACTATTTGGAAGAGCAAGAAAAGGCTATCGAGTGCAAGCCGTAACAGCCGATAGTCCCTGCCCGTCGGTCTAGTTATGTTTTGTCGGTACTAGATATGAATTGTATGATATTCTGACTGCTGTCGCTATTATTCGAGTGTCATGCGTGATCGGCGGCTTGTTTCATTTGGCTGACAAAGGTGTGGGGCTTTAATTGCGCATCAAAAGCGCCTTGGTCTTGTGTATGCCACTACAAATGTCAAATCTGTCGGCAGGTCACACCGCTGACTAGACTCTTGACGTGCACTTAAGCAAGATCTGGCGTGGCGCAGTGGAAGTGTGCTGTGTTGGCAGTAGAGAAGTACTACGTTCGAATCCTGGTCTCGGGAGATTTTTTTAGTACTTTCTTCTTTTTTGTTATAATGCGTACTCTTGCTTTTTTATATTTGTGTATTATTTAGCGTGCATGGCAGGGAAACACCACGTTTTTTTGGTCTAAAGCGGTTTTGCGTGCCAGTAACCCGCGCCTCCCAGTATCCCGTGGCACGCCAGCGTGCCAGTATACAGTGTCACACTGGGCCCATAATCCGGTATGGCGCTGGACGCGGGCTCCCAGTGGCGCTGGGTTTTCCAATAGGGATGGTAGCGCACCTAAGTGAATTTGTGGAAGTAAGCAACGCCTTCGCCCTCGCCGATTCTCGTGGACCCGCAACGACGGCCGCAGTGTCCGCGCCCGCCTTCGACGTTAATCAAGGCCTTTCCAGGCAGCAACAATAGGAGCTCAAGGCGGCCTTACTCCAGCAATACAAGGATTGCTTTTCGTCGTCATCGAGGCTTGGTCAGACCCCTCTCGCTAAACATCGCATCATAACCGACGAATATGCCCGTCCTCTCCGTCAGAGCCCCTACCGAGTTTCGGCACGGGAACGCGAGGCCATCAAGCAACAAGCCGACGAAATGCTGCGTGACGACATCATTCAGCCGTCTACGAGTCCGTGGGCGTCACCAGTGGTGTTAGTGAAGAAGAAGGATGGAACCCTACGTTTTTGCGCCGATTATCGTCGCCTTAACAAGATCACGAAGAGAGACGTGTATCCTCTGCCACGGATAGACGATGCTTTGGATCCGCTCTACAACGTAAAGTATCTTTCGTCGATGGGCCTCAAAACCGGCTACAGGCCAATCGAAGTAGACGAGGGAGACCGAGAAAGACTGCATTCATAACACCAGACGGCCTGTTCGAGTTTAAGGTCACGCCCCTTGGTCTTACCTTGGCGCCTACGACGTTCCTACGGGTTATGGGCAAAGTACTCGCAGGCTTGAAGTGGCATACTTGCCTCGTCTACTTCGACGACGTAGTCGTATTTTCTTCCACCTTCGACGAACACCTCCGGCGCCTTGGAGCTGTTCTTCGGGTAATCAAAGCCTCCGGACTTGCCCTGAAGCCAGAAAAGTGCCGCTTCGCCTACGAGGAGCTATTGTTCTTTGGCCACGTTATCAGGAAGTCGGGAGTACGCCCTGATCCACGGAAAACAGCTGCGATCGCCGACTTTCCTCCGCCCACCGACAAGAGAGCAGCACGCCGGTTGCTTGGCCTCTGCGCTTATTACGGGCGCTTCGTCAAGAACTTTTCGCGGATCGCGGAGCCGCTGACGTACCTCACGAAGACCGACGTCTACTTCAAATGGGAAACGCCGCAAGTCGAGACATTAGAAGAACTAAAGCGACACCTGCCAACGCCGCCAATACTCGCACACATCGACGAAGATGCCGACACCGAAATTCACACGGACGCAAGCAGCAGACGGCTCGGCGCCGTGCGCGTGCAGAGGACCGACGGACTTGAAAAGATTATCAGTTACGCTAGCCGGTCATTTTCGAAGGCGAAAGCGAATTACTCCACCACGGAAAAGGAATGCCTTGCCATCATCTGGACTACATCAAAGTTCCGCCCCTACCTGTACCGCAGGCCTTTCAAAGTCCTGAGTGACCACCACGCCTTGTGTTGGCTAGCTAACTTGAAAGATCCATCACAACGCATGGCACGATAGAGTCTTCGGCTGCAAGAATTTGACATCACCGTCGTCTACAAGAGCGGACGAAAGCGCTCCAACGCCGACTGCTTGTCTCGCTCGCGCTCCCGTCGACCCGCCGCCCCAGGGTGACCAGGACGATGACTGTTTCTTGGGACCCATAAGTACCGACGACTTCGCGGAACGCCAACGAGCTGACCCAGAGCTCAAGAGTCTCATGGACTACCTGGAAGGCAAGACCGCCGCCGTGCCGAAAGTATTCCGCCGAGGACTGGCTTTGTTTTCCCTGCGTAACAACGTTCTCCTAAAGAACTTCTCGCCGCACCGCGCCGACCACCTCCTCGTAGTGCCTTCAGCATTACATCCAGAGGTTCTGGAAGCTTTACACGACAACCCGACAGCGGGACACCTCGATTTTTCCCGCACAGTATCGAGAATACAAGAGAAGTACTATTGGCCTCGCCTCACTGCTGGAGTCCCCATGTGGCCGGTCTCAAGAGGCGCCTAACCACCACCTCACAAGTTTTCCACTTCCTCGGAGGGAAAACGTGGGGTACGTTAGTGAGCGCCATGTTGCACCTATACCGGACGCTCTTTCTCGGATACTTGAGATACAGCTTACCAGTGCTGAATGACACCCGTAAGGTAACCTACGCACACTCGAGAGCGCTCAGGGCCAGGCACTCAAAATCTGCCTCGGATTGCCACGCTGCACCTCAACAGCGGATACTATAGCGATGGCCAAAGACCTTCCTGCCACCACTCACATCACTTTGGAGGTGCTTAGGACACACATTCGACAGCATGCTCGTGATCCTGCTCACCACCTCGCCTCGCTTCCAGAAGACCGGCCCGGTGCCTCTTTTTGTAAAAGACTTCCGACGCCTCCTTGGTGTTTGGCCCGTCCAAACGTCCGGCTGACAGTGCCAGGGATTCGGACGAAAGCGGAACTCTCACTGCCAGCTTTAAAGCAGCTGTGTCTGCTAATGCTAAATGATGACTACATAAATCATCTTCAGCTTTACACTGATGGCTCAACAGCAGCAGGCAGATCGGTAGGAGCTGTGACCTTCCCTGCCGGAGCAGTAGATGCACTGTTCAAGACGTCTCATGGCACAACATCGACTGCCGTGGAGCTTGAGGCACTACACACCGCACTTAGCGTGATCGACGGAGAGCCACTTCAGAAATGGGCCATCTTTAGATTCGAAGGCAGCCCTTCCGTGCCTTTTATCGGCCTTGCGTAGCGGGCGGCAAGACCAATTATTGCTTCAAACACGACAACTCTATCACCAATTAACCGACAAAGGCCATGGCATCACGTTTCAGTGGCTACCAGTCCACTCTGGAATAATCGGCAATGAGCACGCAGATAATGCTGTGAAACGTGCTCACGAAATTGGAGTGCTGCAAACCATCCCACTGTCAAGAACGGATGCAGTAAGAACACTTCGCTCGCTTGCGCGTGATATGGCTATAGCGCAGTGGAACACTCCTGGTCTTCTACGTACCCGTCTACACCACCTCGACCCATCACTACAACTTCGAGTTCCGCGTGGGCTTACCCGCTGTGAAACGACCGTACTTTGCCGCCTGTGGCTAGGCACGTCATTCACAAGAAATTTCGGCTATCGCATTGGACTGGAAGACAGTGCCGCCTGTCTTCACTGCGGCAGCGAGGAAACGATTGCCCTGGGTTCCGCTCCCAGCGACAGTCTCTCGCTGCAGAATTGTGACACCTTGATGGTCGACCGCTGTCTGAGCAAACCATATTGGAATGCCGGACCGATAGTGTCTCGCAGCAGAAAGCCACGAAGGCTCTGCTCAAGTTTCTGTGCGCAACGGGCCTCGTGAACCGTCTCTGACACATGCCGTGCTTTTGTGTGTGCGCGATTTGACCTCTCTCTCTCTCTTTATTCTTTTCTTCCATCCCTTTCTCTCTCCCTTCACCGCTTCCCCAGTGCAAGGTAGCAAACTGAATATTTCCCTCCCGGTTAACCTCCCTGCCTTCCGCCCATCATCTCTCTCTATCGGGGAGCGACAGACATTGGTTCTGGTCATCTGGTCGACAAAGACGGAGTCGGACCTGACCCCGTAAGATTGAAGTGGTCAGCGCATTCAAGCCTCCACAGTCAGCGCGAGAGCTCCGTAGTTTCCTGGGCCTTCAGGCGTTTTTTGCCAAGATTCGCCGATATTATGCATCCGTTGACGCGTCTGTAGCAGAATGATGTACAGTTCCAGTGGACACCAGAATGCGAGTCATCGTTCCGTCAACTCAAGTTTCTACTTTCGTCAGACCTCATCCTGTGTCACTTCGATCCTTGTTCTACTACCGAGATTCATACTGACGAAAGCGGGGTAGGCATCGGAGCAGTGCTCGTACAAAAGCGAGATGGCTCCGAACATGTCGTTGCTTACGCGAGTCGCTGCTTGAGCAATTCTGAGCGAAGCTACACTGTCACTGGGAGTTGTGTCTTGCAGCTCTTTTCGCTGTTCAGAAATTCCGCTGTTACATCTACGGCCGCCCATTCAGGATAGTCACCGATCATCATTAATTATGCTGGCTTGTCAGTCTCCGAGATCCGTCTGGTCGTCTCATGCGGTGGGCCTTACGACTTCAGGAGTATGACTTCGTGGTGACATGTAGGAGCGGCCGTCGCCATGGTGACGCCGATTGTCTTTCTCGCTTACCACTTCCAACGACCCATTCCGCGGAGGACACTGACTACTACTGCCTGGGAGGTATTACACACGATTTTCCCGATGTGACGGTATTCCGACAGGACCAGCGTAACGACGTCACTTTGGAACCTCTTTTCGTCGCGACGCGGAATCCCAAAGCCAGTGGCGGTTTTTCCATACGTGACGGCTTATTGCATAAAGCCAACCGCTCTGCAAGTGGCGCTCGCTTTTTTCTTGTTGTCCCGGAGAGTCTCCATGCTGCTGTACTACGTGCGATGCATGACGACCCGACATCCGGTCATCTTGGGTTCGCCCGCACCCTGCAGCGCGTACAAGAGCGCTTGTACTGGCCTCGCATGCGCCAGACAACAAAGCAATATGTGGCCAGTTGCGACCAATGCCAACGTCGCAAAAGACCTTCAACCACTTCCCAGGCCTTCTGCAACCGCTGACTCCGCTTCATGCACTATTCGAACAAGTCGGCGTGGACCTGCTGGGCCCATTTCCACGGTCATCAAATAGCAACCGATGGATCCTCGCTTGTGTACACCACCTTACACGCTACACAGAGACCGCGGCAGTGCCGTCATCTACCACTGCTTGCGCCGCATCTTTCTTCTTGCGTTATGTCGTCTTACGACATGGCCCACCTCGCGTGATCATAAGCGACCGTGGTCGTCAGTTCCTGGCGGACACTGATGAAGAGTTGCTTCGACTATGTGGAACGCAATTTCGACACTCGACGCCATATCATCCGCAGAGAAACGGTCTTGTTGAACGCACAAATCGAGCCTTCACGAACATGATATCCATGTACAGTCGCGCTCAATAGGACTTGCAATGCCGGGTCGCGTGGCCGAGCGGGATCCAAAATTGATAATGACCCCCAATTACCCTTATTTCCATAGCGAGGAGCTGTTCCATCATTTGCTGTCGCCCATAATATTGTGGTCGACCTCTGCCGACTCCGTGGCGGAACCACCGAAATATGCAAATACGGGAAGAAAATAGAACTCGAAAATGGTGCAAATGGTCATTCTGCACGGCAAAAGGGGACCACGAGTGCTTAGTTGATAGTGATATTAATGAAAGGTTAAAAATAATATGATCCGGCACTTACACGCCGACTTTCATAAGCAGTTGGGTTCGAACCCGCGAACTTCTCACATTAGACGGTGTGGTTCGCATTTGAGTTGCGGTAGTTCTGCTGTAAATGAAGATAGAAAGCTGCCATTTTTGATTGAAATAGAACTGATGTTTCGACTAATAATAACAAGTTGCCCTCGAACTCACGACCTTCGCAAAATATGAGGAGTACCCTTTGAGTTGCCATTTCTCACGAGTGAATAGAAAGATATACAATTTGGGATTCAAGTGGGGTCTATGTTTCGAGGTATAATTTCACAACTGGTCAGACTCGAACCAGCAACCTTCGCAAAATATATGGGGTAACCTTTGAGCTGCCCTATCTCAGGAATCAATGGAGATAAAAAGATGCCGTTAGGGATTCAAGTTAGTGCTCTGTTTCGACGTATAATTTGACAGCTGGCTGGACTCGAACCAGCGACCTTCGCAAAATATATGAGGAGTTTTTTTCCTAAAAGAGCCAAGTGCACTTTAAGTAAAATTGAGAAAAACGTCGTTATTTCCTACTGACGGAACGGTGGCGCCTGCTGAATAAATTTTTTGTCATGGTACGCATGTCAGCAAAGGACCTTATGGGAACACTGAAATAAAATGTGACGTCATTATTTTACGAGATATGAACCGTTGAAATTTGGATCTGGCACAAATAGATCGTCACACAGGAGTTGGCCCATTTTGAAAAAAAAAACTTTTATTGATGCAGGTCTTTGCAACACAGAAAAGACAAATATCATTATGTGATTATTTTTTAAGAAATATGCTGCATGAAAGTGTTATCGATCGTCATTTTCTAGCTGCAATCCTTTGTTGCACTAGAAGAGAGGCCACTGGGTGCCGAGACCAGGTCTAGATGTGGACAGAACGAGTGTCTTCTTGGCAACACGCGCACTCTTCCTGTTCGTCGGCTCCCCTTTCTTGATCTCAGAATCTGCTGAAAACCTTGGAAAAATACTTGAGCTCTTCATGCTGCTGCCACGACTCTCCGAAGTGTTTAACGAGGAGACCCATAACGTCTTTCACCTTGAGGGGGTTCAAGTTGACCTTGTACAAACCACACCTCTCTGGGGCGCCTGACGAATTCTTCCCTTTTCGCAGCACTGGAACAAAATTTGACACAGAGAACCTATAATGTGGCTCTGCTCGAACTTCTGGGCTTCGTCTGTTGGTGTTAAGCTGCATATGAAAAACTTTAACTGTGCTAATCTTAAAGGGCAGGCTCGATGTGGGCTTCAATACCTGCGTTGCATAGGCATTCCAGTCGTAGACATCCCAGTGCTTTCCGAGCTCCAAGACTTGCCATGTTCTGCAAAAATTTTTTGTAGGCATCTGGGTTCAGTATTTCTTCATGCTTCCTTATGTCTTTCTCAATCCTGCCGAAGACTCGATCAGGCGGCAAGAAGCTGTGACCAGTGACAGGGAATACTAGAGTAATTTTCGATACCTGAGCAGGAGCTTCATTTTGGAGCCACCAGAGAAGTATGCCTATCATGGTGGAATTTTTGTTCTGGCCAGCACAGCCGTCGGCTACCAAACGGACTTCTTGGACTCCCTCGTAGCTGAGGCTTCGAAGTGTGCTGTGCAGAGCGCTGGCCACGTCATTGCTTCCTTTGGCACTCTCGTCCTCACTCCAGGTATAACAGTGAACACCATCTTTGGGCATTGACCCATCTTCTTGATTTCGTACTATGCAGAAGTGGTATTGGTAAAGTTGCCGGCTGTAGTATGCCTGCTGGTCAGGAATTTTAGGCATCGCTTGGTTTTGCTGACAATCGAAGGAAAGGGTCATCAGGTTTGCTCGTCTTTCCCTCAAGAGAGCGTAGAATGCCTTGTATTTCATTTTGTGCACACGTTGCTCCGTGATTACTCTTTGCTTCTGTACAGGGTCGGGGACCGTTTTCAGGTAGTGTCCATTTCTCAGGCATACCGAACACACGTCTGTCCGTGGCGTTCCAAAAGAAAGGTTGAACTTTGTCCGAAAAATCCCATGAAAAAAGCCGTACTTCACTTGCGCATTATTCGGAGCTTGAGCATTGTACATGCGCCAAACATTTCTGATGCTTTTTAGCTCGGATGGCAGGTAAAGCTTCTTCGTCTTCTGTCGGCAGTAATGCGACTCTCTAGCGCGAAGGCTCTTTATAAATGAAACTACGGCGGCGCGCTTGTGACCGTACTTTCTTACTTTGTGGTCGCCGCCTCGATTTTCAGGCTTGATTTCACCTTTTTCATGCTTGTGCTTTAGCAATCTTGTGACGGTACTGTGGCTGACTCCTAGCAGAGCACAAAACCTATCGCGACACACTGGAATCACTTTTTCGTCGTCGAGGCGTACCTTGTATGTCGCTGAGAGCCCACGGGGAGAGCGTGTATCCGCTGTTCTCCGGCGCTTCACGGGTTCCGAGGAGCAAAACATTAAAATAAAAGCACCACGCTGTTGTTTCGGAAGTCCCAGGAATTTGTCCTTGAAACTTCTTGCGGAAGTTGTCGAAACGAGAGAGCACTTCAACGTTTTTTTCTTGTGCTCGCACTTGGGCAGTGCTACGTTTCGCGCTCCGCGCACGTTACGTAGTCTAGGACCACCACTTCGTCTGGGAACGGACCGGTCACCAATCTCTTCGTTACCATCTTCTTCCATTTCAAATGAGCAAACTTGAATAAGAGACACCAAAACAAAGCCACACGTTCAGGCGGGAAGCGTAGTAGTGCCGGCCATTTTGGCTGTTTGATCACGGGGTGCGCAGGAAGCTCCCTCATTGGTTGAGTGGATTTGGCTCACTTTGATAGAAACATGCCTCGTATTTGGCTCATTTTTTATTCGGAATAGCTCCTTTGAGTGCCTGTTTCTATGTACATTTCGCCCATTTTGTTTTGAACAGTGTCGTAAATGGAAGCCAATTGCGAGTAGATTTCGTTGCAGCCAAATTTAGTCGAGTTTCGGTTTCGGGATTTGGCTCATTTTGAAAAAAAAAACTCCTCATATAGGGTAACGTTTGAGCTGACCTATCTCAGGAATAAATGGAGATAGAAAGATGTCGCTTGGGATTAAGTTAGTGCTATGTTTCGACGTATAATTTCAGAAATGCTTGGACTCGAACCAACAACCTTCGCAAAAAAAATGTCACAGTTTCATCGCAAGGGCGAAGCAATGAATGCGATAGCAGGAAACTCAAAAGGACAGAAAGTTGAGCGAGTTGGTAACAGTCCATAATCAAAAGAAGAGGCGTGCAGGACACGGACACAAGGAGAGCAGCGGCGTTCGTGTTGTTCACTGCTCTCCTTGTGTCCGTGTCCTGCACGCCTCTTCTTTTGATTATGAGCAGGAAACTGTAATGCTATACAAAGTGAGGCTCTCTCTCACCAGTCATGTGATGGCATCGGCAAACGCGGCGCGCGTTCCGGCCTGTGTAAGGGGCTGCGTAAGACGCTGTGACCCCTCCCCATTACTGGGGGGCGCTGGCGTCGAGCGACGGGAGTGGTCGCATACCACGTCGGCTCCGTGAAATATCGCATTTATTTGCGTCAGATCAACTCGTTCTCCTGCAAGCCTTCTACCATCGTCTCCAAGAACGTCAGCGGCAACCGTAGACATCACGTCTTGTCAAGCTGGGCTGCCTTTTGACTCTTTTTCGGTCACTTGAAGCTCTCGCCAAGCCACCGCGGAGTTAAGCCTAACTGCGGTAGGGGCCGCGCTGGCCCTGCCCGGGGTTTCCCCGGCCATGGCGGCTCCAAATCAAGTAACCGGCTACGATCCGGAGTCCCTACAGATCGTACACATGGATACCACTCAAAACAAGACACCTCTACCACCAGAGGGAGAATACCTCAAGGATATGATCCGCGTCTGGCGCGGAAGGAAGAACGCAGCAGTGGCCTCGAGAGACGCCAGGGCTCCTGCAGCCAAACAACACGAAGCGTCTCGCCCTCGGCAAGCACAGGGCATGAACGCGCCGAGTGTCACCTCGCAGCGCGCCAAGAAACTCCAGTGGCGGCCGAAGAACACGCCGCGCATCGAAAAAGACGATATCATAGTGGTGCTGAAACCGCGTGAGGCGTTCGACCTCAAGGCCACGTTTGGTCCTGGACAAGCCGGCGCTGCAGTCCGCAGCATCCTCGGAGCCGACGCAAGTGTGGGACTTGCGGTGTGGCCCATCTGGGATCAAAACGTGCTTGTATGCACGCTCAAATCAGTGGACGCCGCCGAGAGACTACTCCGGGACATTACGCTGCCGGTCGGGGGCCGCCAGCTACCCTTCCGGGGACATCCCAAACTCTCCGGTGAGTTCTGTCGGGGCGTCGTGCATGTCTCTCAAGACGAAACATCCGAAACTGTGAGAAGCAAACTCAGTGCTGAACCAAATGTAGTGTCTGTGCGCAAGCTGGGGAAACCCCGGTTGCGGTGATCACCTTCGCGGGGACCAAGGTGCGACGGACGGTGTTATACAACTGCGAGCGGCTTCCCGTTCGTCTGTATAAGAAGACAGTGCCTGCATGCCCACTCTGTGGCACAGTGGGCCATCGAGCAGATACTTGCCCGCGACCGCAGCCTGGCTGCTGCACAAGCTGCGGCGTTCAGGTACCTGCTACTCCTGACGGCCCAACGGAACACCAATGCATTCCGAGCTGCCTCCTCTGCGGCGGCGGCCACAAGACTGGAGCTCCCGGTTGTGCTGGGCGGTTCCGGCAGCCGGTCAAGCCAGGATCACCACGCGGATCCCAGCCGAAGACAACCGGGGGGGCACAAACAGGCTCCGACTGCCAAGACCGTCCCCAAGAAAGCACCGGCCGCCATGTCGAATAAGCCTGAACCCAAGAAGACACAGATCGGGCACTCCACCAGTGTAAAGCCTGGGAACCCATCGGAGCCCCCTGTCCTGGTCAAGGACTTCCCGCCCTTGACACCCGTCCAAACACAGGTGAGCTGTTGGGGTGGGGCAGTCTCCGGACCCTCCCCTTCTCCCTCCCCTACCGAAACCGCCCTACAACAGCAGATAGGGGAGCTCAGGCGCCAGAATCAAATTCTTGCGCGCAAAATTCAGGAATTAGAAGCCAATCAGGTCGGCTCATCAGAGCCAGTGCAGGAAGCCGAGGCAGACGACGGGGATGACGGCTCTTCCGTCACATCCCGCCTCACCAGCGTCTCGCGGCAGGACGAGGGCACAGTAGTTGGATCAGCTTCCATTACCGGACCCATCGGTCGCCTCGAATCCCTAGAGCGTAAAACCGAGCAATTAGAGGCGCGCGTAGCAGCCCTCCCCACTCAAATAATGTCGGCAGTCCGGGAGTCCTTTCAGGACATGTTCATGGCAGCCTTAACTCCTCGTCATGCATCCTGGCTCGTCATGCATCCTGGTGAACAAGGCATATACCGCGATTCAGGTCGATTTAAATTTGAGTACTGAACAAGAGTACACAATGGTCAGAGTACTGCCTCTCAGACGTCGCGACCCGTCAATACACATCCTAAATATATACAGCCCCCCGCATAAGCCGCGCGTAACTTTCAGTGAAATCTTCCTTCGGGCGATCAAGTTGGCAGACAAGGATCCCTTAGTGATCGTTGGAGACTTCAATGCTCCCAGCCTTCACTGGGGCTATCACTACGAGAAGGCCAGAGGACGTAAGCTGGCGGAGCTTATCTCCACCCTTCGCCTCACGCTACTCACGTATCCGGCGCACCCCACTCGTGTGGGGAACTCGGTAACCCGTGACACTTGTCCGGACCTCTCTCTCGTAAAAAATGCTAAGGATGTTACCTGGGAGAACTTGGGCGATTCTCTAGGCAGTGATCACTGCCTTCTCCGGATCACACTCATGGAAAAGTCAGCTCGTAAAAAATGCGGTGAAGCCAAGCTGACCGATTGGACCCAATTTCGCAATGAGACTCTTCCTCCCGTACTATTTTGTGGAGGCTATGCAGAATGGGCGAAACACATAAGCAATATTCAGAAAAAATTTGTTACTACCGTTCAAACCAACGAAGAGATCCCCGCAGTTGACACTCACCTCCTACACTTGTGGGAGGCGCGCCGAAGCTTAACAAAACGATGCAAAAAACAGAAGACGAATCGCAAATTACGTATCCGCGTAGCCCAACTCACGGAACAGGCTGCAGCGTACGCTGCCCACCTCTCAGATTCGAACTGGATAGCCCGCTGCGACGCTGCAGCTCGTCAGATGAGCTCGAAGGCGACATGGCGTCTCTTTCGCAGTCTCATAGACCCCTCTCAAACGAGAGGGGAGACGCAGAAGCAGCTCCGGCGAGCTCTGCAAGGGTACCAAGGCACTCCGGCACAGCTTGCGGATGCTCTGTGGGATAGATATCTCTGTCGTACGGAGGACCCGGCTGGGCCGGAGTACACGTACTCTGGTAAGCCTAATCACCAACTCGATGCCCCTTTTGAGTTGCATGACCTTAAAGCTGCCTTAGCTAAAATGCGCAGGGGTACGGCTCCGGGGCTGGACCGCATAACAGTGAAGCTGTTGGCAAACCTCCCTGACACAACCTACCTCCATTTATTGGAATATATGAACCAGATCTGGGACGGCCGTGCACTCCCTTCCGAATGGAAAACATCACTTGTGACATTTATCCCTAAAGCAGGCAAGGCCGTGAATACGGAAAATCTGAGGCCCATATGACTGACCTCGTGCACGGGCAAGCTTATGGAGACGATGGTACGAGATCGCCTCTCCCCATACCTTGAGGGCAAGGGCTTCTTTGCAGACACCATGTTTGGGTTTCGCCCACACATGTCTGCACAGGACGTTCTTCTCCAGCTGCATAGGGACGTCATACAGCCCACAACTATGCAACACAATGACAAAGCCATCCTCGCCCTTGACCTGAAGGGGGCTTTTGACAATGTTAAACACAGCAGCATCCTGGCTAACTTGAGCTCCACCGATTGCGGGGCTAAGACCTTTGCATATGTCAGAGATTTCCTCTCTAAACACCAGGCCCTTCTTCGGATCGAAGACGAGGAATATGGCCCGTACATTATGGGCACACGGGGTACCCCTCAGGGAGCGGTGTTATCACCGCTCCTGTTCAACATTGCTATGATGCACCTTCCAAGCGAATTGGCCAGGGTGGAAGGCACGGAACACGCAGTATATGCCGATGACATTACAATCTTGACCATTGAAGGGAGCCTTGGTGAAATTCAGGAACGCCTTCAGCAGGCCGCATCCATAGTCGAGGCGTATGCCAACGATTGTGGACTCCAATGTGCTCCAACCAAATCAGAGCTTCTGCACGTTAGAGCGACGCCGAGAGATAAGTCAGCCATACACATCTCGCTCTCTGGGGTTCCCATCAGAGAGGTGGAAGAGCTCCGGATTCTGGGCCTGTTCATTCACCACAGACTCAGACCGGACTCCACTATTGCAAAACTCAAGAGGGCAGGCGAACAGGTAGGGCGCATGATCCACCGCGTTTCCAACAAGCGGGGTGGTCTGCGGGGCAAGGACGCGCTTCGGCTCGCCCATGCCTTCGTGACTAGCCGGATCCTCTACGCCGTCCCATACCTTCGCACTACCAAGCAAGAAGACGAAAGAATAGAGGCCATCATCCGTAAGGCTACTAAACGGGCTCTGGATCTCCCGGTGGCCACTTCCAATGCCAAACTCAGGGCGTTAGGTGTGCTCAACTCCTACCAGGAGTTGCGGGAGGCCCATCTTATGAACCAATATACGCGGCTCGTGCAAACGGATCCCGGGCGCCGCCTGCTGAACCGCTTGCATATCCAACACACTTGCACTGCAGAGGAGGCGGAGCGTGTTCCGGAACTGTGGCGGCATATGCTCTCGGTCTCTCCACTGCCCAGTAACATGGATAGGCAAACGCACGAAGGCAGAAGGCAGGCGCGAGCTCGGACGCTTGAGAGGCAACACGGCTCCCGACCTGGTGTATTCTACGTAGATATCGCAGGACCTTCGCCCACGGGATTTTAGACGGCCTGTGTAGTTCACCGGGAAAAGCATGTCAATGGGCTCTCCTTCCGAGCACAAAATCCAGAGCGCGCTGAGGAAGTCGCTATAGCGCTTGCTGCTGCGGATCCCAACTCGAAAGTAATTATCACGGACTCCCGGAAAGCATGTGCTCATTACTTGGCAGGGGAGATATCCCCCTTAGCCAGCCAAATTTTAGAACGGGCTCTCGCTGATCCAGCCCCGAAACGCATCGTATGGGCTCCTGGACATCAGGGCTTACGAGGTAATGAGGCCGCTGACGCGGCCGCCCGAGCGCTTACCCACCGGGCTCCTCACCCTGGCTCTTATCACTCGGAGGCCAATACACCACTGCTGCGGTTCAAAGAAATTCTAACATATTATCGCGACACTCACCGCCTTTTCCCGGCTCCTGCAAAGGGGCTAAGGCGGAAGAGCGAACTCTAAGGCGCCTGCAGACAGGTACTCTACTCTGTCCTGCAATCTTAAAGCACTTCGATGCGAACTCAGATGGGCGGTGCCCACACTGTGGGGAGACCTGCGATATCTTCCACATGGTGTGGGCATGCACGAAAAATCCCCACCTACCCCCTTCCCCTACCCCTTCCCGACAGGCATGGGAGACTGCCCTCCTCAACAGCTCATCGCTAGAGTCACAACGGGCTCTGGTGCGACGGGCGCGAGACGGGGCCTCGTCATGCGGTGTCCCGGACTAGGGACGCCGACCACGTAGCGGGGTCATGCTTTGGCCCCGTACCTCTCTCCTCTACAATAAAAGTTTTTAGGGGCGAAGCTCCTTAAAGCGGCACCCGTTCGTCCCTCGTCGTAGTCGTAGTAGTGCGTAACCAGTCTTACGCTTTGACCTCCAAGGTGGTGCCGGTGGGAGATTTCTCCTGTGCGTTGTTGAACAATAAAAAATTCGCAGCGTGCGCGTTAACTAAAAGCCGCATTGTTCTGTCTCTCATTCCCCATTAGCAGCCATTTCGTGCGTCCCCGATGTATGTAGTAGTAGTAGTAGTAGTAGTTAGTAGTAGGTAGCCACCGGCGCGTGCCTGCTGGAGCGCATGCACGCGCCGAGGGTTAGCGCGTGGCACCTGGCGCTCTCCCTCGCCGCGAGCGCCGGGAGCCACGCGCTCCCCGGCAAACTCGACACTGCCCCGGCAAATGCGAGAGACAATGTTGGCGCAGGCAGCGTCTGCTAGCGAGTTTCTTGATTGAGAAATACCGACTGCTCGCGTTGGAGAAGCGTTCACCGGCAAAACCCATATATATATATATATATATATATATATATATACACTGGATCTTGACTTGCAATGAAGTGCCGGTGGGAGATTTCACTTGTGCATTGTGCATAGTTGAACCGTGAGGATTCGTAGCATGCGCGTTAACTAAATTAATCCGGAACTCGGCACGATCTACGATGCACATCCCGAGCTTCGCCCACTCATCATCATTCACTCCGTGGATATGCTGTAATTTTTTTTCATCATCATCATCCCCATTACTAGAGTGTACTGCACTTTTGTAACGCGTTTGTGCAGGCGTCCCCTCAAACGCGAGATCCCAGCGTTCGATTACAGTGTTTCTCACGTCTTTACATGATGATCGACTGGGCGAATTACACGGAACATTCACGGTTTACCGATGATTCCCTCCGGAGCTTCGCCCACTCATCATCATTCACCTCGTGGATATGCTGTGACTTTTTTTTAACTGACAGAAGAGCCTCGTGAAAGCTGGCCGACGGCTTTTAAATGCGGCCGTTGCGCTCGTCGCGCCATCTCGCTGGTAATGAAGAAACGCTTATAAGCGCCTGGCGTCTCTGAGTCCTGCCAGCGGTAAAG
This sequence comes from Hyalomma asiaticum, assembly GCA_013339685.2. Classification (NCBI taxonomy): domain Eukaryota; kingdom Metazoa; phylum Arthropoda; class Arachnida; order Ixodida; family Ixodidae; genus Hyalomma; species Hyalomma asiaticum. The sequence goes on along the minus strand of CM023482.1, from coordinate 4,552,052 downwards.
CGCGTGTATATAAGGCTCGCCGTTAGCTCTGTGAAGCTCTGTGAAGAATGGACGAACGCTTCAGGGAGGAATTCATGCGATGCATACCGACACTTGAAGAAGACGTTACGACTAGACTGGAGTTGCCTATCACAGTCAACGAAATTGAATGCGCTATTGAAAAATTACCAAATGGGAAGTCGCCAGGGCCCGATGGATTTAGAGCTGCCTTTTATAAATTCTTCAAACCTCAGATAGCCCAGATTTTGCACAATGTTTAGTGATGCGTATGAACAAAAACAGGTCCCTCTATCTTTTAGGACGTCGTACATTGCTTTGATCCCTAAAACAGATGACGCTGAGACACGAAGACTTGTGAGTTCTTATCGCCCGATAAGTCTAACTAACGTCGACTATAAGGTATTCATGAAAGTGTTGGCGAAAAGGCTTCAAAGTGTAATTACAACGCTTATCGGGTCCCATCAAACATGTGGTATTAAAGGTCGTAGTATCGCAACAAACATACATATTGCGCGAAGTGTCTTAGAAATTTGTGATGTAGTTGGTGATCATGTAGCAATGATTCAGTTGGACCTGGCAAAAGCATTCGATCTAGTTTCCCATGATGTTCTATTTTCTGTACTTGAGCACTTGACGTGGGCAGTGTAATTTTTGAGGGTGTAAAAATGGCATATGCAAATTGTTCGACTCGAGTAATCGTCAATGGAGAGTTGACTGATACTGTACCTGTACGATCTTCAGTACGCCAAGGGTGCCCGTTGTCACCTTTGCTATTTGCGGCCTACATTGAGCCTCTTTGTATGGCAGTAATTCAAAACGAATATATCCGTGGGTGCAGCTTGCTTTCAGCTGAGGTAAAGTTACTTGCTTACGCGAATGATATTGCTGTTTTCCTCTCTGACACAAACAGCATCATTGAGGCAACAACTGTGATCGAAAAGTTTTGCTTACACAGGGTGTAAGATAAACTGGCAGAAAAGTTGTGGCTTTTGGCACGGTAATTGGGAAAGTACACTAGATACCTTTTCACGCTTGCGTATGTCGTGTTTACCAACAAAGTATCTGGGTGTGCCTCTTGATAGGTATCGACATGCTGATGAACATTGGGCTGAGCAAACATTGAAACTAAAAGAAAAAGCAGATGCATGGCAAGGCAGGCAGTTGTCTATGTTCTCGCGTGCTGCTGTGTGTAATGTGTTTCTGCTGTCACGTGTATGGTATGTTATGAATGTCTTATGTGCGTCTCGTTCTAGTATCCAGAAGATACATCGTGTCTTTGCAGTTTTTGTATGGGCATCGACTCGGGAGGAAATCAGTCGAACCAACTTGTTCATTCCTGTTAAACGCGGAAATGTTGGCCTTGTTCATTTATTTTTACGTCAGATTGTTTCTAGGTTTATGTTCCTTAGGAATGTGGAAGATCCTTTTTTACGAACGGTCATACATACCAGGCTACGGAGATTAATCCCAGATTTCATAATTTCCTCTTGTGGTGATTTGGAGGGTACCGTAACTGGATTTTTGCGGGAGGTCTTACTTTCATACAGAATGTTGAAAGTGAGATTTTCTTTAGAGTATTTGAGTGACGTCACCAGAAAGAAACTTTATAAGGATCTAATTGAAGCGTTCCTCCCGACTCCTTTGTACCGTTTGCCATATCATGGATACCCAGGACAGAATATTTTGAAAATGGTCAAGAAAATTCCAATAAGTCCAGCTGCCAAAACTTTCTTTTTCAAGCTACATACAAATAGTCTACGTGTAAAAACATGGCTTCAGGAAAAAGGCTTATTTGTACCTTGGACAACACACTGCCTTTTATGTAATAAACCAGAGGATATACAACATGCTTTTGTAGACTGCTGGGATGCAGTATTTTTCTGGGGCGTGCTTCAGCGCACTTTAAAGAAAGAATTACCACTAGATTCTTATGGCATAAGGTTTTTACCAGTAGAAGAGCCATGCGATATGATCATGGTCCTGGGTCTTCATGCTTTGTGGAAAACGAGAATGCAGGTGCGGCATGCAGATGTTCATGTAAAATCCTCGCGGGAAACCTTCATTGAGAGCGTTGGACAAATTAGGGAGATTTATAGAGCCCAGCCTGAACCACCACACTGGGTTGCTATCCTTGATGTTTTGAAAGATATGAAAAAGCTTTAGAGATGGTCAGACCAGTGCGTAAATAGTGTATGCTTGTGCGCTTTTGATTGCTTCTGTACTTTGTTCAACAAGGCAATAAAGAAAAAAAAAGCTCTTCGTGGCGTAGTGGTTAGCGCCACGGGCTGCGTGCGAGGGGTCCCTGGTTCGATTCCGCGCTTCGGAAGCATTTCTCTGAATTATTTTTTGGGACTTCTATATATATATACATACTTATACATATACGGGACATGACGGCGGCGACGGGGACGGCAAAAACCAGCCGAGACTGTCCATATAATTGCTATCGCAATAATATATGGGATAACCTTTGAGCGGCCATATCTCAGGAATCAACGGAGATAAAAAGATTCCGTTAGGGATTCAAGTTAGTGCTATGTTTCGACGTATAATTTCACAGCCGGCTGAACTCGAACCAGCGACCTTCGCAAAATATATAGGGTAACGTTTGAGCTGACCTATCTCAGGAATAAATGGAGATAGAAAGCTGCCGCTTGGGATTCAAGTTAATGCAATGCTTCTGCGTATAATTTCAGTTGTCGGACTCGAACCCGCGTCCTTCGAAAAATATATGCGGTTAGATTTGAGTTACCTTCTCTCAGGAATTAATGGAGATAGAAAGTTGCAGTTTGGGATTGAAGTTAGCGCTATGTTTCTACCTATAATATCACACTTGTCGGACTCTAACCAGCGACCTTCGCATAATATGCGGAGTCCACTTTGAGTTGTTCTATCTCAGGAGTGAATGGAGATAGCAAGATGCCGTTTGGTATACGAGTAGATGCTATGTTTCGACTGATAAGTTCACGACTGGTTGGACACGTACCCGCGTCCTTCGCGAAATATGGGGGCTGCGCTTTGATTGGCCCTATCCGAGGTGTGAATTCAGATAGAAAGACACCGTTTGCGAGCCATGTAGATGCTCTCGTTGGAGTTTCGATGTACGAATACCTAACTGGTGAGACTCGAACCTGCGACCTTTGTAATGTATAGCGGGGGGGAGGGTCGCCTTTGAGTTCCCCTATCTTTGGTGCGAGTTGAGATAGAAAGCTGCAATTTGGGATTAAAGTAGGTGCTGTGTTTGGTGGCATCATTGTGTAACAGTTTGGACTCGAAGCTGCAACCTTCAGACCCGCGACCTTCGGATAAGCAGCAGATTGCATAGTCTCTTGACCGCCTTGGCGGTTCTTGCTAAAGAGCTTTCACGAAATCATTTTTCTTACGGTCAATTAACGGAATTTCAAGAATGATATTGCATAGCTGACGTCGATGACTATTATTTTGTAAAGATTCCGCACCGTGGGCGCTGGCTGTCCTAACGTTCGATTACGCATCCCGTGCGCATGGATAGCTGAAGCGAAGCCACTCACATTTAGCAGTTCCTATTTTACGTGATGTCGAACCATTTTATAAGAGACGAACAATTGCAGACTTGGCTTTCAAGGCTCCTTTTAATGTGGCCCCGGAACGCACCGATATAACTTCGACACTCGAATGTGAAACGCCTTAGTAACAGCAAACATGTAATCGGAAAACTAATGTATCCACTCCGCGAGCATTCACTCGGAATAAGCGATCATTCACACATTCGTCGTCCTTGCTTACCAATTATTTGCTTATTAGCAATGCCTTGTTTCTCTTTAGCGCGTATTTTTGCTGTGACGATTTCATTTGTTTGCATGAATATGACAACAGAAGACAGAGGCGTCGTCATTGTCGCACCCATGAGTGCTGCATGCTCACTTTTATTGAACAAAAGTATTGTCTAAATGGTCCGGGAAAAAAAGCTTTGTCGTCCTTGAGGCATTTCCACGTGCGCTACCTTTAGCACTGATTTCCAAAGAGCGTTTAGCGCAGTCGACGCCCTCAGAAACTTGTTCGTCAGGAATGAGCTGTCCGCAAACTTTCACAGCGCTTTGCGAAAGCTCATTCAGGCAATGGACTTTTCAATACTTGGCAATGCCTCCTTCGGCGCCAGTCACAGCTTCTTTGCGAGACGGCATCGACAAATAGAGTGTTCCAACAAAAGCTTTGTCGTCCTTTAGGCATTTCGATTCTGTCACCACGGCATTCCAAAGAGCACCAGGAGAACCGGTCTTGAGTGATATCTTGGAAAGCCGCTCTTTCAGGCGTGCGCACACGTGCTCAATGATGTTCAAATCGGCACCTTCTGGCGGCCATTCGAGCAGCCGCACACTGCGCTGGCGGAGGAGCTGCTTAACCCGCTTGGCTGTGTGACCTGGCGAAACATCGTGCTGAAAGAGGTAGAACCCGTCGAGGAACGGTCCTTCAAGCGCGTAAGGTATGAGCACAAAGTCGATGATGTTTCACAGTTTCAAATCTTAAAACCATTTATCTTCTGTACAACGACCATTTCAAAATTCCAAATTCGTGTTATTTGCGTGATCCTTTCTCAAATTCATCAAGAACAAACCACAGCAAAACAATTCGACAGCCTTCTAGTAGCGTCAACCTACACAAACATTCACTCTTTCCCTCAGCAATTTCTCGGTGGAACAAGTTGCCTGATAGTGTTGTGCAAAGTAGTACTGTGGAATCCTTTGTTTCTAAAGTACAAGCCATTGATTTTTGTTTATGACTGCTTTTTTTTGTTGCCTTATGTAACCACTCCTTCAAGGGCCGAGTGAGCCTGTAGTATGTTCAAGTAAAGAAAAAAATAGGAGATGGTGGACGAAGAAGAGGACGACGATGGGGATTGCGGCCATTGCACCATCTCCGTGACTATCTACCTTGGCGATCCCTCATCCCCGCTGACCGTCATTTGTGAATAAACACCGCTCACTCGTAACAGTACGTTCTTCGAAACATAAACCAGTTGGTAGTGTGCGCTTGTACCCGTTCCCTCATCTGGTCCTTGTCCTGTGTGACGCCACTTTTCTTTGTTTAAGCATGCACCAACTAGCCCAGCAACGAGTTCTATTAGAAGAACGTTCACCAACACAACAATATCGGCGCCTTGTTAAAAGTAATGTACAAACGAAGAAAGAAAATACGTGCGGTAGGAGAACTTGAACGGTCTTGATTATGTAATAAGGCATGGGCATGCCGAGCCGAAGAATACTCATGCCATGTTTGCAGAAAAAATGTGCGATTTCTTCTTCTGATAGTGCAACTGTGACGGTGCACTCACGCGCCTATCTTTTAACGATGCAGTATTATGGGCCTCGATAAGTTCTCCCGTCACCTGAATATCTTCTTGTTAACAGGTCACATAAAAAATGTGTTCCATCTCTTGCACCATCCGACAAAGAAATATATTGGTCTGCCAGCACTCGCTTTCTGCGTCTGCAGTCCGCTTCAACACAGCGCGGAGGAACCTCGACAACAAAGACCCGCTCGTGTCATACCACGAACTCGCTTCTCGTCATAGGCTAGGACGTAGAATTTTTCCTCCTCCCCACACGAAGCTCAACAGAGCACAAGCAATCACTTACAGACAGTTGCAGACTCGTACGTACATCTCACCTACGCACTGAGCAGGATCAATGCCGAATTTTCCTACTGTATGCCCACACTGTGGCAACGAATATAACAATTTTGAACACATGCTCTGGCTGTGCCCTGCCAAAGCAGACACGGACTTTCCTGATTAGTCCTCCTGGGACACAGCGCTTCGAACCACAGAGTTCACTGCTCAACTGAAGGCTGTGCCAGAGGGCCGTCGCCGAAGGACTCTGTCTACGGGCCCCGACCTGGGTGGAGCCGCCGCATTGATTGACGGGCCCTCCGGCACCACTTTCTTTCTCCTCTGGACCCCAAATAAAGTTCATACTCACTCACTCCGGCCAGCATGCCAGGAAAATCCACTCACGCCAATGCACACGCTGTCGTTTCACCTGATCGTGGCGATTAAGGACGTAGAATCCGGGCTGTTAGGCATGAAGCTCGTTTACTGGGCCAACCCGTGCCCAACATTGAAAACCAAGTCGCACTGCAACACGACAGTGGCGAGAACGGTGGTAGGTGAAAGCTGAACAACGGTGAAATTCGTTGGCCTTTAACAGCGAAGCCATTTAGGCTGGCCATAAAACATTGGGTGTGTACACAAAAACCCTCGCAGCTTTTCGCGTTGCCTTGCAACCGCTACCGCTGCCACAGCTGCTCCGCACCTCCTGGCAGTGCTGTGATAAGCGATGATGAGGAACAGTGAAAGGAGTGGACAGAGCATAGTTTTACAGTATATTGTAGCAAGGAGTGGAAAGGGAAAGCGCTCTGTCCTTTTGTTTCGGTCTTTTTGACCGTTTTCCGTTTTCCATAATGCGCTATACCAGTCCAAGCACGTCTATCCAACTCGCCCAATCTTCAACACTTGTGAAAGAAGAAGACGAGTGAGGGCAACGAAGAATAATGGGAGAAAAGGAGAAAAGAGGGGAAAACACAGCATAGTCAGTGTATTGTAGGGAGGATTGGCAGCTTAGCGTGAGGGGGCATGACGTGAGGTGCGGGGAAAGGAAGGGGGTAGAGCATAGTCTCATACAGTTTAGTGTAGCAAGGAGTGGGCGAGGAAATTGAGGGTGAGGAATAATGACATTGTGGCGAGGAGGAGTAAAAGGAGGAGGGGAAAGTATGGCTAGTGTGGGGATGGGTAGTGAGCAGGAAGGAAAGGAGAGGTGGGATAAGGAGGTTAGGGCAAGGAAAAGTTGAGTTGAGAAGGGAAAGAAGGAGGTGAGAAGGTAGATGCCAAATAATTTCGTATAGCATAGTGTAGCGAGGAGCAGGAAAATCAAGTGTCCCGACACGGTGGTATCGTCATTATGGCACTCGGCTGCTGATCCGAAGGTCGCCTTCATTTTGATGGAGGCGAGACGATCAGGACTGTGTTTTGTACCATATCAGTGCACCTTAAAAGACACCCCGTGATCGAAATTTCTTGATCCTTCCACTACGGCGTTTCTCATAATCATATTATTGTTTTGGGACGTAAAACACCAGAAATCAATCAAGAGAGGTGAGCGTGATGAGGCATGAAAAGAGGAATAAGGATGTGAGGATGAGGAGGAGGGGAGAAGGTAGACCATAGCGTGGTTTTCTACAATGTAGCGGAGGGTCATTCCACTCGAGACGACAAAACAATCTTGACGAACACTCAAATTTATTCGAAAAAGGAATTGCGCTTGTTTACTTAATCGGAAGTATTCAATATCTGAAATTTCAAGAGCCAAAGAAATTTTTGCCACGTGGGAGGTTTTCGAAATTTGGAGAATGTTGCGCGAGTGGTAATCAAAAGGCAATTTGTTTTCATAGTAGCATTCATTGGGCCAGCGCGAAATTTGGTTAATATGCTAGGGAAAGATGTTGCTTTAACACTTGTTAGCTACAGTAACATATTTTGCCGTCGCCGTCATATCCCGTATTGCTCACAGCACACCGGCCATGCTGCGTTCTACCGGCAGCATGCGAGCGATGAACGCGTTGGAAGAGATCAAACGAGCCCGGCCCGTCTCCATCGCTAGGAGGGCGCATGCGACAACATCACCGCGCTCGGGAGGTCTGCGTCGAAGCGGAAAGGGAACGAGAGAGAGAGAAAGATTGTTAAAGAAAGTGAGGAAAAAATTGGGGGACCCTTAAGCTTCGCCTTTAAGAGTTGAACGCGATAGCGAAATCCGGCCCCTAGTGTGCGCTTCAACCACTCAGTGCATACTTATTAATGCGTGTTGTTACACACACACACACGCACACACAGACACAGACAAACACACCTGCGCGCGTGACATATCTATAGTAATGCTAGAAGTTTTCGATGTATTTAACAACACTTTTATATCAACTTCATGAAAATTTTGTACAGTGATGTAGTCACATGGTCCTGTATTATTCACTTTTTGTAGGCGTGACACTTTTATTCGTAAATGGTCACATTCTGTCTTCCTTCGTGCGTCAACTATCTGGCAGCTGTTTGGTTTGTTCTTCTGGAGACTTCTTCCGGCCAACCGCAACAAGCATCGCCTTATGGCCGGTGAAATGGCAATTGCAGCACTTCACTTATTTAATGGTGTCGTGAGAATCGAATGCTAAAGAAGTAGATGCAGAGCATCCGACGAGACCGTATATAGGCGCTGCTGCTGTCGCATGGCCTCCGAGATGGCGGGCGCACTCGCCGTCTCGGAGGCCGTGGTAGTCGAAACATTGCTTGATATGTCTTCCACTCGATGGACATAGTTGTCCATTTCTGGAGCTGTTACTTTTCGCTCACGGCCGATGTTTTTCGGTCACAAGAGACGCGTGGAGACATCGACACAGACGGTGGTATTTCTGCGGAACGGGGTCTCTAACGCTATCGCGTTAAAAGAGCCATTGCTTGATATGTCTTCCGCTAGATGGACATAGTTGTCCATTTTTGGAGCTGTTATTTTTCGCTCACGGTCGATTTTTCACTGATAAGAGACGCGTGGGGACGCCGACACCAACGGCGTTATTTCTGCGGAACGAACTCTCTAATGCTATCGCGTTAATAGGGTGAAGAGTGCATGATAAATGTCTCTCAGCGAGGACACCTCAACCGATAAAAGGCAACGCCCTGACCGTGTTTACTAAGCATGAAAATGCACGGGAAGGGGTTGGGAGGGTGGGGGCTTGGTTGCTCTTGGAGCAGCAGTCGTGGATTTCGTGCGGTCGCAGTCGCTGGCGCGCGCGCTATCTCGGCAGTCATCACACGTGCAACGTACTGCTTAGCAGCGCCTTGATCACGTTCTCCGTTCGAGGCGCTTCGCATATCGTCGCAACGCCGGCAATGCTCCGGCGTTGCGACCGCCTCTTCCGTCGGCTCTTCCGCGCGCATGGTTTACGACTACGTGCTCACTTAAACACTGAGAAGTGGCGCAACACAGCAAAAGGACGACATGAGGGAACGCGTACAAGCCATACTACCAACAGGTTTATTTTCGAAAGTACATACTATATATACAAAAGTGCGCACATGCAATCTGGAGAATCGAGGGGCGGCTGATGAGTCAGGTACTCTGTACATGTGAACGCGTTACATGTAGACATCAGCGGCACGTACACACGGCAGAGGGATCTTCGACACTTGTACACAAGCTCTCGAATGGCTCACATTTCTCGGGAGGCACTGCGCTGTAGGCGCCAGAGCACTGTACAAACCTGCTATAAACCAGGAGCTCCCTAAACGGTGAATTATTTGAAGCGAAACCGACCGGGTTGCCAGCGGATAGTTTTGTGAACACACAGTACGATTCTGCGAAAGGGGCATAATTTGCTTGTCGATGGCTGTATTTGCGGTTTGAGGAGCAGAGCGCGTCGATCGCACAAGGCAAGTATTGTAGCGGCCGTGGTTTCTCTACACGGGTCAAACAACGCGCCGGCTGCAAGACGTCCCAACCACCGCAGAGATAGAGACGCTGACGCTACGGAAGCGCTCACTACCGGCGCGCATTAGAGCCCCAATCTGCTTCGCTCCATCGTTACTGGATAGCGGTACCAGCGCTGCGAACTCAAAACGCATGGAAGCGATGTCAATGAAGGAGTTCTTTTGCTTGCTAAACAGCTTTGCTCTAAGCGGACATCAGTGAGATTCAAATTGTGAAGCGGTGTAGGGCAGATATAACGCCCGTCTGTTCCATGTATCTCCGATGTGTCGGCGGCGCGCCGTGGCCTTTTTCTGTGGTGATAAAATGAGTGTAACAACTGCTCTTGCAATTACAGAATATTTTTGTGCGGCTTCCGGAGCCAGCGTAAACATTGAAAAAAGCTCAGGCTTTTAGTGGGGGCTATGGCCCCCAACGCCGTCACACTATGCAGGAATTGAGTGGAAAAAAGACATACGCAATTTAGGTGTCCCTCTCTCGCAGTACAGGAAAGGCAACAATCACTGGTCGGGAGAAGTTAAGAAGTTACAAAGTAAAGCAAACTCACGGCAAGGGCGCAATTTGTCAATGTTTAGTCGCGCTGAAGTTTGCAATGTGTTTTTAATTTCATGTCTCATGTACGTGCTGCAAGTACTGCACTGCTCACGACTCCGCCTTCAGGCACTGCATCGTGTATTTGCAACGTTTATGTGGAGCTACACTTATAAATCCATGAGGCGCGGCAAGCTGTTCGTCCCACTTGGATGGGGTGGCCTCGGATTAGTCCATCTCTTCGTTAGGGAAATTGTTGCTCGACTGTTTTCCTTTCAAGAAAGCGACCATACGTTTTTGCGTGAAATGCTACAGGTCCGATTAGTTCAGCACCTTCCCAATATCATCAGATGTCGTAGGTATTTCACAGGCTCCTTGGGGCTTCCTCAAGGAAGTTGTAGACTCATTCCTTTTCCTGAAAGTTAGATCTAGCCTGGAGTATATTTTCACCGCGAGCCGAAAAGCGATTTCTGTTGCACTGGTGAACTAGATTTTCCTAGATCCATTGTATCGGACACCTTATGTAAGTCGGTCTTGTCATAATGACTTAAAAGGGTTTCGGAAATGTATATACCTCCCGGTGTCAAAACATTTTTCTTTAAACTGCATTCGGAAACACTTCCTGTTAAAATATGGTTGAACGCGAAGTGCTGCTTCGGGCCGTGGTCTGTGAACTGCCGACTCTGTCCAAGTGCAGAAACAATTGATCACTGTTTTATTGACTTTACAGGATGCAAGATTTTTTAGGACATTCTCCAGCGAACTCTTAAAAAGGACATGGACATCACTCCGTACACAATCAGATTTCTACCGCTTAAAACGGTTGCCGGTCCTCCTTATGACATGTTCATAGTGCTTGGTTTATGCAGCCTATGGAGATCGAGACTGTGTGATCGCCATGCGGAACACCCACATTCCACAAGATCATTCTACCGTGAAACTGAATCCTACGTAAGAAATGCTTATACAGCTCAAGAATCGCCGCCTGAATGGATGCACTTGTTAGACGCATCTGTGTGTTCGCTTGAGTTTTGAGTGTGGAGACGTCCTTTTCTGATTTTTAACTTCAGTTGTCATTTCCACGTAACAAAGAAAAAAAAGTGTCGGTGGCGTGATTGGTAGCGCTTTGGGCTTCCATTGTCCCATCCCCGCGTAGGCGTTCGCTCGAATCCTAGTGGGCAGTAATTTTTTTTGTCACTGTGTGGCCATTGTTTTCAGACTTTTAGTTCCGTGAATGCAGTAGTGAGTGATTGCTTAGTGGAGCGTGGTATAAAACACTTTCTTGTTAAAAAGAGGAAGGACACAGTTTCTGGTGTAACCAACACCAACAGATTCATTCTCAACATACATTCCTCTATACTGGCGAGACGGAAACTACGGACTTCAGAGCTGCCTACAGTTAGTATGTCCTAGTCTCGATGATTTTTCCAACAAGAGTAGGCGGTCGTTACGACTGACATACGTCTTTCCATTGCTTTGCAATAGGGGCCCTAAATGCACGAAATGTAAAAAAAAAGTCCTACTGATGAAAAGTGAACATCGAAAGCTTCCTACTGCAGAGAAAGAAATGGAGGATAGAAAATGCGTTTGGAAGAATAGTCATATTTGCTGCGCGATGCAGTAATCCGTGTTGTCTAAGCACTTATCGTGACAAAGATGTCCACCATTGTGTGCATTGGCAGCGGACATGGGCAGCGAAATAAAGCGCAAACTTGGCACTCAAGTCAGTTTTCGGCGATGTTTAATGCGTTTTTATCCCGCCTCCGCAGTCTGTGCTATTCGTGCCGTACCTGGTGGCGGGCCCCCTGCAGACAGCCATCATCACGTGGGTGTTGTGGCAGCACCTGGGCATCAGCTGCCTCGCCGGAATCTCCTTCGTCCTCCTGTACATACCTTTCCAGGGATGCCTGGGCAGGGCCTTCTCACGGCTCAGGTGAGAGGTGCAGTGCTCGTCAGTTTCATAACAAAGGGTGTATCCCCCCTATAGCTCAGAATTAGAAAAAGAAAAATAATCCCAAGTGCACTACGAAAATCGTACCAGCCTCATAATGGCGGCAGTCGGGCGACAATATCTTTCTTTCATCATTAGGTAATTGGTCTTAATTTGTCAGTTCCTTAACTGCTTCTCATGTAGCTAACGTCTCAATTAGCGGTAGAACGCACAGGAAAACCTCGGAACCAAACAATTGTTTCGTGCAGACGTGTTTTCGGTTCCCTTGTCCAAGCATAAAGCAAAAGCTTTCAAAACACGTGAAATAAGAAATTGATGCGCGCTGAACCTCGACTGCTTCCGAGCGAGCTTTGCTGGACACGCGGCATCTGACGAAGGCCGTGCCACGGCCGAAATGTGGACCAATAATAAAAATGTTCGATTTTCGTAGGGCGGCCCTTGATCCTGCAAGCATATATGTATATAGGAAGGTATATGAGACACGACGTACGCTTTAGCACAGTTTAACCCGACGTTCCGGCCGTGGGACCGGCCTTCGTCTGGGAATACAGAGCATAACAATTCGCGCACTGATGTGTGCCAAAGATCGGGGGCCCCAAAACACGTGTCCTAGTAAGAAATTGTAAGAAAAACAGAATGGTGCATTCCGTGATTCTTTTACTGATATAATATTGCTACGGACCCGTGCCACCGACCGTCAAGAGGCGAAGAGAGAAAGACGATGAGGAGGACGTTTTTAGCGGGGCTTGCTCGGGCTGCTTGTTCATGGCCAAGTGCCTCAGCGTTCCTTTCTAATACATCTGTACATAGCTTCGCCTCTTGCGTCTTTCCTCGTAACATCTTTGGTGGAAGTGCTGGGTGACCTTCTCGACACGGAGCTTCGCAGTGGACGCTTTCTCGAGCCTACCTTCATGGCTCCAGAAGATACCTCGTCCACAGGGGATGCAGCGCCCACCCGAACACCTGCTGCCAATACGACCTACATCACTGTCGCCCCTCCTCGTGACCCTGGCATTTTCTCTGGCACCAATGGGCAAGATGTCGAGAAGTGGCTCAACCTCTACGAGCGTATCAGCACAACGAACCGGTGGGACCCTACCATCATGCTCGCGAACGTTATATTTTACCTCGGCGGCACCCCTCGTGTCTGGTTCGAAACGCACGACGTGGAGCTTACTAGTTGGGATGCGTTCAAGGACAAGATTCGGGAGCTGTTCGGCAACTCTCACGGTGACCAACTTGCCGCGAAACAGGCGTTATCCACCCGTGTACAGACGTCAAGCGAGCCTTACGTGATGTACATTCAGGACGTTTTGGCCCTCTGCCAGAAAGCTGACGCGCACATGACGGAACAAGAGAAGGTTGCCCATATCCTCAAGGGAATCGCAGATGACGCCTTCAACCTGCTTGTGTTTAACAACGTGTCGACGGTTGATGCAGCGATCAAGGAATGCCGGCGCCTTGAACTCGCAAAAAGCCGGCGAATCCCTCAACAATTTGCCCGCTTGCCCAACACCGCCGCGACGTCATCCTGTGCCGATGTTCCTAGTTCCAACGAGACAGCTTGCAACGTGACTCGGATTGTGCGACGAGAAATTGAGGCCGCTTGTCCGGCGACCTTCGAGCGCAGCCCCTCCTCCACACCGTCAGTCCCGATCTCTAAGATCCAAGCAGTTGTCCGCCAGGAGTTTGCCAACATGGGACTTCACTCGGTCTGCTCCACGCATCACCCTGACACCCGCGCATGTCGCGGGAGTACGCCGCTTCGTTCACGACCTTATTATCAGCCACCTTTTCGCAATTCACCGGAGTGGCGCACTGCTGACGACAAGCCGATATGCTTTGTCTGTCGTGGGATTGGGCATATATCCCGGTATTGCCGAAGTCGCTGGAACTCACCTGAACCGAACATGTATCCTGGGTACTCTCGACCAAACAGCTATTACCGTTCCTATGCAGCTCGCGCCGATTACACTGCCGCTCAACCTTCTGAATCCAGCCCCCCATACTCACGATCACCTTCGCCCCAACGCCGTCAGCCTCGCTCGCCTCAGCCCCGCCGCTCATATTCGCCAAGTTCCCTCGCACGCTCCCAACAGGAAAACTAGACAGTGCAGCGCCCGGAGGTGCCGCTGCATTGCTCTCTACGCCCCAAAAGCCTCTACTGACGATCCCGACCAATATGAACTTGCTTGATGTACAAGTGGACGGCGTTCCTGTCCGCGCTCTCATCGACACGGGCGCCCATATATCTGTGATGAGCTCCGATCTTCGAAAACGGCTCAAGAAAGTTCTAACCCCTGCCGCGACGCAAGCTGTCCGTGTCGCGGACGGCGCGACAGCTCCTGTAATTGGTATGTGCACCGCCCGAGTCTGCATCGCTGATCGTTCTACCATCGTCCTTTTCACCGTACTCGCCCGCTGCCCTCACGACGTCATTCTTGGCCTGGACTTTCTGTCTGCGCATTCCGCCCTAATAGACTGCTCAACTGGTACCCTCCGACTTGACCTGCCTCACCTGGACCCTGTAGAGCCGCCCCCCAGTCGTCTCAGTTCGGCGGATTTCGTTCGCTTACCCCCTTCGACTATGACTTACCTTGAGTTGATCTCAGACCCACCTGTCCCTGATGGCGACTACATCGCTACCCCTGTGATCGAGGTCCTCCTCAGTCGAGGTATTACCGTCCCGCGCACTGTTTTATCTGTAACTTCGAACAGCGCCTGCATGCCTGTGGTCAACTTTGGCTTGAACGTAATTTGATGTAGCGCAAAAAACAAGACACGGACAACAAGAAGGCACATATGGACACCACACAGCGCTACTAGCAACAACAAGGCTATCCAGATCATGTTTTAGTTTCTGTTGTAGAAAAAGAGCTAAAAAGAATTCGCGGAAGTGCAAAGCATGCTAACGCTCATCATCACAGAACGGCAGAAATTAGACGCACGGCCGTAATTCCATATGTTCACCAGTTGTCCCATAATCTTAAGAAGGTAGCTGTACGTGACAATATTAGGGTGGTATTTTCTGTGCCCGATAAACTCGGGAAATTGTGTTCATTGACTAATCCATCTAGAAGGCAAAAAGTTATGTGCACAAGAAAGCATACAAACAATTTTGGTGTTGAGTGCAAGACCTGTGTTATTTATTGTATTCCGTTCTCGTGTGGGAAACAATATGTCGGCCAAACTAGCAGGTGCGTGAATGAACGGTTGAAAGAGCACAAGTACAAGTCGAGTAAATTGCCACCTGAGGGGTTTCTCGCTCTCCACGTTCATGCATATGGTTGCCGGCCTTTGTTCCAGAACACTGTCATCGTTGGTCGACATAAGGATGAGATCACGCGTCTAATCGTGGAAGCGGAACGCATCGATGCACTTGGTGATTTGTGTATTAGTAAGCCTTCGATAGCTTTGTCACATAAGGAACTGGGTTTTCTGCGTAAGCGGTGATAGATGGTGTTCTATGTTCTGATTTCGTTTTTGATGTGTGGCACTGTTGTTGCTTTTATCTGAGTGATCCCACGTGCTGACCTTTCTGCTTGGCGATTATGGTTTATAAGCGGTCTGATTTTGAAAATAAACTTGTTGTTGCTAGTAGCGCTGTGTGGTGTCCATATGTGCCTTCTTGTTGTCCGTGTCTTGTTTTTTGCGCTACATCAAATTACGTTTAATATGAACCACCAACAAGCCCGCATCGCAACTCTTGTTTGGCTTGACGACACAAGTACTGCCACGAGGGATGTGTCTGGCGCAGATAAGCGCATTTGATGATTGTTCTATATCAGCTATCGCAATCGAGGATGATGCAACTGACCCGAGCGCATCTTCGCCATTTGCGACTAGTGTACTGCCAGATCTCAAGAAAATGATAGCTCCCGACCTCTCCCCAGCGCATGCTGACCAACTGTGCCGCGTTCTTTTTGCCTACCGCGATATTTTCGACCTTAACGAGCGTCCTTCGGCCCAAACTACAGCCGTGAAACATCGAATAGATACTGGCGACGCCTCTCCTATTCATAGACGTCCATATCGGGTGTCTGCTGCCGAGCGTCAAGTCATTCAAGCTGAAGTTAAGAAGATGCTTACCAAGAACATCATTGAACCGTCATGCAGTCCATGGGCCTCACCCGTCGTATTGGTCAAAAAGAAAGATGGCTCTTGGCGTTTTTGCGTGGACTATCGGCACCTCAACAAGGTTACAAAAAAGGACGTGTACCCGTTACCACGTATTGATGACGCCCTTGATTGCCTCCATGGTGCTCGCTACTTCTCATCTATTGACCTTCGCTCCGGCTACTGGCAGATTGCTGTGGACGACTTAGACCGCGAAAAAACTGCATTTGTCACACCTGACGGCTTATTTCAATTCAAGGTGATGCCATTCGGTCTTTGCAACGCGCCAGCTACATTTGAACGCATGATGGACTCACTCCTTCAAGGATTCAAAGGGTCCACATGTCTGTGTTATTTGGACGACGTTATAGTATTCTCCTCGACCTTCACGACTCACCTCGAGCACCTGTCAGCAATCCTGGACGTTTTTCGCCGAGCCGGTCTGCAACTTAATTCGTCAAAGTGCCACTTTGGCCGTCGCCAGATCACCGTGCTTGGGCACCTCGTAGATGCTAGCGGGGTACAACCGGACCCAGGCAAAATCTCTGCTGTTACGAACTTCCCTGTTCCCCAGTGTGCCAAGGATGTACGCAGCTTCGTCGGGCTATGTTCGTATTTCCGCCGCTTTGTGAAGAATTTTGCGATAATAGCCCGGCCACTTACTGAGCTCTTGAAGAAGGATGCTCCTTTTGTGTGGGGCGAACCACAGGCTTCGGCGTTCGCTCAGCTCATACGCCTACTTACAACGCCGCCCATATTGGCCCATTTCGACCCTTCTGCGCCAACCGAAGTTCGTACCGACGCCAGTGGCCATGGTATCGGTGCAGTATTAGCCCAACGGCAGCGCGGCAGCGACCGCGTTATCGCTTACGCCAGCAGGCTTCTCTCACCGGCAGAACGCAACTACTCCATTACTGAGCGCGAGTGCCTGGCGCTCGTTTGGGCAGTAGCCAAATTTCGCCCATACTTATACGGACGATCCTTTTCAGTCATCACAGACCATCACGCGCTCTGCTGGTTGGCCTCCCTGAAAGACCCTACAGGACGACTTGGCCGATGGGCTCTGCGGCTCCAAGAATATTCCTATTCCGTGATATACAAGTCCGGCCAGCTGCACAGGGACGCCGATTGCTTGTCTCGTTACCCGGTCGACAGGCCCGACGGTACCTCCGGCGATGTCAGTAGCATTTTTTCTGTCTCTGCCTTTACTAACATCGCAGACGAACAGCACCGAGATCTCTCTCTTCGAGCACTCATCGACCGCCTGCAAGCATCGCCGAATGACGCTTCTGTGCGCCGGTACGTCCTCAAGGACGGCGTTCTATACCACCGTAACTTCCACTCAGACGGGCCCGAACTACTTCTAGTGGTCCCCAGAGAGCTACGTCGCACTGTTCTCTTCGAACTTCACGACGCACCCACTGCAGGACATCTAGGTGTATCGCGCACGTACGACCGCATCCGCCGTCGCTTTTACTGGCCCGGCCTCGCTCGATCAGTCCGACGCTACGTTGCTGCCTGTGATTCCTGTCAGCGTCGAAAAACTCCTCAAGTGCTACCTGCTGGTTATCTCCAGCCGATAGACATTCCAGTGGAGCCGTTCTTCCGCGTTGGGCTTGATCTCCTTGGCCCATTCCCAATATCATCCTCCGGGAACAAATGGATAGCCGTCGCAACGGATTACGCCACCCCTTATGCCATCACGCGGGCTCTTCCGACCAGTTGTGCCACCGATGTCGCAGATTTTCTACTGCGTGACATCATCTTGCTCCACGGCGCTCCGCGACAGCTGCTCACTGACCGTGGCCGCAACTTCCTCTCCAAAGTTATCGACGACTTATTACGTTCCTGCTCCACGAAACATAAACTGACCACCTCCTACCATCCTCAAGCAAACGGTTTGACGGAACGCTTGAACCGAACGCTCACAGACATGCTGTCAATGTACGTCTCGAAAGACCACCATGACTGGGACGTTGCTCTGCCTTATGTCACGTTCGCGTACAATTCTTCCCGTCACGACACTGCCGGATTTTCTCCATTTTATCTGTTGTATGGACGTGAGCCGACCCTGCCCCTTGACACCACTGTTCCTCTGGCGGCCACCTCAGCGACCGAGTACGCGCGCGATGCCATTGCTCTCGCCGACCATGCACGCCAGATCGCCCGTACTAGGCTGAATGCTTCTCAAACCGCGCAGCGCCACCGCTACGATGTCCGGCACCGCGACGCGCACTTCTCGCCTGGCGACCTCGTACTCCTTTGGTCACCTTCTCGCCATGTGGGACTGTCCGAGAAGCTCCTTTCTAAGTACACAGGGCCTTACCGCGTGCTCCGCCAAGTGACGCCCGTAACCTACGAGATTGCCCCGGTCAATGCCTCCTCGCCCTCTCCTGTCGGGTCCTGCGACACAGTGCACATCAGCAGGCTCAAGGCCTACCACACTGTTTCGGAGCCATGATCGTCCACACGCCGGGACGGCGCTTTTGACGCCGGGGGGTAGTGCTACGGACCCGTGCCACCGACCGTCAAGAGGCGAAGAGAGAAAGACGATGAGGAGGACGTTTTTAGCGAGGCTTGCTCGGGCTGCTTGTTCATGGCCAAGCGCCTCAGCGTTCCTTTCTAATACATCTGTACATAGCTTCGCCTCTTGCGTCTTTCCTCGTAACAATATTGTAAAGAAGAGAGACGTAGACACAGCGCCTTAGCTGCAGGCCGGCTGTTCTATTCTGACCTCTTCTTCCTCTGCTTCGCCTCGTTGTTTCCTTGCGTGCCAAGCGCGAGCGGCCTAGACACAGCGAGCTGTTGGTTATTATACATTACACTCGGCCACGCCTGCGAGTGTCCGTAACGGCCGAAACTTTCTCTGGGGGCCGGCATTGGCTATGCCGCGCTGGGCGGTCCGGGCTTCGCAAATGTCGAACCGCGCACAAATCTTCTGGTGGTCGACACTGACTGTGCCGAGGTGGCCGTCGCAGGGCTCGGCCCCGGTGCGTGGTAACTTCCAAACATGACGTATGCACCTCGGGTGGACGGAGCTGGCTTTGCCGCCGTGGTCCTCGTAGGAAACCAATACTCTGCTCTTTGGCTTGCAAAGCTGCCAGACACTTCCATTGGGCGGTTGTGGTTCTGCCACAGTGGTTGAAGGTCTCGGCCACGCTGCAACTTTGGTGGGCTGTGAGAATCGTTGATGGCAGATGGCGCTGCATATGTCGCCTCAGTCTCCAGTATTCCCGCGTGTGTCGCTTCCATGGCCGATTGGAAACCAGCATAACAGTTGCAGTGCGTTTTGGTTGTCCCATTAGGGTCCACGACGGGGAGAGGAGCCTCCGTGCTTGCGGACGGCAAAGCTCACACTTCGAGACCGTTGTTGCTGGCGAGTTTGTGACGCAACTCGAAGTGGTAAAATTCGAGGGTGTTTCATGTGGAGCAGTCCTTTCGTGATCAAAAGCTATGACAAAAGCGGGGAACGTGGGCTGTGTGAACGTTTCTTCGGCAAGAATAAGCTCGACGTCATCGGCTTCTAAAAGCGAGGCTTTTTTCTGCAAGGGACGAACGTCTGCAGGGAGGAACGAATGCCGCGAAGTCGGCGGTTCTGACTCCGGCTGCCCAAGGGCCATCCTCTGGCTGGCATCCGCGGACGGGCGGCCTTGCTCGTAGTGTTTGAGTGCGTCGCTCTTCTTACCGGCATCGATGGAGCACGACGGTTCGTGGAGCAATGAAGAGTCCTGTAAGACAGGAGAGGGTAGCTCCATATGTTCACGTGATGACAAGTGCGAGGACCCTTTCTCCGTCTGCTGTTGTTGCGATGTACTTTCGGCCTCTAGTAGTGACGTTCCTGCGTCGCCTACCGACGAAGCGTTCGAGACCTGCAGCGCAGTAGAGAGCCTGCACTTGGCGTCCACAGCGGGGTCCTTGTCCGCGGTGCGTTCTGTCGAGGGGCTGGTGAGTTCACTTCCAGCATCATCGCGGTGTATCCCGTGATCCACGTCTGCGTTGGAGAAATGGCTAGAGTGGTCGCTGGCAAGCGGGCCAAAAGCAGCTAAAAACTTAGCACTCCATTCCGGCCAGGACCTCTGCCACACGCCTTGGTAGCGATGCCAGGCCACGGCACGTTCTCCAAGGGGGCTGAGTGCCACCTGAAATTTTTGCTGGTCTGACCAGCCATAGCGAGCGCCGAAATACGATCCAGAGGATCGCGTCGTCCTCGAAAGCATGGAACTCCGGGATCATACATGCACTCGGCGATGGTGATGCCGCACAAGATAATCCGGGAGTTACCATGCCGAAGACACTGAGTTGCTCAAAGAGCAACGGCATGGCCCGCATGACGTCGGTGAGTTGACCGACCGAGGCATTCGGGTAACCATGGTCGGCGGCCGCGGAAAATACGGCGGGCTCTGTCCTCCCGACGGCGGTGTCCAAGTCCCAGGACGCTTGGACAGCGTCCCTGTGTGGCTCATGTGCCGACGTAGGTCTAGGCGAGGGGGTGTTACCCTAGGAAGCGTGAGCGCCATTCCGTGGTAACAGGAGGCCCTGCGTGGGCGTGGGTCCCATAGGCGCTTCCGGCGGCAGAAGGGTTGCGGGGTCCATGGTCGCGTAATCCTGGACGGCGTCCCTAGACAGGAGCACCTGCTGCGCCGATGACCCGCGAGGACGCCCGCAGCGTCTGTCTTTTGTCGACTGCGCCATTGTAAAGAAGAGAGACGTAGACACAGCGCCTTAGCTGCAGGCCGGCTGTTCTATTCTGACCTCTTCTTCCTCTGCTTCGCCTCGTTGTTTCCCTGCGCGCCTAGCGCGAGCGGCCTAGACACAGCGAGCTGTTGGTTATTATACATTACAGAAGAATAGTGGGCGCGGTCTGATCAAAGTGGCACAATACCGGGTCGGAAGTCAGGGCATGCTTCAAAGCCGCGAAAGCGCTTTCACGTTTGTCGGACCAAACGAAAGCTGCTTCATTTGCGAGGAGGTGATGGAGCGGAGAAGCAAGCACGGCGAAGTTGCGTATGAAGCACCGGAAGTAAGATGCAAGCCCGAGAAAGCTGCGCAGGTCCTTTTGACGCAAAGGACGGGGAAACTTGAGCACGGCGGCAAGCTTCTCGGGGTCCGGCCGAATTCCGTCTTTGCTGACTAAGTGTCCAAGAATTTTGATGTTCTTGCTCGCGAAACTGCATTTCTTTGTGTTGAGCTGTAGGCCAGCCTTTGCGAGACAGACGAGGACTTCTTCGAGGCGTTCGAGGTGTTGTGGAAACGTGGTTGAAAATACGACAATATCATCTAGGTAACAGACACAAGTCATCCATTTCAGCCCACGCAGGACGTTATCTATCATGCGCTCGAATGTAGCAGGTGCATTACAGAGCCCAAAGGGCATCACATTAAACTCGTAAAGCCCATCTGGGGTGGCGAAAGCAGTTTTCTCTTTGGCGGATTCGCGCATCGGTATTTGCCAGTAGCCTGACCTAAGATCTAGACTCGAAAAGTATTCGGCGCCGTGTAACGAATCCAGTGCGTCGTCCATCCGTGGGAGAGGGTAAACGTCTTTGCGCGTGATTTTGTTCAACGCGCGGTAATCCACACAAAAACGCACTGAACCGTCTTTCTTTTGCACCAAAACAACCGGGGAGGACCAAGGGCTGGAGGAAGCGCGTATAACATTTCTCCGAAGCATGTCTGACACATTTTCTTCGATTATTTTCCTCTCGTTATGAGACACGCGATATGGCCGCCGATGAACAACGCAGGAGCCGTCAGTCTCTATACGGTGAGTCGCCGTGGTAGTCATACCGAGTGCCGGTGAATTGACGTCGAATAAGGAATGGTACTTGCTTAACAGGGACAGAAGATCTTGTCTCTGGGCAGGTGTCAGGTCGGCGCTTATGTTGGCCGAGAACGGTGTTGAAGAGGCAATGAAAGGCGGCGTTTTGGACTCGGACGGTATAGGCGAAAGGGCAACAATTCCAATAGGATGGGCCTCAACAATACAAGTGATACTCGACCCACGGGGTAGCAATTGAGGTTCGGGAGTGTGGTTTATGGCGGTAACAAAAGCAGACCCCGCAGAGAAGCGAATGAGGCCAGGGTTAATCACAATCCCTCGAGAAAGAATACGCCCGTAAGGTAAAATAAACACATCACCATCCATAATGGTGTTGGAGTGAACGCGTATAATTTGTTCTCCAGCTGGCCAAAGTACGTTATGGGAAGACGCAACAAGGCGAATTCGTTCTTCATGGTTGGGAAGGGAAGAGCCAGTGGAGTCCAGTTGGATGAGGCGCTGACGGCAGGAAATAGACACGGACGCTGACGACAAAAAATCCCATCCCAAAATGATTTCGTGCGTACACTCAGGAAATACTGCAAACACTATGTGGTGCCGTATTGGACCTATCACGACACGAACCGTACACTGGGCGCCGGGACGAATGACCACGTTGGTAGCACCACGCAGAGGAGGGCCACTGTATGGCGTGGTCACTTTACGCGGGCGGCAACAAAAGTCTGCACGAATAATAGAAATTGCAGCGCCGGTATCCACGAGAGCTTGCACGTGTATGCCTTCTGCGCACACTAACAACAGATTCGATGGTCGGTCTGGAGGAATTTCAGGCAGTGAATGCAGTTTCCCCTCATAAAACTGCATTGGGGAGTTTTCCGAGCGGAAGTTCGCGATGTTGGAGGCGGGCCTGAGAGGCGACACTGAGCGACGACGCGGAGATGGTGATCGTGTGAGCGCAACGAACGGTCGCCTTTTCTTCATCTGTACATATCATCATTACTTGTACATCTTCCTCATCTGTGCATATCATCATCAGCTTCCCGGTTCGTGTTTGCCCGCTGTAGCTCGCGCTCGGCTGGAATAAAGCGGTACCTCACAATATATATATACTAGGACTGTATATGCAAAAGTACTTTGGGTTGCCGCCAGTTTATAACAGAATTGATGATGCGCCTCTTAGAGAACGACGGTTTATTACATCAAAGTTTCGGTAGGAGCCCGACCTTTTTCGGGCTCCGACCGAAACGTTGACGCGCATCGTCAATTCTGTTATATATATATTGTAACGGAAAGAATAGGAGATGGGAGATGAAGAAGAGGACGACGAAGTGGAGTGCGCCATTGTACCATCTCCGTGGCTATCTACCTTGGCGATCCCTCATCCCCGCTGACCGTCACTTGTAAATAAACATCCTTCATCCGTAACAGTTAGTGGTGGAGGTGCTGGGTACCCCGACCACAACGAAACACGGGAAACACGGTTCCCCAACCGCCTGATCTGCGTCGAAGCCGCCGCATTGCTGGATTGCCTCCGTCGCCCCGGCGTCCGAGATGTCCCACACCGAAGCCAACAGACGGAGCGAGCCAACAGCACCTTCGCCCTCAACGGCGGCTGGTTCTTGGCCACGCCAGCACTTGGTTGAGCCCCGCATGTTCGGAGGAAAGCCCGGTGAGGACGTGGACGAGTGGCTGAACCACTACGAACGGGTGAGCAAGCACTATTGTTGGGACAGCGCAGCGCGGCTCGCAAACGTTGTATTCTTCTTGACCGAGACGGCGCTCATGTGGTTTGACAATCACGAAGAGACCTTGACAACATGGGACCGTTTCATGTCCGATATTAAGGAGCGCTTCGGTGATTCGGTCGCAAGGAAGAAGCATGCCGAGCAGACGCTTCTTCAAAGAGCTCAGTTGCCAGGCGAGACGTGCACGACTTATATAGAAACCATACTGAAGCTATGCAGAATGGCCAATCCTCGAATGCCGGAAGAAGACAAAGTCGGACATTTGTTGAAGGGAATCGCGGAGGACGTATATAATTTCCTCATCGGCAACGGAGAGCCTTAGCTCAGTGGCCGACGTAATATGCCATTGCCGCACCTTCGAGGCCCTCAAACTGCGCCGCATAACACCGAAGTTTGGCAGGCTGGCAAATGTAACGACTGTTGCTAGCATCGAGGACGACACCTCGCCGGCCGATCTCCCGAACACCATAAGACAGATTGTTAGAGAGGAGTTAAGTCGCTGCACGGAATTGAACAACGACTTCCGTGATGCCCAACAGTCGCACTTTCCGTCACCAGCTCCTCGAGATCTGTCTGTTGCTGCGGCAACTGTCGGAGAGCGGCACCCGAGAAGGCCTGTATGGACGCAACACAACTACCACCGAGAGGAGGATAACGATCGTGCTGCAGGGTACGGGCGAACCCAAGATGACCGGATGTTGGGTCGTCATGCATCGCACGTAACACAGCAGTATGGAGGCTCTCCGGGACAAGAAGAAGAAAGCGAGCGCCACTTGCAGAGCGGTTAGCTTTGTACAACAAGCCGTCACGTATGTAAAAACCACCACTGGCTTTCGGATTGCGCGCCGCGACGAAGAGAGGTTCCAAACTGACGTCGTTACGCTGCTCCTGTCGGAATACGGTCACATCGGGAAACTCGGGTGTAATAGCTCCCAGGCAGTCGTCGAAAGCGTCCTCCTCAGAATGGGTCGTTGGAAGTGGTAAGCGGGAAAGACAATCAGCGTCAGCATGGCGGCGGCCGCTCCTATATGTCACCACGAAGTCATACTCCTGGAGTCGTAAGGCCCACCGTGCGAGACGACCAGAAGGATCTCGGAGACTGACAAGCCAGCATTATGAATGATGATCGGTGACTATCTTGAATGGGCGGCCGTAGATGTAACAGCGAAATTTCTGAACAGCGAAAACAGCTGCGAGACACTCCTGTTCAGTGACAGTGTAATTTCGCTCAGAATTACTCAAGCAGCGACTCGCGTAAGCAACGACATGTTCGGCGCCATCTCGCTTTTGTACGAGCATATATATATATATATATATATATATATATATAATATATATACATACATAACGAAAGGAAAGGGAGTCAAGGGCTCGCTTTATTTGTTAGAAACAAGTTATTGAAATTTTGATTAACTTATATATTGTGGGCGTTTATTAAGCACGTCTTCATCATCTGTATTTTATCATCATCACCATGCATTCTGCGCATCTTCTTCATCGCTGGTGTGTGATCATCATCATAGTGTTTTGCGCCCAGCGCGTTGGCATCATCGAGCGACCTGCCGAGCTACTGAGAATAAACGTCGTCCAAACCGAGGCCTCATACGTGGTGGAGGTGAATTTACGATCCCCTGTCCTCTACTCGCAAAGTCTTCTCACTGGAGCTTCGTTCCGGTCGCCGCTTGCGCCCGCTGTCACCCACTATGTCGCAGGACCAGCAGCCCGGCGCCTTTACGGCCGCTGCCCCGAGATCGCAAGCCCTTCCCTCGATTATCAACAGCCACCACCGCGACCGCCATCTCTTCGCTGGTATGCGAGGCGAGGATGTCGAAGACTGGCTCGACGATCACGAGAGAGTAAGTTCCGCAAATCGTTGGGATGATCCTCTCAAGCTCGGTCATGTTTCCTTGTACCTAAGCGGTGTGGCGAAGACGTGGTTTTACAACCACGAGGTTGATTTCACTGACTGGGACCGCTTCAAACAGCAGCTTCGCCAGGTGTTCGGCACACCGGCCGTCCGGTCGACTCTGGCCAAGAAGAGTCTCGAAGCTCGCAAGCAACACCTGGGTGAGTCCTATACATCGTACATCGAGGATGTCCTTGCGCTCTGCCGACGTGTCAGTTCCTCAATGTCGGAGTCGGACAGGGTACGCCACATCCTAAACGGCATTGGACCTGTCGCCTTCAATTCCCTCGCCGCCAAGAATCCGACTACCGTCGCTGATGTCTTTACCACTTGTCAGGGCCTCGACGAGCTGGAGTCTGTTCGCCTACCGCCTGACATTGACGAAGTTCGTCCTCCAGTGGACCAGGATCTGCGGGCACTTATGCACACGCTCATACGCGAAGAGCTGCACGCGATGGGCTTGCAGTCGCCTTCCGCGTTTCCCACTCATCCTTGCGGTACATCATTGCGTGACGTAATCCGAGAAGAACTGGCGTCTTTGACGAGCTCTGCGCAAGTGCACACTCCCGTCAACCACGCGCTAGCAACGTACGCGCAAATCGCTGCCAAGCCTCCTGGCAACGCCACTTCTGCGTTGCAATCACAACTTACTCGCCGGTTGCTACTGCGCCCCCGGTCACCGTTCAGTCCATGCCGCCTGAAAGTTCATCTGCCCATGTGACCGCGCTATCTCCTAGTACGCCGCAACCTGTTTACACCACGCCGTGGCGTCCACCTCGGCCTACATGCTATTATTGCGGCTACCGTGGACACATATCGCGTTTTTGCCGCAAACGCCAGCAGGACGAACGTCGTGGCTACGATACTGGTGAGCGTGATTTTCCTGCTGGCGCCAACGGGCCTTATTACCAAGGCCGGCGTTACGCCTTCGCGCCGCTCTCCATCGCCACCCGCTTCTACTGAAACACCAGGCACTAGTTACCGTTCGTCCAGACGCCGATCACCGTCGCCCTTCCGCCGGTCCTCGTCGCCACTTCGGCCGGCCAGACTAACTTCTAACGTCAGTTCGGAAAACTAGTCGATGCAGTTTTCGGAGGAAGAACTGCATGCACGAACTGGACTGAAATTCCTCCGATGCGCCCGGCCAACATGATTTCGGTATTTGTCGAAGGGGTGCACGTCGATGCTTTGTTGGACACTGGTGCGACATTTTCTGTCATTCAGGCTAATTTGTGTCTCCGTCTCAAGGAAGTTATGACGCCTTACAATGGTCCCACATTGGTTGCGGCCCAAGGGAGCCCTATTCGGCCTTTGGCTATGTGTACAGCGCGCGTACTCATCAACGACATCGTTCCTCATATAGAATTAGCTGTGCTGTCCGAGTGCTCCCACCAACTAATTTTGGGGTGGGATTTCCTGTCCTCTGCGTCTGCCGCCATTTGTTGTGGACAGCGTGTGGTACACCTCAGTGAAACCGACCACATGCTTGGTGAAGAACTCCACAAGCTCTCCCGCCTGATCGCTGCCCAGGATACGGAACTAACCCCCGGACGACACCACATTGTTGCCCTCAAGTCCATTGACATCGACCATGGCGATCCCGTCCTCCTACTGCATTAGTAAAGGCATAACATTTTCGCCAGGTGTTGATCGGTTCCACTGCGGATCTGCCCTAGTCACTGTTACCAATGAGACCCCAGAGAAATTTTGACTTCCGCAAGACACAACAGTAGCGCTCGTTGCCGATATGGAGCCTGTATACGCCTTGGCGCTTCGACCAGTCGCTCCTGGGGACCCTTCTCCTGACTAATATTGCTCTGCCACCGCCCTTAAAGCGATCGTCGGCACTGACCTGACAGTGCGCAGACGCAACAGTTGCTTGATTTGTTAAAAAAGTACGCTAATTCTTTCGACGTCTACTCCACAACACTGGGCCAAACTACCGTCGCCGAGCACCGCATTATAACAGATGACACATGTATCGTGCGCCGCCGCCCGTATCGTGTCTCTCAAGCCGAGCAGAAAATCATTGAAGACAACGTCGGTGACATGTTGGAACGCAAGATAATTCGTCCCTCGTCAAGTTCGTGGTCGTCTCCTGTTGTTTTGGTCCGCAAGAAAGACGGTTCCGTGCGCTTTTGCGTCGATTATCGGGCGCTCAATACGATCACTCGAAAAGACGTATACCCGATGCCGCGCATTGATGACGCCCTTGATTCCCTCCAAGGCGCGGAATACTTTTCGAGCCTCGACTTCCGCTCTGGCTACTGGCAGATCCCTATGCATGAACATGACAAAGAAAAAACGGCATTCGCAACACCTGATGGGCTGTATGAGTTTAACGTAATGCCTTTCGGGCTATGCAACGCGCCTGCAACTTTTGAACGCATGATCGACACCGTGCTGCGTGGACTAAAATGGAAGACCTGCCTTTGCTACTTGGACGACATTGTCATTTTTTCATCAACGTTTTCTGAGCATCACCGATGCTTAGATGAAGTTTTGACATGCCTCGCCCGTGCAGGTCTTCAGCTAAACACAAAAAAGTGCCGTTTCGCCGGCAAAACCATTAAGATCCTGGGCCACGTCGTAAGCAAGGACGGAATTCGACCGGACCCTGACAAGATTGCTGCGGTGCTTCAGTATCCGCGCGCTGAAAGACCGAAACACTTGCGCAGCTTCCTCGGCCTTGCCTCTCATTTCCGCCGTTTTATACGGAATTTCGCCTCCATAGCAGCCCCATTACACAGCCTACTCTCTAGTGGTGTGCAGTTTGTATGGTCTGAAGTATGCGAATCGGCATTTACACGACTGAAGGGCGCCCTTACGTCTCAACCGGTGCTTTGCCATTTTGATGAGGCCGCACCGACTCTCTTGCACACGGATGCTAGCGGCCACGGTAAGGGTGCTGTCCTACTGCAACGCGACAACTCTTCGCGCGAAAGGGTCATAGCGTACGCCAGCCGTGTACTCACCACTTCAGAAAGAAATTATACCATCACGGAACAAGAGTGTCTCGCCGTTGTCTGGTCCATACAGAAGTTTCGCCCTTATCTGCACGGCCGTCATTTCACGATAGTCACGGACCACCACGCCTTGCGCTGGCTTTCCACACTGAAGAATTTGACTGGACACCTGGGTCACTGGATTTTGCGGCTGCAAGAGTATGATTTCGACATCATTTACAAGTCCAGCAAGAAACACCAAGATGCCGATGCTCTGTCTCGCTGCCCACTTCCCTCGGCTTCGCTCGGACGCTTCGGCAACAACCGCTTCGCGCGTTACCTCTTCGAACGACCCCGGTACCGCTTCGTCGCTAGCCTCCATACACCAAGTGCCTTCGGACGACGACCAGCCGTTCGCATCTCATCAGATGGCAGACCCGTACTGTCGACGTTTCATAGAACATCTATCTGGGGATTCTCCTACACCTAACACGCACCTCCGCCGGCGACTCGCGCACTTTAAGCTGGACGATGGAGTAATTATCGCCGCGTTTGCCATGCTGACGGACAACGCTGGGTACCAGTTCTCCCACCATCCCTTCGTCTTGCTGTCCTGAATGCCTTTCACGATGACTTGACAGTTGGTCCTCTTGGGTTCCATAAAACCTATGACCAAATTCGGAGGCGATACTACTGGCCTGGCCCTTCTTCAAGCGTCGAGAGGTACGTCGGTTCCTGCTTTGCGTGCCAGCGTCGGAAACTCCCAACGTCTGCTCCAGCTGGCCCATTGCAACCACTTCCGTGCCCCACAGCACCATTCGAGGTTGTCGGTATTGACCTCTACGGGCCCCTTCCGATCACTGCTTCTGGCAATCGGTGGATCGTGACTGCCGTCGACCACCTGACGCGCTACGCTGAGACAGCTTCAGTGTTTAGCGGCTCTGCTTCAGAGGTTGCTAACTTCGTCCTACAATCCATCATTCTGCGTCATGGAGCCCCTCGTGTACTGCTGAGGGACTGTGGAAAGGCATTCATTTCGCAAGTCCTCAACGAAGCTCTCCGAGCGTCCGGCACTCTCCACAAGACATCCTCAAGCTACCACCCTCAGACTAACGGCTTGACCGAGCGCTTTCATCGCACTTTAGCAGACATGATCGCCGTCTACATTCAACCAGACCATCGAAATTGGGATGTCCTTTTGCCATTCGTCACCTTTGCCTATAACACGGCCGTGCAGCGAACAACTCGCTACTCGCCGTTTTACCTCGTATATGGACGTTCCCCCACCTTCGCTCTGGACGTCTCCTTCTTCGGCTCTAAAGCTATTTCATCCCCTGCCTCGTGCGAAGAGTACGTTTCACGACTAGCCCAGTGTCGCAAGCATGCGTGCCTCAACACAGAAGCCAGACAACACGACCGAAAAGCTGTTTATGATGAATGCCACCGCGTCATTTCTTTCCGACCTGGTGATGGAGTACTTCTGCTGACTCCTCGTCGTACTTCCGGTCTGCGCGGCAAATTTCAGCCACGGTTCATCGGACCGTGCACGGTCATCGAACAAACTTCACCTGTTAACTATCGCGTCACTCCCCTTGACGCCCCAACAGACGGCCGTTGCCGCAACACGGAGGTTGTGCACGTGTCCCGAATAAAACTCTTCACGCAGCGTTCAACAATGTATTGAATCGCGTCCAGGATGGGCGCTTCCAAGGGGGGGGGGAATAGTGTGGGCGTTTATTAAGTATTTAATACCGACAGCGCCATACAGGCATTGCAGTGAGGGGCGGGGGGCAAAAGAACAAACATGAAAATTGCCGGTTCACATAAACTTGTGCAAATGAGAAAATATTGATCACGCAGACACCAAACATACACAGCTGAGTCACGAAAGTCATACGCATTCGGAAAGCAAGCTAAAAAAGCAGAAAGCCCAAACGTTGCTGACAATGCGAAGATAACAACAAAGTACAGCGTTGGTAGAGTACAAGGGCAAAGGAAGCACTAAACCAAAACATAGTTTACAACCAAGATATTGTAGAGATAATGGCGATTGCCAGGCGCACCCACGGAATTTTTAAGGCTTAGTGGTCAAAAGATTCAATCATTTTTATTGCGGAAAAGAAGGCATCAGTAGAAGAAATTGCTGCAATCGGGGAAGGAAGTCGATCCCACTGACTGATAGTTCCCAGGAAAAAAAAGAATTCCTGAAGGCCGATGTATTACATTTATATTCTCTTGTGTTCGTGATCTATGCGTGCTGATGCGTAGTGAGGCCGGATAATGTAAACGTCACGGGGAATTCGAGTATGAAAATAATATATGTTTTGTAATAGCTTCAGTCGCAACGACGCTCTCCTGTGCTGCAGAGACTTCCATTGCAATATCCCCTTAGATTCCGTCGTACTAAACTGCCTGTCGTACATGGGTACATTAAACGCATATCTTGCCGCCACGGACTGGACTTTTTCTAATTTTTCTTTATTTGATGCCGTTGCAGGGTCCCATACACAACATGCGTATTCCAGTACTGATCCCACGTTTGTTTTGTATAATAAATCCCGGGATTGCCGTGGAAAAGCGCGTGTATTTCGCCTAAAAATCCAAAGCTCCGAGAAGCTTTACCTACAATATAATCAACATGCCGATTCCATGATAGAGAGGTGCAAAAGTAAATGTCTAGGTACTTGTATTCGTACACCATTTTTACCGGAGAGCAGTTTATTTTGCATTCAAATTCACCTGGGCTTTTTTTTCTGGAAAACCTCATGCACACAGTTCTCTTATGATTCAGTTTCATCTTCCCACCGCTCGCACCACGCGTATAACGCACATATGGATCACAGCGCAGTCAGTTTCCGAGGTCATTTTACGGTATAATATGCAGTCGTCTGCAAATAGCCTAATATGGGATGGTGCGTTTGCATTAATGTCATTGATATAAAATAAGAAGAGATGGGGTCCCAAAACTGATCCCGCAGGTATCCCTGACGTAACACCAGTTACTGCAGACTGTTCGCCGTTTCAACTACATATTGTCGCCTCTCATGTAAATATTCAGCAATCCATGCATAACTAGGGTATTAATATTAAAGCTCATTAGTATTTTGCAGTAATAAGTGATGCGAAACGGTGTCGAAAGAATTTTGAAAGTCAAGGAAAATGCAAGTCGACCGAAAATTTTTCATCCAGTGCTGGTGTTAAAACATGGGTTAACTCTACCATAGAGATGGGTCGCTCAGGAGTGAGCCGGATCTTTTGAGCGGCTCTTTCCGAAGAGCGAGTGATCCGCGGCTCAGTAAAACTGAGCGGCGGTGCTTTGGGAGAGCGGACGGCGGTTCTCTCTCTCAGTGAACCGAGGGCGGGAGGCGGTACGCTCTCGCTCAGTGATCCGTGCATTCTCTCTCGCTCAGAGAACCGATGTGAGCCGGCTCAGTAAAAATGAGCGGTGGTTCTTTGGGACTCTCTCTCGCTCAGTGAACCGAAGTGAGCCGTGCTTTCTATCGCTCAGAGAGCCGAGAGCTGAAGGCGGTGCTCTGTCGCTCAATGAGCCGCGGTGAGCCGTGCTGAACTGAAGTACCTGGATCGCTTTTCGTTTCGACGGGGGCGACGAGTGTTCGCCGTCGCGGGCTGACTCGCGCTACTCGCATCTCGCTCGCTGTGTGCGCTGCGTGAGGCAGTTCATCGTGAGCTCGTGCAACAGTTCGAAGGGTATTTGAGTGTCATTAAAGACAACAGGTCAACGTAGCATACGTCCTCATTAGTGCTCATTAGTATAGTTATAAGTATGTCACCCATATCATCCAGTCCTCTGAACTTCCTGAGCATGTGTTTTAGCACATCAATAAAACGAATAACATGCCGTGTTGTGTCAAGGCTTCATATTATTTCGTCGTGGCGCATGTTGGAAAAAAATCATGGCATGATCGCACTTCGTTTTGATCTGTTTATATGGGCTGCACAGATATTGTTCGACGTCTTTGTTTCTGTCAATGGGTGACGGAAGCTAAACATCTCCTCAAATTTACGGCACATCATGATGGCACCCAGACTGACGGGCACTCTAAGCTATTTTAGGTAAATGAACGTCTTCCAGAAATGCGTCCATTCACAGTGACACACGTGAAAATTAAGTGCTTGCTTTAAGACAGGTCCCGACACGGGACAGTGAAACACGGCAAGTGCTGCATTCCGGACAGTTCAAAGCAGATCTCGCATGTGCTTTCCAAACGTGAAGGGGGTTGTCTCGCACACAGCGTGGGGAATTCTTCATTGTATGTGTTTAACGCTCATTTGGTGCGGCTGTAATTGCTTATGGAACTGTTGTAAATATGCGCGGCGCCACAAAAGCGCACTTTCCAAGTAACGACCCTTTCTTTGCACTGCCGTGCAGCAGAACAGAAAGGAGGTGCTTCTTTTTTCCGGTTGAAAAAGAAAACCCGGGCCAATTTGGAACGGTGCCGCGTAGTTTCTTTTTTTTACCTCAGGAATCTCTCCTTTTTAGCAGTATTGTGATTTGTCGAAAGGTGAAGGCGATTCAGAGAAAGAAAAGGAGTTTGCTGTTACAAAAGGGAAAAAATTACAGCATATCCACGGAGTGAATGATGATGAGTGGGCGAAGCTCGGGAGGTTCATCGTAGATCATGGCGAGTTCCGCGGATTAATTTAGTTAACGCGCACGCTACGAATCCTCATGGTTCAACTACGCACAGGTGAAATCTCCTACCGGCACTTCATTACAAGTCAAGATCCAGTGCCTATACATATATATATATATATATATATATATATATATATATATATATATATATATGACTGTATATGCAAAAATAGCTTGGGTTGCCGCTAGTTTATAACAGAATTGACGATGCGCCTCTTAGAAAACGACGGTTTATTAAGTCAACGTTTCGGTCGGAGCCCGGTCTTGACAAAGGTCGGGCTCCGACCGAAACGTTGACTTAATAAACTGTCGTTTTCTAAGAGGCGCATCGTCAATTCTGTTATATATATATATAAATATATATATATATATATATATATATAGTATATATATATATATATATATATATATATATATATATATATATATATATATATATATATATATATATATAACGAAAGGGAAGGGGTCAAGGGCTCGTTCTTTATTTGTCAAAAACAACTTAATGAGCAAACAGACAATGAAGCCTAGGAAAACATAGGGGAAGTTACTTGTGGTATTGTAATTGTGGAGAAAGTAGAAAGGAATTAAAGTGGACGAAAAGACAAACCTGCCCTCGGTGGGACCCGAACATTTGTCTTTTCGTCCACTTTAATTCCTTACTACTTTCTCCACAATTACAATACCACAAGTAACTTCCCCTATGTTTTCCTAGGCTTCATTGTCTGTTTGCTCATTAAGTTGTTTCTGACAAATAAAGAACGAGCCCTTGACCCCTTCCCTTTCGTTATTTCATAGCTTGGGCCTCGTTGCGGCAGACTTGGTGCCTTAGGTAGCATGCGAGGGCTTATTGGGCAGCAGCCATCTCATCTAAGTTCACGTTCTACGTGACGCCTCCTGGCAAGAAAGTGTGTTCTACACACGCCGCCTTGGCCTCC
Organism: Hyalomma asiaticum; assembly: GCA_013339685.2. Lineage (NCBI taxonomy): Eukaryota > Metazoa > Arthropoda > Arachnida > Ixodida > Ixodidae > Hyalomma > Hyalomma asiaticum. The sequence continues at coordinate 4,517,978 of CM023482.1, read as the reverse complement.
ACACGCCGCCTTGGCCGAGTGGCGCTGCCTAACACTCCCAGGATAATACCTACATAAATACACAATAAAGTGGACGGGGGGACGACCGCCCTTGTAGCTCAGTTGGTAGAGCATCGGACGCGACATCCGAAGGTCGTGGGTTCGGGTCCCACCGAGGGCAGGTTTGTCTTTTCGTCCACTCTAATTCCTTTCTACTTTCTCCACCATTACAATACCACAAGTAACTTCCCCTATGTTTTCCTAGGCTTCATTGTCTGTTTGCTCATTAAGTTGTTTCTAACAAATAAAGAACGAGCCCTTGACCCCTTCCCTTTCGTTATTTCATAGGTTGGGCCTCGTTGCGGCAGACTTGGTGCCTTAGGTAGCATGCGAGGGCTTATTGGGCAGCAGCCATCTCATCTAAGTTCACGTTCTACGTGACGCCTCCTGGCAAGAAAGTGTGTTCTACACACGCCGCCTTGGCCTCCACACGCCGCCTTGGCCGAGTGGCGCTGCCTAACACTCCCAGGATAATACCTACATAAATACACAATAAAGTGGACGGGGGGACGACCGCCCTTGTAGCTCAGTTGGTAGAGCATCGGATGCGACATCCGAAGGTCGTGGGTTCGGGTCCCACCGAGGGCAGGCTTGTCTTTTCGTCCGCTTTAATTCCTTTCTACTTTCTCCACAATTACAATACCACAAGTAACTTCCCCTATGTTTTGCTAGGCTTCATTGTCTGTTTGCTCATTAAGTTGTTTCTAACAAATAAAGAACGAGCCCTTGACCCCTTCCCTTTCGTTATTTCATAGGTTGGGCCTCGTTGCGGCAGACTTGGTGCCTTAGGTAGCATGCGAGGGCTTATTGGGCAGCAGCCATCGCATCTAAGTTCACGTTCTACGTGACGCCTCCTGGCAAGAAAGTGTGTTCTACACACGCCGCCTTGGCCTCCACACGCCGCCTTGGCCGAGTGGCGCTGCCTAACACTCCCAGGATAATGCCTACATAAATACACAATAAAGTGGACGGGGGGACGACCGCCCTTGTAGCTCAGTTGGTAGAGCATCGGACGCGACATCCGAAGGTCGTGGGTTCGGGTCCCACCGAGGGCAGGTTTGTCTTTTCGTCCACTTTAATTACTTTCTACTTTCTCCACCATTACAATACCACAACTTCCCCTATGTTTTCCTAGGCTTCATTGTCTGTTTGCTCATTAAGTTGTTTCTATATATATATATATATATATATATATATATATATATATATATATATATTGTAAAGGGCGTTTATTGAAGGCTGGCGTCAGACCCGACCGCTAGCTTGTTCAACGGCTGAAAGCACGAGCCCCGAGAGCGAGCTGCGAGCACGAGCAGTGCGCGTTAGATCCAGACCCACTAGATCACACCGGAGAGCCTACCCCACTATAGGGTTGGTTACTTTTCGCTACAATTACCCCCGGGATGCAAAGGGAGCCGTCCGGCGACCTAGCAGTTCGTTACTACGAGTGGATCATAGTACGTCTTGAGGTGCTCGACGTTGACAATGTCGCGTCCACGACGGCGCATGTCCGAAGACGGGTCGACGGGTTCAATCACGTAGTTGACAGGTGATGCGCGTTCAACAACTCGATAGGGGCCTTCATACTTTGGCAGTAACTTTGAGGAGAGGCCAGGTGCAGCGGTAGGAATGGAGAGCCACACCAGCGCTCCAGGGAGGAAGGTGGGTGCAGAGGTAGGGTCGCCGCGAATGCTCTTCTGACGCTCTTGGTCGTTGGACGTAAAGGCCCGTGCGAGGTCGCGGCACTCCTCGGCGTGCCTCACTGTGTCAGATATGGGCGCACACTCAGAAGTATGTGGGCGGTACGGTAGAATTGTGTCCATAGTGTGCGACGGGTGCCGACCGTACAGTAGAAAATAGGGTGAAAAGCCCGTGGTGCTCTGCGTAGCGGTGTTGTACGCGTAGGTCACAAATGGTAGAATGATGTCCCAATTCGTGTGGTCCGAGGCGACGTACATCGAAAGCATGTCGCCGAGCGTGCGGCTGAAGCGCTCCGTAAGCCCATTGGTTTGTGGGTGGTACGCCGTAGTCGTACGGTGAACCACGTGGCACTCTTTAAGAATAGCTTCAACGACTTCAGAAAGGAAGACACGACCGCGATCACTGAGTAGCTCCTGGGGTGGCCCGTGACGTAAGATGAACCGATGAAGCAAGAAGGAGGCAACGTCGCGCGCTGTAGGTGCCGGGAGCGCAGCAGTTTCAGCGTATCGCGTGAGGTGGTCAACTGCCACAATAACCCAGCGCTTTCCAGCAGCTGTCATGGGAAGGGGCCCGTACAAATCAATGCCGACCCGCCCAAAGGGCCTGCTAGGACAAGGTAAAGGCTGCAGACCCGGCGGCGAAAGGCGAGGTGGAGATTTCCGGCGCTGGCAATCGGGGCAAGAGCGCACGAACTTCTGAATGTAGCGGTACATTCCGCGCCAGTAGTACCGCTGTTGAAGGCGTTGGTAGGTCTTGAATGTGCCGGAGTGTGCGCACTGTGGATCGGTGTGGAAAGCCGTGCATATTTCGGAACGCAGGCTGCGAGGTACTACTAATAGCCACTGGCGGCCGTCGGGGCTGTAATTGCGGCGGTGGAGGAGGTCGTCGCGAATGGCGAAATCTTGAGCTTTACGGCGCTTTGCGCGAGTGGTTGGTGTCGATGGATCAGACAGCAAGCCTATTATCGAGGCAATCCACGGGTCCTTGCGCTGCTCGGCGGCGATGGTGTCAAGGTCAATAGATGAAACAGTAACCTCGGATACTGAGCAGCGAGCATTGTCGTCAGCCAAGGGAGAGCGCGAGAGGGCATCGGCGTCCGAATGTTGTCGTCCACTGCGGTACAGCACGCGGATATCGTAGTCCTGTAGGCGAAGTGCCCAACGTGCAAGACGGCCGGAGGGATCCTTTAATGACGACAGCCAACAAAGGGCGTGGTGGTCCGTGACGACATCAAATGGGCGACCATACAGGTAAGGTCGGAACTTTGCAAGAGCCCATATGCTTGCCAGGCATTCTTTTTCTGTGACGCTGTAATTGGCCTCGGCTTTAGTAAGCGTACGACTTGCGTAGGCCACAACATATTCAGGGAACCCTGGTTTGCGCTGTGCAAGGACAGCGCCGAGGCCCACACCGCTAGCGTCCGTGTGTACCTCTGTGTCGTGAGATATACGGTTCGTGTGGTTAAATGCTCTTCAGAGCAAAGCACTCTGAATCTACGGGACGAAGTCAATTACTTTTTGTTTTCCAAAAAACCAAAAACAAATAAGTACTTTATGAACAGGAATAAAAATAAGAAGTCAAGAGAAAGGAAAGATCACAATACACTTGCACTCAATCGCGCGCCTTTAGCAGGGTGTTCGCGATATAATGTTACGACACGAGTGCCACTCAGCGTTCGAAGGAAGAAAGAAGTCACCGGTTGCTTCGATGCGTCTGGCGATGCGGACAGCGGGTACTTCGGTTGGCGGTGGCAGGCCAGTGATGCGGACGAGGGTGAAGACGACGCTGCAGCCAGAGTCGGCAGCTGGTGAGCAGAACGGTCAGCAGCCAGCAGGCGACCTCTCAACGAGGTCACGGAGATTTCTCGCCAAGCGCAGGCGAGCTGTGACAGCGCCAGGACGGCGCCGGTTCCGTGACTCGGGCTCACCGGGACTCCCTCCCGGAACCTTGCCGCCCTACTCCGCCGTCGGCCGAGCGGTTCACCAAGGGTCAGCAACGGTTCAGCAAGAACGCCTTGTTCCCCAGAACTCCTGGCGGCTCCGAGTACGCCCGGGAACGTCCTGGATCGGTTGGGAGTCTCGTGTTCGAGTCCGAAACTCGACAACACGGCCAAGGCTCCAGCGACTTGCAGCAGCTCCCGAACCTGCGTTCGTCTCCGCCGGGTTCCAAAACCTTCCTCTTCTTCTTCTCGCGTGCGCTGTCCTGTAACCTTCTCATTGGCCGCTCGTCCGCCCACGTAGCCATGCCACCGCCCACCATCGTCGTCTTCCTTCCCTAGACGCTCGGGTCTCTTTCGTGGCGCTGCGGACGTTCTGTGCTCTTTCGACGCTTTCGACCACCGCACGGTCGCACTACACTTCCGACCACCGCACGGTCGCACTAGGTTTCCATACCCAGTCACTCATCACACTCTGTAGGAGCCGTGGGATCGTAGTGGCGCAGTATGGGCGGAGACGTCAACAAACGACGGAGCTTTAGGAACGCGTCGTCGCATTCTGACGACCACGAGTCGAGGGGCCCGTTACTTCCGAGGAGCTTCGTTAGCGGCGATATGATGGCGGCGAAATTCCGAATGAAGCGTCGAAAGTATGAGCACAGCCCTACGAAGCTGCGCAGTTCTTTGACAGACGTCGGTTTGGGGAACTCGGCCACAGCCCGAAGCTTGGCTGGATCGGGGAGAATTCCGTCCTTGGACACGACGTAGCCTATTATTGTTAGCTGCCGTGCCGCAAATCGGCATTTCTTTAAATTAAGTTGTAGGTCGGCGTCCCTCAAACGCGTCAAAACATGTCGCAAGCGTTGGGGATGCGTAGCGAAGTCCGGAGCGAAAACGACGACGTCGTCGAGGTAGCACAAGCATGTGTGCCATTTCAAGTTGCGCAGAACGGTGTCCATCATGTGCTCAAAGGTAGCGGGCGCATTACACAGTCCAAACGGCATGACGTTGAATTCGTACAAGCCGTCGGGCGTGACAAAGGCTGTCTTCGGTCGAGCGTCGTCAGCCATCGGTTGTTGTTGTTGTTGTTTTGTGGGGTTTTACGTCCCAAAACCAGTTCTGATTATGAGAGACGCCGTAGTGGAGGGCTCCGGAAATTTCGACCACCTGGGGTTCTTTAACGTGCACTGACATCGCACAGCACACGGGCCTCAACATTTCGCCTCCATCGAAATGCAGCCGCCGCGGCCGGGATTCGATCCCGCGACCCTCGGATCAGCAGCCGAGTACCTTAGCCACTAGACCACCGTGGCGGGGCTCAGCCATCGGTACTTGCCAGTATCCTGACCGCAAATCGAGGGATGAAAAGAATTCTGCTCCTTGCAGGCTGTCAATCGCATCGTCAATTCGTGGTAGTGGTAGACGTCCTTACGAGTGATCTTGTTGAGCCGCCGGTAGTCCACACAGAACCGTATATAACCGTCCTTCTTCGCAACGAGAACGACAGGAGACGTCCAGGGGCTGTCCGAAGGTCGAATAACGTCGCGTCGAAGCATGTCGTCGACTTGCTCATTGATTACTCGACGTTCTGCGGGAGATGCGCGGTATGGGCGCTGCCGCAGTGGCGGGTGGCTGCCAGTGTCGATGTGGTGCGTGACAGTGGACGTGCGGCCGAGAGAAGCTTGTGCAACATCGAAAGAAGAACGAAATTCTTCTAGCAGGCCCAGAAGCTGGGAACGTTGGGCCGGCGTAAGATCGTCAGCAATGGATGACCCAAATACATCAACGGGTGACGAATCAGAAGTCGAAACAGCACTGAGCGCGCTCGAACTGCTACTGTCCACGTCGTCGGGCGCGTCGATAACTTGTGTGTCTTTCAGGGGTTCCACTCTGCCGAGAGATTCCTCTCGTATCAGCACAACTATGTACGGGGATGGGTTGGTTACAAAAATAGCGGCGTTGCCCTGAGTAAGCTGCACGATCGCAAAAGGCACCAGCAAGCCTTTCCTAGTGGAGACGCGCTCAGATGGCGAAAAGAGTGCAACGGTGTCGGCGAGATCGGCGCAGTAGACCGACACAGCCGTTGTCGAGTTAGGAGGCACTCTGGTGTCGTCTCGGATGAGTAGCTTGTACGAAGCCGATGGTTCACTTGCCGGCGTCAAGTCTGAAAACGGCGAGAGTTCTAGCTCGGCAGGTGTGCAATGAATGATGGCGTCGTGGCGCGAAAGAAAATCCCATCCCAGGATGATGTCGTGAGAGCATGGAGAAATTATGATGAATTTGATAGCGTACAGAATGTCCTGAATGACGACGCGGGCTGTACAGACTGCTGTAGGGCGAATAGTTTGGGCGCTAGCTGTACGGAGGGAGAGCCCAGAAAGTGGTGTCGTCACTTTTCGTAGTAAGCGGCTAAGTCTTGCGTCCATGACTGATACGGCGGCTCCAGTGTCTACAAGGGCTGATGCACGAACACCGTCGACAAACACGTCTATTACGTTCGATGGGCTGCGCTGAGGGCTTTCACAGTTCGATGGCGTCGCAGCCCTTGCCTCATGGACTGCGACGACTAGTTTTCCTGGTCACGGGCGACCACACGTGGCCGCATAGGTGTCAAGGAGCGGCGTCGTGGAGACGGTGACCGGCGGGTAGACGGAGCAGCTCGCAAAGAAGGTGACATAGGCGGAGGTGGGTCGTAATACGGGCGGCTGGACCGGCTGGCGACGGGTGATGCGACTCGAGGCGGCTGCACGCGATCGCAATAACGTGCGACGTGCCGGCGTAACCACACGCAAAGCAGATGGGACGGTTGTCGGGGGTGCGCCATCGGTTCGCTGGGGCAGGTGCCACCCATGTCGCAGGACGAGACGGACGGGGCGGCTGCTGATACGACGGCGTGCTGGACTGCAGCCGGGCCCTAGGAACGACTTCGGCGTACGGAGGCGGCACACCCAGTTCGAAAGACTGAGGTCTAGCGACAACTTGGGCGTAGCTAAGTGGGACAGCCGCAGGAATCGGTTGGGGCGGCGTGGCTACAACTGGAGCATGACTCAGTGGTGCAGGGGCCGGAGGGTATTGGTGGTATTCAGGCATGACCCCTGCGATTTCCTGCTCAATCTCTCGGCGGAGGGGAGGCAGAAGTGTGGTCGACGGCTGTTGAACATGCTGCGGTTGAGCAAAGGGCAGCAGAGAGAACTGGCGTGCAACCTCTTCGCGCACGAATGCCTTGACTTCCGCGAGCAATTGGGAATGGTCAGAAGTGGCCGACAAGCCAGCGAGATCGGCGTCGCGTGATGAAGGGCGACGGGTCATCAACCGCTGTCGACGCAGCTCCTCGTAACTCTGGCATAGCGTTATGACCTCGGCCACAGTGCGACGGTTTTTGGCGAGCAGCATGGTAAAGGCGTCATCGTCGATACCTTTCATGATGTTCTTTACCTTTTCAGACTCCAACATGGTCGCGTTGGCCTTTTTGCACAAGTCGAGGATATCTTCTATATAACTCGTGAAGGACTCACCGGCCTGCTGAGATCGTTCGCGTAAGCGCTGCTCTGCTTGCAGCTTACGAACGGCGGGGCGACCGAACACGTCGACAATGGCGGTCTTGAAGTCGGACCACGTCAGGAAATCTGATGCGTGGTTGTTATACCACAGACTCGCCACACCCGCGAGGTAGAATATCAAGTTGCTCAGCTTTCCTGCCTCGTCCCACCTATTGGGCACGCTCACACGCTCATAAATCGTGAGCCAGTCCTCCACGTCAGTCCCATCTACGCCAGTGAAGACAGGTGGGTCTCGGACACGAGGGACACCGGGACATGCGGTCGGTGCGGGGGGAGGCGTTTGCTGGGCGGCGTCCTGAGGCATGGTAGACGGCACTGTGCGGGAGCGAAGTTCCAGGGGCATAGAAAGAGGCCGAAGTTGTTGTGAGGGTACCCAGACACTCTCCATCAATTGTAAAGGGCGTTTATTGAAGGCTGGCGTCAGACCCGACCGGTAGCTTGTTCAACGGCTGAAAGCACGAGCCCCGAGAGCGAGCGGCGAGCACGAGCAGTGCGCGTTAGATCCAGACCCACTAGATCACACCGGAGAGCCTACCCCACTATAGGGTTGGTTACTTTTCGCTACAATTAATATATATATGGGTTGCCAGCCAACGCTTCGCCAACGCGAGCAGTCGGTATTTCTCAATCAAGAAACTCGCTAGGAGACGCTGCCTGCGCCAACGTTGTCTCTCGCGGGTGAGGGCGCGTTCTCCTTCTTTGCGAGCTGGTAGCGTTCCTCTAAGAAAGAGCGTTTCCATAGCCAACGCGCGCCTTTCGCTCTCTCTCTGTCTCTCTCTCTCACACACAAGACAGCAGAGGCACGCGCTGGGAGGAACGCGCCGGGAGAGAGAGAGTGAGAGGAACGCGCCGAGGGCGAGCGCGTGCCTCCCGGCACGCGGGTTACGCGTGACGCGTGACAAGGTTAGACTAAGAGGAGCTTCGCCCCTAAAAGCAGCGCAAAGTTCTGACAAAACCAAGATGAATAAAGAACGACAACAGGGGTAGCTTACAAATTTTCTTATTTCTCGACATGATGGTGCATACATTCACAATGTCCGTACACGGTGACGCCGCACAGCAAATAAATTTAGTGACAATCTGCTAATCCTCCACGAGGAGGATTAGCAGACGATGCCACGCTTTTACTTGTCTACTACGGACTTAGCCAACACTTGACGCGCAGGAACAGGGGTTTTTTTTTTGCCCTCTTCGAATTCACGATGGTCAAGAGTCAAGGGTAGCAATATCTAATAATGGGCGGCGCGCTCCAGTCCAGTGCACAAACCGAGTTCTCAGCAAGAACATGTCACCTTCTTTCTAGCGAAATGTGCCGATGGAAAATGCATGGCTACCGGATACGTGGTGAATTGTACACGAGCCGGTACCGCGCCGATAAGGCTGATTGTATGCCATTCCATGAAGCGGAGTTAGGCATACTTTCTAGGAAGAATAAGAAAGCACGAACAGGATACAGAGTCACAGACAGAAAACAGACACTCATACACACGCGCGCAGCGTTTCAACTTTCTTGGTTATATGATTTTCGGAAGACATGTTGGTCGAATCAAGTTTTGTGGGATTTTTCTGAGATAAGATTATTATGCATGTTAATATCTGCTAAGCGCCTCATAATTTCTGCCACCCACCTCACCCCTCAGCGAATGAAAATGTGTCTCTCCTAACAAAACTGCATGAACCGGAAATAAAAATAGAGAGAACTCTCACATACCCTGCAGTTAGTTTTTTAACGGTTAGCGCATATTATACTTAATACTTACGTGTAGAACGATCACTGCCACATAACGTCTCTCGCAGAGTTGAATTGTGCGGAAGTAATATACGCGGAAGTTATGTGTGCTTCGCTTGCCTTAAGCAGGGATGTTAACAGGGCCCCCAGTGACATGGGCAAACCACGGACGCTAATGCAAGGCAGCCGAACGGCCGCCCACCGCTCCGGCCGGTCCCGTTCTTTCCTCGCGCCAGAGCGTTTTCTCTCGGACCCGGTGAGCCGGTGAGCCGTTGAAGTGAACCGGATCATTGCAGTGAGCTGAGCCGTTCTGAGCCGTTCACTCAAGTGAGCCGCTTTGCCCATCTCTACTCTACCCGTTGTGTGACGCACGACAGTCCGTGCCTAAATCCGTGCTGGTTTGAGTTGAATAAAGAATTACTATCCATGTGTTTAACAATGGCAGTATATAATATGTGCTCAAGAATTTTACTACCGACGGAAGTGAGTAAAATAGAGCGGTAGTTATTCACAGCGTTGCGCGGGCCAGATTTATGTATAGGAGCAACCGACGCCATTTTGCAATCAGTCGGAAGAGAACTGTGTTTTAAGGACTTTAAAAGAAAAACTCAAGTATACGGACACTGTGTGGCAACAGGACTTTAATATAAAATTGGGCAAAGAATCAGGACCTACCGCTTTTGCACAATCTAAATCTCTAAGTAGTAATTCAGCGCCACGAGCCTCGAGCACTACATCAGGTAGGGATGTGGATTCGTGTATTAACAATTTCAAATCTTTCTGAGGATCAGTATTGGCGGAGAAAACGGACGTTTCATTGTTTTAAAATCGGCTGATTTCTTTTCAGCTGTAGCATTGTTTATTTCACGCATTGCCAGCTTCACTTTGCAAGGCCTCTCTTTCGAGGGGTTTCGTATAAATGAACGGTAAATTCTTTGTCTACGCTGGACGGAAATATTGATATCTCTACGATAGCATGGCTTACTTTATTACGCTGTAACGAGGTGTAATGAAAGACAAGACGTTAACGGGACACGCTCACTATGTTGGAACGAACCGAGCTCAAAGCAACACCAACGTCGTCTTCTACGCGCTGTGTCAGAGCTGCTGCCGGTGTGCTTCACCACAATCACTCCTCCCGCCGAAAGGAGCCAACCTGGCGAATTAGGGACATGTCACAGCAGGAGGGTCGTAGCACGGTTTGAGCCGTGCTGCGTGAACTATTTCGCGCCCTCTGCAACGGTGATCGGAGGAAGGGTTGAGTGGCTCGATGACATAATTCACTGGTGATGTTTGTTGCACGATCCGGTAGGGGCCATGGTAGCGTGACAACTGTTTTGTCGAAAGACCAGGAGTTGTGGAAGGCACCCGCAGCCAGACCAGCATTCCCGGGGTATAGTCGGAAGCAGATGCGGAGGCATCATGGCGCGATTTTTGGCGCCACTGATCTTGTGCGGTAAACGACCGAGCGAGTTGGCGGCACTCTTCGGCATAAGCCGCCGCTTCGGATACAGGCGTTGCTTCGGACATGTCCGGCTTGTATGGGAGAATGGTGTCCATGGAGCAGGATGGTTCGCGCCCGTACAAAAGAAAGAAAGGAGAGAAGCCGGCGGTAGTTTGTGGCGCAGAGTTATAGGCATAGGTGATGAAAGGTAGCACATGGTCCCAATTTGAGTGATCGTCGTTGACATACATGGCAAGCATGTCACCCAAGGTAAGATTAAAACGTTCCGTCATCCCGTTTGTTTGGGGGTGGTACACCGAGGTGGTGCGGTGAACAATGCGACATTCGTGGAGCAGTGCCTCGACTACGTTGGAGAGAAAGACGCGGCCGCGGTTGCTGAGTAGTTCGCGTGGTGCACCGTGTCGTAGAATGAGACGACGAAGGATGAAGTTGGCGATATCCTTAGCGGTGGCAGCTGGCAGCGCAGATGTTTCCGCATACCGGGTGAGATGGTCAACGGCGACAATAATCACCCGGTTACCATCAGGTGTGTTGGGCAGGGGACCGTAAAGATCAATTCCAACGCGGTCGAATGGACGTGCTGGGCAGGGCAAAGGCTGTAGAGGAGCAGCGCTCCTATGAGGTGTCTTACGGCGTTGGCACGCAGAACATGACCGAACGTATTGGCGAACGTATCGGTACATGCCGCGCCAATAATAGCGAAGGAGAATGCGGGTATCGACGGTCATGTCACTGAACGCGGACAAGGCGAGTTGTGCACGAGCGCAGTCAATAACTGCGCGATGCGAAGAAAGGAAATCCCAACCCAGAATGACCTCATGCGACGCATGCGAAAGAACGACAAGTTGGACTATATAGAGTTCGTCTTGGATCAAAATGCGGGCCGTGTACGTGGCTGAAGGCTTGAGGTGCTGCGAGCTCGCTGTACGTAGTGAAATGTCAAGAAGCGGAGTCGTCACTTTCTTCAACTTGCGGCACAGTACGTCACTGATCACACAAACAGCAGCTCCAGTATCGACAAGAGCATTAGTTCGTACACCATCTACGAACACAATAATCTCGTTAGCGGGCGGAAAATGAGGGCTTGAAATCTTCGATGGCGACGCAGCTCTTGCCTCGGGAACTGCGGCTGCTAGTTTTGCTCCTGGACACGGTCGGAACGCCGAAGCATAGGCGAAATGGAGCGCCGGCGTGGAGATGGAGATCGACGAGTGTTATAGGTGGCTCGACGTGAGTACGAGTCGGGTGCGTCAGGCGGTGCAGGGTGCAGTGGCTGCTAGTTAATCTGGCCGTAGGTCTGCACCGCAGGCTGCTGGTTATAGTAGCCGTACGTTCGGAGCGCTGTCGCGAATATAGGATGCACGGCGATTACAGAGGCGCGCCACATGTCCTGGGATGCCGCAAAAGTAGCAAATGGGCCGGTTATCGGAAGTACGCCAGGGGCTCACAGGTGCGCTGGTAGAAGAGAAGGGTGTACGAACGGGGCGTACAGGACGTGGTCGCGTGTAGTAAGCGGCGACTTGGCTGGCTGAAGCAGGTGTTAGCTGTGTAGGCGGTCGTACAAGAGCATCGGCGTACGTCAGTGGTGCAGCAACGTGCGTTGGCGGAGCGGGGGTTGGGAGAGCCTCGGCGACCTTCGTGACATGAAGCGACTGGTCCAGCGAGGTTGGGGGCTCAGTGACAGAGGCCGCAAGACAAAGCTGGCGAGCAACTTCCTCACGGATGTATTGCTGAATTTGGGGCAGCAAGGCGGTATAGTCGGATCCGACAGGCCTCTGCTCCAACGCTGCGAGGTCTGCCGTTTGCGTAGTCGGGCGACGAGTGGATATGCGCTGCTGACGTATCTCATCAAAACTTTGGCAATGTTCGATCACTTCACCGACACTCTGTGGTTTTTTAGCCACGAGCATATGGAAGGCGTCGCCGTCTATTTCATTATGTGTTTTATCTTGTCACTTTCAGCCATGTCCGCATTTGCCCGCCTACATAGAGCAATCACGTCCTCAATGTAGCTCGTGAACGTCTCACCGGTTTGTTGAGATCGCCCACGCAGGCTGTGTTCAGCGCGGAGATTGCGCATAGCTGGCCGGCCGAAGAAAGAAGTGAGGGTCTCCTTAAAGGCCGACCAGGTGGTGAAATTGGCTTCGTGGTTGTGGAACCACAGGTTGGCCACATCGGTCAAACAGAAGATGACGTGACCGAGCTTGGCGTGGTTGTCCCACTTATTGTGCGCGCTGCAGCGCTCATACTCCAGCAGCCAGTCCTCGACGTCGCGATCGTCAGTACCGCTGAATACAGGAGCGTCCCGCTGACGGAGCACGCCAGAGCACATCACAGATGTGGGGATGGGGGCGGCTGGCGCAGAGACAGCTTGCGAGGGTCCGGCGTCCTCATTCATTGCGGAGCCAGCAGGTAGCGTACGGCTGCGGCGCTCTAGGACGCTCAAGGGGTCTACCCAGCACCTCCACCAAATATAACGAGGTGTAATGAAAGACAAGACGTTAACAGGACACGCTCACTATGTTGGAACGAGCCGAGCTCAAATCAACACCAACGTCGTCTTCTACGCGCTGTGTCAGAGCTGCTGCCGGTGTGCTTCACTACAACGCCTTCTATTCGGTATCCATGATGGAACAAATCGGTTTCTCAGCTCTAGAATTTTGCCCTTAAACAGAATCCACAGCTTTTCTTCTGAATACCCATCCACAAGTGTTTGGAAAACAAAGAAATAAGCGTCCAATGAACTGTTGATTCCTTTGACATTAGCCTTCGCGTGCACCGACTCTTCTCACTGTAAGCGCTTGTATGGTTCATAGTTATCTCACTTAGCACGACGTCCTGTTTACTTATCCCCGGTAATACTTCAGTGTTTTTTACCAGTTCTGGCATATTTGTGAAAAATAGCTATAGGATATGACTTCCTCGGGTAGGTCTCAACACTCTCTGTTTTAAAGACAGCAGGTTCATAAAATCGGCAATTAGAGATTTGAAACTAGGAGAACTTCCAGAGACTATTGGCTGCTCGATCCAGCTGAGGACAGGGAGGTTAAAATCCCCGCTCACAAAGAGGTAATCAGATGTGATCCTTTCTGTTTTAGCAGTGAATTCATTAAATTCCTTAGCTGAACCATTTGGCGGTCGGTGACAAGAGCAGACTGATAGTGATTTCCCATTCCAGAGCTTAAGCTGACACCAGCCTCACTCCTATAGTTTGTAATATTTATACCTATAGAAGCAATGCACTGTTCCACCAAGGTGAATACACCACTTCGGCGATAATTCCTGTCCTTTCTGCAGGAAGTAGTTATCAGGAAATACTCCAGTGTTTGGTACGTCTTCATCGAGCCATGATTCAGTACCGATAATGTTCTACACTTGGTTTGACCATGCGCACTAAGTTATCGCTTGTGTCAACTTTGTTGTTAATTGATTGGTTAGTTGGGCTTAACGTCCCATAACCACTATCTTATTATGAGAGACGCCCTAGTGGAGTTCTACGGAAATTTTGACCACCTGGGGTTTTTTAACGTGCAGTGACATCGCACAGTACCCGGACCTCAACATTTCGCCTCCATCGAAATGCAGCCGCCGTGCCCAGGATTCGATCCCGCGACCCTCAGATCAGCAGCCGAGTACCATAGCCACTAGACCACTATGGCGGGGCAACTCTGTTTCTAATGCTCCTACAGTTTACTATCAAAAAGGAAAGTGAGGTCCATAAAAACTTAGTCGGTCACCTGCACTGCAAAACGTCCCCTAAGATATCATCGTAGGTGTACCTGATGCCGTCTATGTGAAGAGTTTAATGTTGTTATTGCACACGTACGTCGTTCTTTCTATTTTCCTGAGCAAAATGCCATAAATTCATCTACTCTTTCGCACTAGCTCGGAAAATCTTCCGACATACTTATACTATATCTTTCAACTTCTTGGCCTTTCCTATAATCAGGTGCTTTTCTTTTAGTGACGCGAACCTCGCGATCACGGGTCGTGTTTTTCCTTCTCGAAATTTCCCGAGCCAATGTGCCTTTTCTATCGTTTCGGGGTTAACTTGCCATTTTGTTGAGCATACTTCTTTCAGAAGCGATTCCGAGTGTGACCAAGATTCGCGCACACTTGTATCAGGTGTACCGTACAATACAAGGTTATGCTGCCTACTACGATTTTCAAGATCATCGCTCACCTTATAGCAACTGCGTCACCCTGTCCTGGGTATCGTAGCGTGCAGTACACTCAGTAATTAGGCCTCATAAATTTGACAGCACCGACATTTTCTCTTCGACGGATGACACATGTTCTCTCAAGTCCCTTATAGCAGTCTCCTGTTCTGCTTGGTTCGCTTCCATGATATATGAGCTTTCGAACAACTGTTCTTTGCCCATCCAAAATTTTCTCTAGGGTGGCATCAACGGCAGGGCCCGGGTTCATTTCAATATCCCCGCACAGAATCAACAATAAAAATTAAAGGCAAAACGACATAACAAAGGAACCCGATGCCTTGAGCGATTTCTTACCTCGTAGGGCATGCGCACAGTTATACGGGATACGGGGAGGAACCGGCAGGATGCACTGTAAATTTCCTACAAAGGGAACATTCACTAACCTGCACGAAAAGCAGCACATGCGTGAGCAGCACTGCATAGCAGTGCCGGTTCCACGCCCCAGAGATGCACTGCGGTCCATCGCCTTTTTCAGGTCTGTCAAAGTAGTGAATCAAGGTTGAAACAAGCCGAATCAAAGCAGTGAAACAAGTCGGATTCCACTGCCGTTGGCGTCGACGGCCCACCATCGAGTGCTTCACAGATTTTGCCGCTGTTGCATGTGAATCTTCTGGCGATGTCGACGATAGTTCCATGGTTGTCCTTGAGGTCTGTTGAAAGCGCTCTGGATCCACATGCTACTTGCACGAAATGCAGAACATGCGTGAGTAGCACTGACAAAGTAGTGCCTGTTCCACGCCACACAGATGCTCTGCGGTCCATCGCCTTTTGTAGGCCGGTGATAGTGGTGAAGTGGTGAACCAAGGTTCGTAGGTTGCCGCTGGACACATTCACTGGTTTGTGGGGGATCGCCGCTGGACACATGCCTGATTCAACTGCAGTTGGCATCAATAGTCCACCATCGAGTGCTTCGCAGATTTTGCTGCTGTTGCATGAGAATCTTTGGGCGATGTCGACGATAGTTCCATGGTTGTCCTTGAGGTCTGTTGAAAGCGCTTTGGATCCACATGCAACTTGCACGAAATGGCGAACATGCGTGAGCAGCACTGCCATAGTAGTGCCGGTTCCACGCCACACAGATTGCATTGCGGTCCATCGCCTTTTGTAGGCCGGTGATAGTGGTGAAGTGGTGAACTAAGGTTCGTAGGCTGCTGCTGGACACATGCTTGATTCAATTGCAGTTGGCATCAATAGTCCACCATAGAGTGCTTCGGAGATTTTGCCGCTGTTGCATGTGAATCTTTTGGCGATGTCTACGATAGTTCCGTGGTTGTCCTTTAGGCCTGTTTAAAGCGCTCTGGATCCACATGCAACTTGCACGAAATGCAGAACATGCGTGAGCAGCACTGCCATAGTAGTGCCGGTTCCACGCCACACAGATGCACTGCGGTACATCGCCTTTTGTAGGCCGGTGATAGTGGTGAAGTGGTGGACCAAGGTTCGTACGCTGCTGCTGGACACATGCCTGATTGAACTGCAGTTGGTGTCAGTAGTCCACCATAGAGTGCTTCGCAGATTTTGCCGCTGTTGCATGTGAATCTTTTGGCGATGTCGACGATAGTTCCGTGGTTGTCCTTGAGGTCTGTTGAAAGCGCTCTGGATCCACATGCAACTTGCATGAAAACGAGAACATGCGTGAGCAGCACTGCATGGCATAGCAGTGCCGGTTCCACACCCGAGAGATGCACTGCTATCCATCGCCCTTTTTAAGTCAGTCATAGCAGTGAACCGAGGTTCGAGGGCTGCTGCTGGGCACCTGCCGTATTCAACTGCAGTGGGCGTCAACGGTCCACAATCTTGTGCTTCGCAGATTTTGCTGCTGCTGCATGTGCATCTGAGCGATGTCGACGATAGTTCCGTGGTTGTCCTTGAGGTCTGTTGAAAGCGCTCTGGATCCACATGCAACCTGTACGAAAAGCAGAATATGCGCGAGCGGCACTGCCAGTGCAGTGCGGGTGCGACGCACCCACGCTAGCATGCTAGAGCGAACCACGCACATCATGTGCCAGCTGCTTCGTTTGCTCTTGTAAGCGTCCCTCTGGCGGCGATCCCCGCAATGTATAAATGTGAAACTTAATTATATATTTTTTTTCATCGGGACGAAGAAGAGATATTACGCTATATAACCCCAATGAGGGGCTGTTTTATGTACTATGTCAAAGTCTAAACAACTGTCATCGTTATTTCTTTGGCTTGAAGTACGTATGTTTTCCTCGCTAAAGAGATTGGCAGATCCCACGTGCAGTGGGAATCAAGGAAATGCGAAGCACGCATCAGGAACGTAAAATGGATTTGCATTGTTGTCTCGTTATACCGAGTTTGGTACATATGAAGTTACCGAAACGGCCGCAAGAGCACGACGACTGTGGCATGTAACAATGCCGCTCATACACGCATATCATGATTCTAACGATATGACCTGTCATTTACGTTCGTCATGCAGTCATTTTGTGCCAAACCAATTTTCGTATACATCGCATTACCGAAACGGCAGTATAGCGCCAGGACCATGACATGTAAATCATGCCGGTCATGATATATGACATGAAAATCATGACATGCATGTCATGATCTTCATGTTATTACCTGTCAGTTATGATTGTCATGCAGTCGTGTTGTGCCATAGCAATTTTTGTTTATATTCCGTTAACGAAACGGCCGCAAGAGCCCCAAGGCTGTGGCATGTAAACCATGCTGCTCATGACACACGTGTCATGGTTCTAATGTTATGACCTGTCACTTATGTTCGTCAGGCTGTCGTGTTGCGCCATACCAATTTTGGTGTACATCCCATTAGCGAAACGCGTGGCATGTAAATCATGCCGCCCATGACATGCATGTAATGCTTTTCATGTTATGACCTGTCATTTATGTTCGTCATGCTGTCATGTTGTTGAATACCAATTTTCGTATACATCCCACTAACGAAGTGGCCAGGAGAGCAGCAAGGCTGTTGCATGTAAATCATCTCACTCATGACATACATGTCACGATTTTCGTGTTATGACCTGTCATTTATCATTGTCATGCAGTCATGCTGTGGCATGCCATTTTCCATATGTCTCAATAAAGATACGCGTGGAATGTAAATCATGTCGCTCATGACATGCATGTGACGATTCTCATGTTATGACCTGTCATTTATGTTCGCCATGCAGTCATATTGTGGCATACCAATTTTTGTATACATCGCATTAGCGAAACGGCCAGGAGAGCACTAAGACCGTGGCATGTAAATAATGCCACTGATGACATGCATATCATGATTTTCATGTTATGAGCTGTCAGTTATGTTCGCCAGGCAGGCATGTTGTGCCATAATAATTTTCGCGTACATCCCATTAGCGAAACGGCCAGGAGAGAACTAAGAGCGTGGCATGTAAATCATGTCGCTCATGACATGCCTGTCATTATTTTCATGTTATGACCTGTCATTTATATTCGTCATGTAGTCATGTTGTGGCATACCAATTTTCGTAAACATCCCATAAGCGAAACGGCCACGAAAGCACAAAATCGTAGGCGGCTAGATAGATAGATAGATAGATAGATAGATAGATAGATAGATAGATAGATAGATAGATAGATAGATAGATACGCTCAAACTCGCCGAAGATCGCTAAGAAATGTTTCGCATTTAATAATTTGGAACTCGTATAGTGTACACAAGCTGCTACTTCATCTGAATGCGCCGCATCACTTTTTTGCTGTCTGCAGCCACCTGTGAAAAACGAGCGAGAACTCTATACTAAACTATGTGCTTTACTCACGTAACACCAATATCGACATTGCAGAGAAAACACAACTCAAATATGGCCAAAGAAAAATAAAAGGAAGAAAATGCCGATGAAGTCAGACTGTGAGGGTGGGTGATGCCAGTGCACCGTGGAATGGCAGTTTACAATTTTTCGCATGTTATAGGGATGTCCTGCGGGCTAATGTGACATCGGAGCACGTCTACATAACCACCTCAGTGCAGTCAACGTTTTTGATTACTAACTTCAGCGCCTCCTCTATTTTGTTCAATTCCAGTGCAAACAATCACCCCTCAATGGGACGCATCGGTCCAGCTTAGTTCAGGGAGTTGTCGTTGTGCGGCGCCACCTAGAGGGTACTGCTGCTTGTGTCACAGCAGGGCCTGAGCACGCGTCGCTGTCGTTGCCTTGGTGACGCGATATACGCTTCATCCCCGTCTTATACAATGCTCCTGTCAGATTTCTTCCTTCGCACTTCTTCCTTGGTAGATCTCTCTGTATGCGCTACGCGGCGCTTTTTCCGTTTGCGATAGTCTAGTCACTTGAAGGATCGACAGCTTTCTGGCATTGAGGCATTATACGGTAGCCTTATTCGCAGTTCACTATGGTCGTTGCGATGACGATGCTTATACCTAAACATATTAAGCGTTGTACGTTGTAACGTTCGTGTTTCCAGGCGCCTCGCTGACCAACATCATTTTGCGCGTGTAGATGGTGCGGCCCAAACAGCGGAAAATCTGTCTTACGCTGCAGCAGAAAAACGTTATTGTTTATCGCACACGCCATCGGCTATCACAGGCGTGCCACCGTCAAACGTCGTGTCTCGTGGACACCCAGTGTGACAACCCAGCATGGAAATCAAGAGGGTTTCAAAGCGCCGCCCCGCGCATATAGGTACAACTTATAAAATAATACTTCTTCCGTCTGCGGCCATGAGGCGACGCATAGAGAGTACTCTCCCCCTCGGATTGCAAAGCAGGCGCAAGCGCTAGCCGAGGGGAAATAGCAGGAAAGAGTCGACGAATAGGGTGGTGAACGGCCGGATCGGGCGCACCCAACTGGCATTGAAAAAATAGAGGAGGCGCTGGCTAACATTGTACCTCGAACCCCTCAGAACGTCGCGTCGCTGTGTACATTTCAAAGCGCGTCACCTATCACTTATCCACACTGACGTGGTCACGCTGCTGCAACCTGCAGGTCGATGTCGAGGCCAGTAGTTCAGGCGGTGTAGCGTCTGAGCGCTCCTGCTCAGGCCACTACCCTACACCGACAGCACAGTTCGGTGCTTGCGGTGACTGCATTGAATGGCAACGCTACTAGACACTTTGTCTTTCACGTCGGTGTTAGCATGTGCCGCCTCACCGACAGTGTATTGCAGTTCCGTCAAACATGAAGTGTTTCGCCGCCGTCTATTGTTGCGAGTTTGATAGCACTAATTAACAAAACTGCTGCATTAAGCGGCGCAGGAAGACGTCGACGGGCCATTGCCGCTGAAGCGAGTGCTTCTTCGGTGCAACGAAGTACACGCCAGCGGGACGCCTCCGTGACTTGACGGCTCAACTTACGAACTCTGCCTCACGCGTTTCGGAACCTGGGCGCCTTACAACGCAAATGGCTGTCATTATAGAGGAACAAAAAAACTGAGGGGATGCCCTGCCATATCCCAAGTGTCACAACATAAATGCTCGCAGCATCCAGCAAAAACTAAACTGGCTGGAATCCTTTTTACTCAGTTTTGAACCAGACTTTGTCGCCTTAACAGAAACATGGCTAACGGATGATGTTAAGGATTTCGAGATAACACCGCCCAACTACGCAATCCTGCGCAAAGATAGAAAAACACGAGGAGGAGGCGTTGCTATCTTAATAAACAAAAATATTCCTTTCACGCCTCTTCCGGACGTTGAAGGCGTTGAAGCTATCTTTTGCAAAATACACTTTGTCTCCTGCCATGTCGTTGTCGGCTGCGTGTATCGAAGTCCTTCATCAAACAGCGAAGTTTTAACATCCTTGCACACCTACCTTTGTCGATACGTCATTGGAAGCAGACTAATACTGCTAGGCGATTTTAATCTCCCAGATATCAACTGGGACACGTTGCAACATCACTCCGCCTCCTCTGATATAATTTTTGACATTATGTTAAGCCTAAACATCTATCAAATTGTGAAACAACCTACTCGTGTACAAGGAAATTCTGCAAACATACTCGACCTAGTTTTCTTGACCGATCATTTTCCTTCAGATAAAGTCGAAGTTCAACTACTCGACGGTATATCAGACCACCACGTAGTGGCCTGTTCGATCACTGTTCATGGCCTCACAATACCTTCTAAGTCGACTGTCACTTATCTTGATTTTAAGAAAGCCCATGATTCTAGCGTAGTCGCTTATCTTTCCTGTGAATATTGTCCTTTTGAAGAACTTGCTAATAATCCTGGATTAAACGTAGAATTGCTATGGCATAGATTTAAAACTATTATATTCTTTTGTATTGAAAGTTACATCCCTAGCAAAATAAAACGAACAAAAAGGCACAACCCTTGGATAAACCGGGAAATTATACACGCCAAACGCAAAGTAAAACGACTCAGAAAATTGTTAAAAAAGAGACCAAACGGCGAAACTCGCCTATCCCTCACTTCAGCAATCACTTCTATGAAATCAAAAATAAAGACCGCAAAATCCTTCTACCTCTCTAATACGCTAACTTTCTAAAAATTCACCACACAAATTTTGGAATTATCTTAGCCCTAAAAGCCAAAATTCTGACACTATGTCACAAGAAGAAAGTAAAGAAAGAGCGAACTTAATGAACAATTACTTTAAGTCTATTTTCACTAATGATGATAGGATCCCATGCCATATTCACTCCCACAGTTCTGATAGAATAGATGATATATCCTTAAATGAGGCAGGAATATTTAATTTACTCTTAAAATTAGACTGCAAAAAGAAAGCCGGACCTGATGACATACCTAACGAATTTTTAAGGCGGTATGCGGAATGGATGGCAAAATATTTATTCCTAATATTTAAAAAATCATTAACAACGTGCTCTCTACCAAGCGAATGGAAAATGGCTAAAGTAATACCAATTCATAAAGGAGGTAACAAAACTGATGCTTCAATTTCCGTCCTATTTCATTAACCAGTACAATATGCAAGTTGCTTGAACACATCATCCTTAAAGACATTACTACGTATCTCGAAGAAAAACTCATCCTATCACCACTCCAGCATGGTTTTCGCAAAGGCCTTTCTACAGTGACCCAATTAACCGAATTAGTACACGAAATATCACAAGCAATTGACAATCAAAAACAGATAGATCTTATACTACTTGACTTCTCCAAAGCATTCGATCGGGTGTCACATAAAAAACTAATCATAAAAATCGAAGCAGTATTAGGTAAAGGGCCAGTTAGCGACTGGATTAGCGCTTACCTATCAAACAGAGCACAGTTCGTCGAAATTAATCACCAAAAATCTGAAATAACCCAAGTTACGTCAGGTGTACCTCAGGGCAGTGTTCTGGCTCCCATTTTATTCCTCATTTTTATAAATGATCTACCTGCATCTATCAAGACTAACATAAGGCTTTTTGCCGATAACTGTATAGTATACAAAGAAATTAATTGTCGCAATGACCACCTAGTCCTCGAAAACAATCTAAAGTACGTATGTCAATGGTGCGCACAGTGGCAGATGTCATTAAATTTAGGTAAATCGGCTTTACTTAGAATAACCAGAAAAAACATTACATCTGAATTTTCCTACACCATCGGAAACACTCAACTAACTCCAGTTAAGGAACACAGGTGTCTAGGACTAATCATATCTGATGACCTCAGATGGGAGGCACACATAAACCACGTAACGTCATCTGCAATAAAAAGGCTTTTTTTTTCTGAAAAGGCGCCTCCCTTCAGCACCGCATTCAACGAAGCTACTTGCCTACAACACATTCGTCAGACCAGTACTCGAGTACGCAAACGTCGTCTGGTTCCCATCCACAAAAAACTTAATAAATAAACTAGAAAACGTGCAGAGGAAAGCAGTCAGGTTTATCTTTAATAAGTACCGCACATCTGACTCCCCCTCCGAATTAATGCTAGAAGCAGGAATACCGAGCCTCCGTAACCGTGCCGAACTTGCTCGCCAGAAAATGCTATTTCAACTTTTTCACAATATGCTTCGCATCGATAGAAACAAATACCTATTCTACCCAAAAACTAGACCCTCGCGCCATAAGCACCCCCAATTTCTTCAGGAATGCCGATACAAAACTGACTGTTTTAAATTCTCTTTTTTTCCACAAGCCATTAGGGTGTGGAATAGTCTGCCTACACACATAACTACCTGTAAAAACGAAAATAACTTCCTGTCACTTCTTGAAAAACACCTATCTGTTTCCCAATATTGAATTGTTTGTATAGTACTAACTTTGCCGTTTTTGCTTTGTGTAATGACATTATTTTCATCCTTTAACGACATATGTACGCATTACATGGTTTTTTTCTTTTTTTCTTTCTTTTAGGTATAAACTACTGTTATCATTATTGTTTTTTGTTTGTTTTTTTTCCCCATGACGCGTTTCTTGTAACTGTATAAACGCATTCTTTATGTCTACCATGTGTGCTTGTTAAATGACTTTACGTATAACTTGTTATAATTGTTTCAAATTATTATCTCTGAAATGTACACACTTGTATATTCTTATGTGTATGCCCTTCCTGCAAAAATCCCCGTTGGGATTGGCAGTATGTCTGAAATAAATAGATAATAAATAAAAGTGTGGCGAAATGTCAGAAATGGGCTGCGCAACAACGTATGGGATAGACAAAACAGCAGACGTCCTGGGAGACGTTCTTTGAGTCTAACGGATGTTCGCAGTTCGAAGGGCCGATTTCTTTCCGCGAGATAATCTTGGCGTTTTTAAGCGCGCGTATAAGCACCACGCGCGGCACCCGAAGACATTAAGCAGCTTTAGTAGCCATCCACTGCGAAACTATATCGTGCACGTACTCGACCACTTTTAAGGCAGAAAAAGAATACACTGGCTGTGGGAGTACTGAACGAACACGTGCATATTTGTGATTATAGTGTTCTCTCAATACCTGACATGCGGTGCGCGCACACCTCACAGAACACAGGTATAAATTGCCTTTCGGTAGAATACAATGGTCGGCACAGTCACGAAAAGAACGATGCTCTCTGTGCACGCTTTAATGCAGCATGAGAAACGCTACAAAGAAAACGTTACATACGTGCGTTCTTCTCTGGTGGAAAAAGCGCAAGCGATACAGAGCTTCGCGTGCCTACGCTTCGGCTATGCCTCGGGAATGAAACACAGAGAAGGATGGATAACAGGGCAAGTTGGCAGAGATTCATGGCGATTAATTCGAAACACACACTGGCGCTCGTCTGTTTCCTCACTTCGTCCAGTGCGTAAGTGCGCATTTATCGCCATGAATGAAACATGCACGTAAAAGTGCGCATGAGTATCGACAACAGCTCATTTCTCGGTCTTAAAATTGCAGCGCGACGAAGACAGGAGACACATGAATCACACAGACGAGCGCCGACTTACAACTAGATTTTTATGCACTTCACCGAGCCTTTCTTTCTGCGAATTCTGGCCACATCACGCCAAGCAGTCCAACAAAACACACAAAAAAAAACCCAAAGAGATGTAAAGCATACAGGCAACATAAAACCTGCGCCTGTGCACTCCCTCAAGGTACACACTCAAAGCATGACACAGCGATTCAACTCTGGGCGAAAAAATTTCAACGCAACCCTTCAAAACGAAATCAAACAAAGAAACAAAACAGCAACAAAATCCTAGAGATAAATACACACGTCGAGGATGAAACTGATGAGCAACAATAAACACTGAAAGCTCGTGAGGATGGAACAAACAAAAAAACTAGAGCAATGACTCAGCGTAGAATCGTGAAATCTAAGAAAAAGAATGAAGGCATAACCATAAAACACGTGACAACGCGTCAGGGTGAAACAACAAGGCTAGGCAGAACCATCTAAAAATTCTACTTCGGCGTCAGTAATTAAAAGTGAAGGCTTGCTCACACATTTAACTCCTGCTTTCTTAATGTGAGACGCTTCACATAGTTCTCGTTCCGTCTTGTCTTTTGATTTACTTCGAAATTTGGATGCTTTGAATTTCGGGGTGCAACCACGACGCTTGCAATGCCCATTTAAAAAAGTTCACCGCATATCCACGGAGTGAATGATGATGAGTGGGCGAAGATCCGGATGTTCATCGTAGATCGCGCCGAGTTCCGGATTAATTCGGTTAACGCGCACGCAACGAATCCTTATGTTTCAACTACGCACAAGTGAAATCTCCCACCAGCACTTCATTGCTAGTCAAGATCCAGTGCATATATATATATATATATATATATATATATATATATATATATATATATACCCATATCACATATCACATATATCACATATCACATATACCCATATTATATATATATATATATATATATATATATATATATATATATATATATATATATATATATGATATGGGTGGCCGGTGCACGGTTCTACAACGCGAGCTTTCGGTATTTTAAATCCGGATCATTTCTTCGTCGCACGATGTCGCGCTTTGGCGTCGGCGGCGCCGTCAGCACCCCCACTGCGCATGCGCGGCTCGTCTCGTGCCGGCCCGCCGGGCGTTCAGCAAGTAGTAGTAGTAGTGATTTTTAATGAGAGGAAAAGGACGCTAATTTCTGTCGCCCATGATGGGGACACGGCTAAGCGCCTTGGGGGTAGGGGTATGGGAATGAAAGAGAAGAAGAAAAAGAGGAGTAGGAAGTGTTCAGATGCGGTGGCACAAACACGGGCACACCGCACGCAAAAGGCCGCCTACGTCGTCAGGGCAACACACAGCAGTGGTGGCGTTTCCGCCGCAGGCGAGTGTCCAATCACTCGCGCTGCAACAGAGGGATGTGCACGCCGGCAAACTTCACGCATGCCGCGCGCATCGGGTGGTCTGCTGGCACACAGTCCAGTACATCCCTGATGGTCCCGATGAGCATGGCGATGAGGGCATCGCGGGGGTCGACGACGGGGTCCGGTGAGGCAGCAGCAGGCGGCGTCAAAGCGTCGGCAGCAGCAGCAACAGGTGGTGTAGCAGGGCGAGGCGCTGGCGCGGAGCGCTGGCGTCCGTGAGCCACGGCAGGTGGTTTGGGCGGGCCGGTCTTCACTGCAGCGGCGTACGAGCTCACCTCGCGGGTCTCTTCGCGCACTGCAGCTTTGACTGCCCGTCTCGAGAGCAGGGCCGGTGATGATGCAAGCACGGTCGCCACGCGCCTTTCCTCCTGCCATCGCGGGCAAGTGGGATTGTCGGCGGCGTGGCTCCCGTTGCAGTTGACACACCGGGGCTTGCATAGATCCGTGGCCAGGTGTTGGCGGCCACAGATGATGCATGCACCGACCCGCCGGCATGCCTCGACGACGTGGTCGAAGCGCCCGCACCGTCGGCACTGCTGTGGTCGCGGCTTCACGTGTCGAACTCGAAGCCGCAGCCCGCTGATCTTGACAACGTCGGGAGGGGTAGGAGCACCGAAACGCACCTTGACGGCGCGTCCCTCCCTCGTCGCCGAGAGTATTGGAGCTGCGGAATCCAGGCCGGTACGCAGCTGCTCGTCTGTGATGTCGCCGTCCACCCCGTACACGTACCCGAGGCTGGATCGGCGATCAGCAGGTTCCCGGGCAGACACGGGCACGCCGTTGAGCTCCTTGATGGTCAGGAGCTCGGCCAGGCGCTCCGCCGACGACGCGTCCGCGGCCACAATGTTGCGACGGTGATTAACGCGCACCGCCGCCACACCGGGCCGTGAGGAGAGTGCCGCGGCGAGGCGAGTCCGTGAACGAACTGCCGGGAGTGGAGGGGCGGTAGAGCACAGTTCCTACCGTGCCTGTTTGGGGCTCGATGACCGCCGCTTCCAAGGCCCGTGCTCGCCGGCGGGCTGCCTTACTGACGACGAGTTGATATCCGTCATCGGCAGGCGCAGGGGTGGGGGTCCGGGGCGGACGCTCGGCCGGGGAGTTGAGGGGCCTCGACGTAGGAGGGGCCACTGCTGCTGTGGGCTCGGGGGTGCGTTGTTGCGCCCGCTGCTGCCTCTTGCGCTTATTTCTTCGGCGCCGGGCGCTTTTGCTGCCGACGAAGGTCACGACCGTCCTTGGGGGGGCAGCCGCGTTGTCGACAGGGCCGGCGGTCGCAGAGGAAGCTTGTGCCGTGCTCGTAGGGGCTGCCGGCGATGATGAGGGTGACGACGGTGCGGATGCGTCGCACGTGGCTTGCTTCCGCGGGCCGTCGTCGTCGTGCGTGTCGTGCGGGCGCTTCCGGCAAGTAGTCACATCCATCTCCTCGTCCGAGGGCGGGGGAAGTGGTGGCAACTCGGAAGCGTCCGCTTTGCTGGGGCCAGGTACGGGAGCTGTCGCGTCAGCTGCGGCCGGTGTGGTGACAGGGGTCGTAGCCGTTCCCGCGTTCACTGTCGAGTCGGAAGGCGCCGGTGTTGCGGCAAGCGTCTCCTGCGCTTTATTCCGCAGCCACCCTCCGATGGCTGTGGCGGCCTGCTGTTCCAACGCCAGCTGGGACTTTCGGCGCATGTCCGCAGCGAGTTGGCGCTGAGCCCGTTGATAGTCTGGGACAGTGATGTCCCAGGTGCACTGCTTGGCGTTCGGCGGGGTCGCGTCCATGGCGCAACGCACTAACAGAACGTGCACAGTCAGTAGAACCACGAACATTCGCGTGTTCGCTAATCCGTTAGGCACGGAAGGGGCACGACGCGCACGGCGCCGTACTCGTGCGAGCGAGGCGGCCGCGCGACCGCTCTCGGTGGTGACGAGCTCGCAACTCCCCGCAGTGATGTTCCGTCCTGCGCCGGAGAATTCCCTTTCCGAGGCATGAAAATTCCCAATTTCGGGCATTTTTCCCTGCATGCATCGCTAAATATCCCCGCATATTTCCCTGCACAAATATATATACATATATGCGTGTTTGACGTGTTTCCGGCTCTTGCGATCGTTCTCTCTTTTCGCGCTTGTGCTCCTGCGAAACATAAACGATTGCTTCCGAGATTGGCTTTTCATAATACGCGGAAGCTACCTTCGAACTGACTTTAAGCGGTATGCGACGCGGAAGAAACGCCGTACATACTCGTTTGTGTACACACGGAAGCTGCATAAAATGAAAAGTGTGCTATTGTTATTGTTTTTGTTACTGAAAGCTTCTGGCTTGTCGCACACATAATTGCCAACTTTTGGTGAAAGAATAATGGCTTCCACTCGGGTGTGCTACGATGGCGATCGACAATCTCGGAGCTCATGTGCTGTAATTACATAGCGCATACGTGGATTTCGAGCGTACCACCCGGAGTAAACAAAAAGACGCTCCGTGTAACAGGAACGAATATTAAAGGCTATGATTTTCCGTGTTACACGCGCCGGGAACGATTGAAGAAACCGAAAACTGCCAACCGAGTACAAACCGAAAGTGCCCTGTAACAGAAGTGTTTCGAACATTATAAGGATATGCCTTCACCTCCAAAATTCCCTGCAATATTGCGAAGATTCCCTTCTTCCCTTTCGTCCAAAATGACGGTCGAAAATTCCCTGAAAAAGGGAAAATTCCCTGCACGGAACATCACTGACTCCCCGTTCAGCAAGCCGAGCATGCGCAGTGCGGTTGCGGACCTGTCCCCCTTACTCCTCTCCCTGGAACGCGGGAGGTGTGTATATAAGCGGCGGAGCGCGCATTCGGCACTCAATCCATCACTCGGGCAACGCGACGCTTCTTCGAAACGACAACGCCGAGTAGGCACGCACGCGCCGGTGGCTACCTACGATTCCTAACTTCGTGCACGAGAAGCAGCGGCGGAACGTGAGCAGCGAGCTTTAAGACCCCAGGTACGTGAGCGAGAAGCGGCGTTCAAACCTCGTCAACGAGACGCGGCTCCGAACGCAAGCGCCCACCTTGGTGCCGTCCAATACAAGATGCGGGCGGCATTTTTTCAATCAAGAAACTCGCTAGAAGACGCTGCCTGCGTCAAGCTTGTCTCTCGCGGGTGAGGGCGCGTTCTGCTTCTTCGCGAGCTGGTGGTGCGTTCATCGAAGAGCGTTTCTATAGTCAACACGCGCCTTTCGCTCTCTCTGTCTCTCTCTCACAAGATAGCAGATGGCAGAGTGAGAGAGCTCGCGCGCTGGGAGGCACGCGCCGAGGGCGCGCCTCCCACACACGCCCTCCTAGTAGCGCGTCCCTAGTTGGTCCGCCGCGGTGGTGTAGTGGTTACGGTACTCGGCTGCCACCCGAAAAACGCGGGTTCGATACCGGCCGCGGCGGTCGTATTTTCGATGGAGGCGAAAATGCCAGAGGCCCGTGTACTGTGCGTTGTCAGTGCACGTTAAAGAACCCCAGGTGGTCTAAATTTCCGGAGCCCTCCACTACGGCCTATCTCTTTCACTCCCTTTCCCCCACCCCCAGGGACGCTTAGCCGTGCTCCCTACATGGGCTGCAGAAATTAGCGTCCTTTCCGAACCACAATCAATCAATCAATCAATCAATCCCTAGTAGGTAACGCGCTACTAGCACGGACGGACAGACCAAAACCTTAAAGGGACCCTGAAACGGTTTTGACGATTTTGTGCAAACATGGTGATCCGGTAGAGCGGGTCACTAGGACCATTACAGGACAGATTTTAGCGCTGTGCGTAAAGTGTGTAATTTACAATAAGGTTTTGAACACGCGTATCGCAAAAGGTCGCAGCGGCTCGCCAAAAAGCGTTTTCAAACGCCCCCGCCATCGAGCGATCGAATGGGAGGTCGCTGATTGGCCCCGACCCAAGTGACGTGCGCGTAATTTTCAAAACCTAGCTGCGAACAACGTGCTTCTACAACGTACTCCTTCGTTTCAGCCAACGGTATCATCGCGGCATCTGGCGGCGTCACACGAGTCGCCGGCGCTCTATTACAGAGGCTAGCACTGCCGAGGCGGGCGACCTCAGTGAGGATATCGGGGCGCTATGTCACTACGGGAGGCTCGGCAGAGCGGCTGACGCGGGAGGCGCTGTCGTCGCTAGCGCGCACTCCGCAGCAGATCGAGTTGAGGAGGAACAGCAGTGGTAAGGAGGAAGGCGACAGAAATAAGCCCATAGCTGCCTTAGCGCATTGTGCTTCGCTTTATTTATGGTGTGAATGATTTCGCAATTGTGTTGCCTAATCAGTGACGCAATGTCAAAAAAACGTTTCAGGGACCCTTTAAGGAGCTTCGCCCCTAAAAGTCACCAGCATTATTTCGTACCTTCCAGCCGGACAGCAAGCCGATGCATTTATGTGCTGCCTTCCTTCTTGCTTACTTTGTCTTGTGAGGCGTTTTGTTGCCCACATTTACCCACATAACGTTACAACTGGGATATAAAACAGAAAATAATAACGTACAGTCGATGTTTGGTAGCTCGTATTTAAATGACACACAAATAAAAAATATAGCCGCAAGAGTAGAGGAAGAAGTAGGCAAAATACGAGGCAAAGACTGGGGGTATAATGAGCTAGTTCATGTAATGACGAAAGAAATAAGTAAAGAGAAGAAAACTGTTTGCTGGAAAGGAAAGACAACGCCAATAAGATGGTGAAACAAGGAAATCCGGGAAGCGATCGAAAAGCGACGTGAAGCATCAAGAGAGCACAGACAGGCAAAAAGGGAGAAGCGGCCGCGAGTCGAACTCACGGGAAGATGGGAAATATATTTATAGAAGAAATCTATTGTACAGAAATTGGTCGAGGCAAAAATTAAACGTGAAAGCGAACGCTGGGTTTCAGAAATTCATGACAAAAAGAAGGGCGCGCCTAGGATATTTTGGAACCACATAAGAGCGCTAGGTAAAAAGTCTGCCACATTGCAACAGCATATTGTTGACGAAAGAGGAAATCAATTGGGAGGGTACGAAGCGTTGGGTTACATCCAGAAGGTAACAGCCAGTTCGTTTAAAAAGATCGTCCAAGAGATTCCCCCAGTGGATAAAACCATGACGGTGAGCGAAACTAAGGAAGAGCTAGAACTTGAGAATTTCAACTGGAAAAAGGCCGAAGGAAAAATTCCAAAGCGCACTGCTATGGGTTTATACGGAGTCCCCGTTAGCCTCATTAACGAATTAGGACAGAACACTAAAGAAGCGCTATTGAATGCCGTAGAAAAATGCTTACAGGAGAGGCAAATACCGGACAGTTGGCGAAAAAGCAGAATGAACTTAATCTATAAAGGCAAGGGGGAAAAGAATAACATTCGCTCGTATAGACCGCTAACCATTACATCGGTACTATACAGGATGGCTATGCAAGCAGTAAAATTAAAAATAGAAGCCTGGGCAGAACGTAACAATATTTTGAGGAGAACTTCAGAATGGATTTCGAGTAGACAGGCGTTTAGACGACAACCTATTTGTTCTTACCCAGTGCATAGAAATATCTAAAATAGAAAGGAGGCCGTTGTATGTGGCTTTTCTAGACATCACTGGAGCATATGACAATGTTAATCAGGAAATATTGTGGGAAATTTTGGAAGGAATGGGCATAGACGACGATTGTGCACAGCTTTTGAGGGAAATATATCGAGAAAATACAGTTTCCATCGAATGGGAAGGAATCAGTAGCATAGAGAACGTTGATATTAGCAAGGGGCTGAGACAGGGATGTCCTTTGTCGCCGCTGTTATTCATGCTGTACATGGTTAGAAGGGAAAAAGCATTAGGAGATAGCAACATTGGTTTTCATCTGTCACACAAACAGGGCGGCGTGATGATTGAGCAGATGCTTCCGGGTTTATTTTATGCTGATGATATTGTCGTATTCGCGGACAGTCGAGATGATATACAACGGCTGAATATATGCGGGAAGGAAGGCGAGGCTCTAGGACTAGGATTTAGTGTAACAAAATGCGGATTAATGGAATTCAATGATCCCAACGACCAGGCGGCATCCATAAGGGCCAAGAAATACCGAGAGTAAGCGAATACAAGTACGTTGGCGTATGGGTAAATGAGGGTGATAGATACATGAAGGTACACGAAAAAGCCTTGGCAGCAAAGGGAAAGAGGAACGCAGCAATAATGAAGCACAGAGCGTTATGGGGACACGTTATGGGGACAAGGTACGAGGTGCTTAGGGGTCTGTGGAAAGGGTGATGGTACCGGGGCTTTCATTTGGGAACTCAGTGGTGTGCATGAGGCCAGATATACAATCAGGAATGGATGTGAATCAAAGAACTGTGGGACGCCTCGCGTTGGGTGCCCACGGGAAAACGACAAACGAGGCTGTAAAGGGCGATATGGGATGGGCGAGTTTTGAGGCAAGGGAAGCGCAGAGCAAAATAAGGTTTGAAAAAAGGCTAAGGAATATGAAAGAGAGTAGGTGGGCAGTGAAGGTGTTCCGCTATTTATATAGAAAGAGCGTTGACACGCAGTGGAGAAAGAGAACTAGGAGGCTCACCAGTAAATATACGGCTCTAAGAGAACTGACAACAAAGGGCGTAAAGGGGAAAGTCAGAGAGACGGAGAAGATTTACTGGAGGGCAGCGATGGAAAAAAAACGGACTCTGAATAACTACCGAGAGGGCAAAAACGAAATAAAGAGGGAGGCATTTTATGATAATTCAAGAGGAAGCGCTTTATTGTTTGAAGCGAGATCGGGCTGCCTTAGAACGCGTAGTTATAAAGCGAAATTCAGTAAAGAAGAAGAAAAATGCACATGCTGTGAGGAAGATAGGGAAGCGACGGAGCATGTTCTGATTGAATGCGGAAATATCCACCCAGGTGTACGCTTGGGCACCACCCTACAGGAAGCCTTGGGTTTTAGGGCGAATAACGGGAAGCTGAACATAGCGGCGACTGAAATAAGTAAGAGACGGTTAGAATACTGGTGGCAGAAAACTAGAGAGAACGGACAAAAATAATTATAGGGAAAAATATGGACTTTCTCCCATAAGGGGAAGGGAACTGGGCTATGAATTTCCGTTTTTTGCTATAGTATAATCGATTTGATTGAAGTAAATTTAAAAGGCATGAGGAAAATTTAAAGAGAGAGAGAAAAAAGAAAGTTCTTATGCCTTCTTACGAGCCTGGTGGCCCACATGTCACCGCCCCGTTACAAAGGGGACGCTCATAGCATCCATCCATTACTTATGCACTATCATAGACGCTGTCGCTCTTGCCGCCCTTTTGCCGTCTTGTTGCCGCCGTTCTACTGTCGCGCTCAGCTCGAACGTGCAGAGCAGCTGAAGCCCAACACGTCGTCGAAACGCTGACGGCTCACCATAGCCCGCCCCCCCCCCCCCCCCCCTGTAGCGAGGTAGCCAGTGTACGAAGGAGCGATCCCTATGAGCAGCTGGCAGGTTCTGCTGTTGCAAAGCGCGTTTGCCTGGTGCTTGTGGATGGCCTGTGGTCTTCAAGAACAGCGTTGGTGTCGAGGAAGGCCGGCTTTATGCAGTCAACGGAGACACTGTCTTAGCGTCCATCAAGAAGGAGGACGAAATGCTTCGAGCAACGCTTGACGACTTCAAAAGGCCCGTTGCTAGGCGGCTGCAGTGGTGGTCTGACTGCATCGTGCCGTACGAAGACGTGTGTTCAATCGTGGAGAGCACGACTGATGAAAGATGCGCGTGAGTCTAGACGTGGTAGAATAGGAGACACGTCTCTCATGGCATTCTTGAGGCGCCTGGCATAATCAGCCATGTCTAATGGTGGTACCGCTGACGCATCGAAAGACTGGCCAGGAAGCCTTAAGGTAGTGCCAAAGACGAGCTCAGCTGAGGAGCAGGACGCGTCCGTACGAATCGTGCTGCGAAGGGGGACGAGGACGAGTGGTAGTCGCTCCATCCATGCTATTAGTGAGCGTGAGGACATGAGCGAGGCTTTTATTTGGCGCTGAAATCGCTCAACCATGCCGTTCGACATCGGGAGGTAGGCCGTCGTCTTGATGTGGCTGACACGAAGCATCCGGGACAAAGTACTGAAAAGCGCGGGCTCAAATGGACTACCTCTAACCGTTGTCATGGCCTTGGGAACTCCGTAGCGGGTTATCCACATGGTGATGAATCCACGGGCGACTGACTCTGCCTTGATGTCGGTGAGTGGTAATGCCCCAGGCCACCGCGCGAACCGGTCAACGCACGTGAACATATACCGGCTGATTTTCGAAGGGGGCAAAGGGCCTACGAGGTCCAGGTGCACGTGACTGAACCGCGAGTCTGCAGGCGAAAAGGTACCCAGTGGGCTCACTGTGTTGCGCTGGACTTTAGTTTGCTGGCACTTGAGGCAAGCACGTGTCCAGCGTCGGATGTCGATGTTCATTCGTGGCCATAGATATTGCGCTGTGACGAGGCGTTGAGTCGCACGTATGCCGGGTTGCGACAGAGTGCAAGGCATCGAAGACGCTGCGGCGAAATGGCGCTGGAACGTACGGGCGAGGACAGCCGGTAGAGGTGTCGCAAATGAGTGGAATTGCGCAGCCTGGAAGTCGGACATCTTCGAACTTCAGGGAGTTCTCTTGGAGTCGTAGAAGTTCGCTGTCCTCGCGTTGCGCAGTAGCCATTGCTGCAAAATCTATTGGCGGGCGCTTCTCCACTGTTGCGTTGATTTCTATTCGGGATGGTGCGTCAGCAACGCGATTGTCTTTGCCACTGATATGTCTGATATCGTTGGTAAATAAACTCTGATATAGGCAAGTTTTGCGGATTTCAAGTGGAGTGTGGGAAGACTTACTAGCAGTCGAAAGACACGTGAGCTGCTTGTGGTCGGTGAGGATATGGAATTGCCGACCATCGAGGAAGTGACGAAAATGCTTGACAGCCAAATGGCCGCCAGCAGTTCGCGGCCGAATGTGCTGTAACGGCCCTCGGTCTGTGAGAGCTTCCGGGAGAAGAAAGCGATCGGCTGCCAAACTCCATCGACCAACTGCTGCAGGACTGCTCCAATGGCGACGTCCGAGGCGTCCATGGTGAGTGAGGTGATGGCGTCGCACTTTGGGTGTGCGAGGAGTGTTGCGTTGGCGAGAGCTTCCTTGGTGGAACTGAAAGCTGTCTCGGCGTCGCCTGTCCAGGAGATAGAAGCGTTCGGCTTCGTTTGAGCGCACAGAAGTGCATGGAGAGGTTGCAAGACGGCAGCGCAGTGTGGAATAAACCGCCGGTAATATTTGGGATGCCCGAGGAATTCACGCAGTTTCTTCGTAGTTATTGGTCGTGGAAACTGTAATATAGCTTCCACGCGAGCGGCTGGTGGAGCTATCCCACGGGAATCCACGCGACGGGCAAGGAAGTCCAGTGAAGAAACTACGAACTTGCTCTTCGGTGCATTGACGAGTAGTCCGTACTTGCGGATCCGCGTGAAATCCTGACGCAGGTGAAGTTCGTGATCCGCTTCCGAGGTGCTGAAGACGAGGATGTCGTCGATGTACGCGAAGCTGCAAGGCAAACCACGAAGAACCTGGTGCAGGAACCGTTGAAAGGTTTGTGCGGCGTTTCCTAGACGGAATCGCATACGTATGTATTCAAACATGCCAAAAGGTGTTATGGCAGCCTTCGGTACGTCGGAACGCTCGACAGGTATTAGGTGGTATGCCTTTTAGTAAGTCGATTTCACTGAATAAGGTGCAACCATGCAGCAATTCCGTGAAGTCCTGGATGTGTGGTATCGCATAGCGGTCCGGTACCGTCACTTTCTTGAGAGCGCGAGAGTCACCGCATGGTTTCCAGTCACCTGACGTCTTGGGGACCATGTGTAGTGGTGATGACCAGGCACCAGAAGATGGGCGAACATATCCAAGCTCAAGCATGTGCTCGAATTCTTGCCTTGCGATCTTGTAATGGTCAGGAGCACGACGACGAGCACATGCAAACAGCGGCGCTCCTACTGTCACAATGTGGTGATTAACATTGTGGCGTACCGGGTCTTCAAATGGTGGAGCGCGGAAGAGATCGAAAAATTCTTTCAGAAGCGTAGAGCACGGTGGAGAGACTGGCATGAGCCTGCACGAGACGAAACGGTATTAAACTTGATGTCACACCTTGATGCCACACCTTGAGGTGGGTTTCAGGATCCACGAGACGGCTATGACGCAGGTCTACCACAAGCATATAATGCCAGAGAAAATCTGCACCGATGATTGGTACACGCACATGAGTGACTAAAAAAATCCACCGAAACGTGCGTCGCAAGCCGATGTCAAGTATAACATACCTATGCCCGTAGGTCCGTATGGTTGAACCATTGACAGCAGTGACAGGCGGCGTGCTGGGACGTCGTCGTCGGTCCTGCAGCAAAGGGGGAAGACACACTTCGGCACCTATGTCGATGAGGTACCAGACTTTCGTGACGCGGTCCGTGACGTGGAATAGGCGGCTGTATGTCGGGCCTGAAACACTGGCCACCGGCAGTGCGTGGCCCGTGCGTTTCCCGCAAACTGGCATGGCTGACTGCACTGACAAGCGCGTGCTCCGTATCGGCGGTGGTACCAGCAGACGCTGCGAGGCAGACTTGGTGATCCGTCGCTGCTTTGGTGTCGTTGTCGTGACGCATTGCGTCGGTGGTCCACTTTGAGCGAGCGTAGTTCAGCGGCCAGCTGGTCCACTTTGCGGTTGATCTCCTCGTTAGCTTGAAGGAGACGGTCTAAAGGTTGTCGTGGACCGGCGCAAAGAGGGAAGGGTCACGTTGTCTCTCGATTCCAGATATGGCCGGGGTGCTGACATCCATAACTTTGTCGGCCATCTGTGCCAGTGAGCCGAGTGTTTCTGTGGAGCACACGCTCAAAATCATCCGCACTTGCTGTGGCAGTCGCTGGAGGAAGAACTCTTGTAAAATGGATGCGTCCAACGCAGCAGAGTGGTCCACAGTCAGATGCCGCATGCGACGCCGAAGCTCCGTAAGCTTTCGGTCACCGAGCTCCTCGGCGGTGAGTAGCTGCGGCAGCCTACGCTGCTCCGACTCGGTTGTCCGTCGTATGAGCTCTGCCTGAAAAGTGTCGTAGGGTGTGTCAGGAGGCGGAGAGCGCAGAATGTCCCTGACAGTGGCGATAACAGCAGGCGCAACATCGTCGTCGTCGTCTGGACGCTAACAGTTCGCCATAGCCTTATTGTCTTTGGCATAATGAATATCTCGCTGGGTCAAGGGAAAGAACGGGCCCGCTTTTCCCTACTGCTCTAGCCGATGCATTGATGTTCTTCCTTCCTTCTTGCTTACTTTACCTTGTAGTCAAGAGTTCGACGAAAGTTCGTCTGGTCAGGTATCATGATGAGGATGTAGAGCGGAATGGACCAAGTCAAGGTGAAAAACACACAGAGACGTTTCGGGACCCGTACGGGTTCCTTGTTCACACTAAGCAGGCAAGAGCCGTATCTCCAGATACGGCTCCAGATACGGTCCAGATACGCTCCAGATACGGCTCCAGATACGCTCCAGATACGGCTCCAGCCGGAACCCAGATACGGCTCTTGCCTGCTTAGTGTGAACAAGGAACCCGTACGGGTCCCGAGACGTCTCTGTGTGCTTTTCACCTTGACTTGGTCAGTGGCTGCATCTACATCCTCATTACTTTACCTTATTGTCCTAGGCGTAATGGAATATCCCGTTGGGTCAAGGGAAAGAGTGGATCCGCTTTTCCCTACTGCGTAACCCGACGCATTTGTTTGCTTCCTTCCTTCTTGCTTACTTTACCTTATGTTCCTTGGTGTAATGGACATCCCATTGGGTCAGGGAAAAAGCGGACCCGCTTTTCCCTACTGCGTAACCCGACGCATTTATTTACTTCCTTCCTTCTTGCTTAGTTTACCTATAAGGTGAGATATTGATGGCACCCAAGAACAGCAGGCAGCATCTCGGCAAGAGCTGGGCACCAGTCCCGAGCTCCAGTCTCGCGCAGCGTTGGTTATACGGCTTAGCAAAACGTTTTCTTGGGCTAGTTGGTTCAGGAATTCTTTAAAGTGTTCTAGCGCAAAGGAACACAAGGACACACGAAGAGCACAGGACGGGCGCTGCAGGAATGCCTGGTGCTGCTATACGGCTGCAGCGCCAGGCATTCCTCTTCACTACAGTCGTCCTCCGTCGGAAAAGGAGCCATCTTGGCGACTCAAGGTGAAGATACTTCAAGGGGGTCGTAAGAAGGAGCCATCTTGGCGACTCAAGGTGAACATACTTCAAAGGTGTCATAACAAGGCTTCAAGCGATCGACGTGGACGGTTTCACGTCCGCGACAGCATTGGCCTGTAGGAGGTGTGACAGGCTCGACGATGTAGTTGACAGGCGATATCTGGGCGACGACGTGATAGGGTCCATGGCACTTGGAGACGAGCTTGGACGAAATGCCACCTGGGACAGCCGGAACCCAAAGCCACACGAGCGAGTTGGGAAGAAATTGAGAATGCTGGTGGTCTACGTAACGTCGAGATTTCTGTTGCCATTGGTCGGCAGTTGTGAAGGAGCGTGCGAGCTGACGACATTCCTCGGCGTGGCGGGCAGCTTCAGAGAGTGTCGTACATTTAGATGAGTCTGGTTGGTAAGGAAGAAAAGTGTCGAGTGTGGTCGACGGTTGGCGACCATACAAGAGGAAGATTGGCGAGAATCCCGTGGTCGCCTGCGGTGCGGCGTTGTATGCGTACGTTATGAACGGTAAAATACGGTCCCAGTCGGTATGATCGGAGGCGACATATTTAGAGAGCATATCTCCAAGAATGCGGTTGAATCTCTCCGTCAGCCCATTAGTTTGAGGATGGTAGGCGGTGGTGGTGCGATGAACTACGTGACATTCCGGGGGGAGTGCGTGGACAACCTCGGAGAGAAGCACACGTCCTCTATCGCTTAAAAGATTGCGAGGTGGGCCGTGACGGAGGATAAAGTTGTGTCGTAGCAATGTCGCTCATATCAAGGGCTCTGACAGAAGGCATAGCGGCTGCTTCGGCGTATCGCGTCCAGTGGTCAATGGCAACTACAACCCAGCGGTTTCCAGAAGCGGTGCTTGAAATGGGCCCATAGAGGTCAATGCCAATCTGGTCGAAGGCCCTGGCGTGGCAAGGGATGGGCTGAAGTGGGGCAGAGACACGCGGAGCTGGAAGTTTACGGCGTTGGCACTGGGGACACGATCGAATGTACTTGCTTACGAAGGAGTACATGCCACACCAGTAAAACCTTGAGCGAAGCCGCGTGTATGTCCTGAAGACGCCGGCATGCGCACACTGTGGATCAGTGTGGGAGGCGGAACAGATGGCTCCGCGAAGATGCCGAGGAATGACAAGGAGCCACTTGCGCCCATCACTCAAATAGCTTCGTTGATAGAGGATGCCATTACGCAGCTCAAAGTGCGAAGCGTGACGGCGCAAAGCTCGCGAAGAGATATGAGAAGGCGACGGGTTTGAGAGGAATTGGATTATAGTAGTAGTAATCCCGGCATCCTTTCTCTGCTCCGTAGCCATGTCGCAGCTTTCTGGAAAAGAAATGACGTCATTTATGGCAGATAAGTTTGAAGTTTGAAGTTTATTTGCGATTTTGACAATACATGACATGAATTGTCATGGTGCCGGGGCAAAAGGCGTGTTTGAACACGCCTGACTAGGCTCCTGACACCACGAGTACAGCAGACAACAGCGGACAACTGCTAGATAAAAAAATAAATAAAAACAAAACAATATACAGCACAGTTCTATACATATATGGGCATGTACTTACATAAATAAATGGCACAGCTACTAATATACAGGTCCAGTACAGCAATAAAATAAACCGAAAGATACAAGCAATAAATAAATAAATATGTAGAAATACACAATGTTTTTCAATAATAGGGAATAGACATTGCTGATAACATAACAAATGGTGTAGCACTTGAACAAAGCAAATTATTTTCCGAGAAAGTATTGTTTAGATTTTTTCCTGAATGTTGACATAGTTAGAGAATGTTCCATAATATTTAATAATGTATGTTCATCATTGAGGAGATTAGCAATTTGCCATTGTAATAATTGGTTTCCGTAGTTGGTTCGCGTTTTCGTTTTAACAAGGTTCCTAGGTCTTAACATGTAATTGGTTGCAGCATTGGTGTACGTCGAAAAGAAGCTCTCGCGGTTACTATTGAATTCTAAAAATGCTTTTTCAGATAATTTTTGTTTATACATATTCCTAATGGGCAATATACGATCCTCCTGAAAGTGCTCAGATGTGTGTTCACACTTCGAGAGATTATGGACAACACGAATACACCTTTTCTGCAACCTTAATAAGGCTTCCATATTCGTATTAGAAGTCACACCCCAGGCAAGCAAGCAGTAGTGAAGTCTGGAGTGAACAGTGGAAAAGTACAGCTGACGCTTAAGCTTTGACGGTAACAATGTACGATATTTATTCACCATGCCGATTGTTTGTGCTATATTCCGTTTAATGTAGTTAACGTGATGTGTCCATCGCAAATTCTCGTGAAACACTACTCCCAAGAACTTGTACTCGGAAACTTTTTCAAGTGGTTGTGACTGAAATAGTAAAGGAGATACAGGCTCAACTGGCTTATTGATTGGAGCAAAAACCATATGCTTAGTTTTCTTAACATTTAAGCAGAGTTGAGTAGCGGATAACCACAATGATAGAGATTCTAGCCAATTAATAATTAAAGGAATAAGGCTAGATATGCTATCAGAGGAGAAGAAAACGTTCGTGTCGTCGGCATATAGTACAATATCTGGCGTTTCTGGTATTGCTACTATATCATTAATGTAAGGAAGAACAAGGGTGGGACCTAAAATGGAACCTTGTGGGACGCCATACCTAATATCTGCAACGTCCGATTTAACATCGTTCATTTCCACAAACTGAATGCGGTGTGATAGGTAGTTGCGCACTAATTCCAAAGCAATACCTCTGATTCCATAAAAAGGTAATTTAGAGAAAAGTATGTCGTGCTTAATTGAATCGAATGCTTTATTAAAGTCTAAGAAAATACCTATCGTGTATTGTTGATTTTCTATATTAGTAATAATTTTGTCACGTATTTCAAGTAGCGCAGATTCAGTGGATTTACCGCTCTGAAAACCATACTGATGTTTTGATAGGAGGTTATGCTTTTGTAGATGTCCAGACAGTCTAGAGTTTAAGGCCTTCTCAATAATTTTAGAGAATAGCGGGAGTATCGATATTGGCCTGTAGTTACCAATGCAGTCAGTGGCCCCGCCTTTATGAAGGACGACGACCCTGGCTATTTTCATATTATCTGGAAACGTGCCTGTCGAAAACACAAGGTTTGTTAAGTCGCAAATAACTTTACACAGTAGATCGGCAGCTGCTTTTATTGGTGCTACTTTAATACCGTCATAACCGCAGGCGGAGCTATTTTTTAAGTTTTTAATAATGCGTACAATTTCTGTCGGGGTAACAGGATTCAGATACATGGTATTCTGCAAACTCGTGTTCATGTACTTTGCAAAGTTATTGTTGCCTTCCGAGTTAAATGCTCCAAAAGATAAGAAGTGCTGATTGAATACCTCTGCGAGGGGCTTACCACTCAGGACTTTATCGCCAAGCCTTAACTCCTGGGGGAGGCTGCTCCTCGCAGGCCGCAATAGGTCCTTAAGAGTATGCCATGTTTTCTTAGGGTCATAAAGAATATCAGTAAATTTTTTGGCATAATAATCAACTCGTGATTTTTTTATGTCAGCATTTAATTTATTTCTGAATTTTTTATACTGCTTAAGCACTTCGGGGTCTCTGCTTTTTAAAAAATTACCAAAAAGTTTATCTCTCGCTTTGATTCTCTTAACAAGTTCGTAAGTAATCCAGGGCTTCCTCGCTTTTTTAAACTTTCTGATTTGAACCACAGGAAACGAATATTCATAAATTTCAATAATTTTTTCAAGAAAAACATTGTAAAATAGGTTTGAATCGCAATTTTTACCGTTCAAAATTTCATTCCAGTTTACCGATGCAATGTGCTCACGAAAATTATCTACAGCATGCTTAGTTATCATTCGCGTAGTTTTGGTCGAGTTCTCTGCTAAAACATGCGGTAAAGAATACTTGGGAATGAAGCAAAACAAAGGTAGATGGTCGCTAACTGCACCGACAAGCACTCCTGCTTTTACAGCACTTTTATCTTGATTAGTCAGACAAAGATCAATCAAAGTTTTACTAGAGGCATTGATGCGAGAAGGCAGAGTAATATTGTTTGAAAAACCGTACATTGATAGAAGGTCAACAAATTCATTAACTGATGTATCACCAGATTTAAGCAAGTCAATGTTAAAATCACCTAAGATCACAACAGGTATGTCGATGGATGATAGAGAATCGAGCAGTATTTCAAACTGACGGAAAAATTCAACAAGCGACCCAGAAGGAGGCCTATACACGACACCGGTTATGAAGTTTTTACATCTGATAAAAAGGAGTTCGTAGTCACCAGACATTGCACAGTGTTCAGCCATCACTTCATATCGCACAGCGTTTTTTATATACAAAGCAACCCCGCCCCCTTTTTTACTACATCTGCTCAAATATTCAGCGTTGTAACCATCGATTTGAATTACATCATACACAGTATTGAACCACGTTTCCGTAAAAGCCAAGATATAACAAACTCAAAGCGCAATGACACAATGAACTCATTTATGTGGTCTTCTTTGTTGCGCAAGCTTTGCGCATTTAAATGGTAAAATGAAAGGAAACTCGAGCGTTTACCTTCATTCAAAGCAAAATCACGAAACGAAACTGGATTTAGATAAGAAGTGTAATCGAATGGAACTGCCATGGCAAGGAAAGAGCTTATCAGAAACAGTACGCGTAGTGGCAACATTAAACCATTAGCGCAAGATCACTTTCTCTGCGAATTCGAATGGCGCGGTCGCCATCAGCCTTTCGAACAAAAACGTGCCCGTTCTTTTGCCATACGTAGTTGTACCTCATTTCCTTTCCCTTAGTTTGAGCTAGCCATAACAGCCTCTTGTTCGTGGGGGTTAAATTGTCGAAAATGCGCAAGCTCGATTCTTTCTCCCGAAGACGTGAGCGACTCTGCATCCATCGTTCCTTTAACATGGCAGATCGGAAACGAGCTATCACCACAGGCTTCCTACCAGCACGTGGCGGCAGCCGATGAAGGGAGTCAAGGTCAGAATCTGATAATTCGGGAAGCTCAAGCGCGCGAGCCAGACCGTTCATCTTATCAAGCAGGTTTTCATTCGTTCTTTTTCTATGCCATGAACCTCGATGTTAAGACGACGGCTGCACTGCTCTAATTCATTTAGCTGATCTTTTACTTCTTGAGAACTTGGAGCAGTCTCAGCAGTTTTAGATTCTAGGTGCTCAACACGTTTCCTTAAGGCCGTAACTTCGGTACCCTGACTGTCAATCTTTGCAAGTATTTGGTCGTACTTGTCAGAGAGCAGTTTGATGGATGCCTCAATGCCACTAATTGCTTTCACAGCCTCAGGAAGGAAGCAGAACTATTGGTTGACACAGGCGAACGTGAAAGCGTGTCGGCATCAGTGTGCGGCGGCTAGATCGGTACATAACGAGCATGTCGAAGTCCTGTAGGCGCAGGGCCCAGCGAGCTAGGCGGCCCGATGGATCTTTAAGCGTGGACAGCCAACAAAGCGTGTGATGGTCCGTTACGACGTCGAAGGAACGGCCATACAGGTATGGTCGAAACTTGTTAAGTGCCCAGATCATTGCCAAGCATTCTTTTTCTGTAACAGAATAGTTCATTCCCGCTTTGGTGAGGGTGCGGCTCGTTTATGCAACGACGTACTCGTGGAATCCTGACTCGCGCTGCGCGAGCACAGCTCCGAGTCCAACACCGCTAGCTTCGGTATGTACTTCGGTCGGAGCAGTAGGATCGAAGTGACGCAGTATCGGTGGCGTAGTGAGCAGGCGAAGGAGTCTTTTGAAGGCATGATCACAGGTCGAGGACCAGGCGTAATTCTTTGAGTCGCTTCGTAGAAGCTGATTCAAGGGGGCTGTGATCGACTCAAAATTGCGAATGAAACGGCGAAAGTACGAGCAGAGGCCGAGGAAGCTACGAAGTTCTCTTAGGGACGAGGGTGTGGGAAAATCGGCGACCGCACGCAGCTTGGCGAAGTCTGGTAGAATGTCGTCTTTGGATACCACATGGCCAAGGATTGTGAGCTGACTTGCACCAAACCGGCATTTTTGAAGGTTGAGCTGGAGGCCGGCGTCAGTAAGGCACTTCCTCGAGCCCTAACAAGATGGGTGGGAAAAGGAGGCGAAAAAACGACCACGTCATCTAGGTAGCAGAGGCATGTTTTCCATTTCAGGCCGTGCAAAAGATTGTCCATCATCCGCTCGAAAGTTGCGGGGGTGTTGCAAAGGCCGAAAGGCATGGCGGGAAATTCGTACAGGGCATCTGGAATGACACAGGCCGTTTTTGCTTGATGGTCTGGTGACATAGGTACTTGCCGATAGCCGCTTCATAAACCGATCGAAGAGGCCTCGGCGCCTTGGAGGCAGTCAAGGGCATCGTCAGTTCTCAGTAAGGGGTAAACATCCTTACAAGTTATTTTGTTAAGACGACAATAATCGACGCAGAATCGAACGGACACGTCTTTCTTTTTCACCACAACGACTAGGGATGCTCAGGGAGCATTGGAAGTCACTGCCGAGTCACTGTCTTTTGCCGAGTCACTGTCATTTCTGCTGAATTATGGTGATTATTGAGCATACTATGTTTTGTCACCATTATTATTACCATTATAACCTTTCTTGTGTCAATTACGATCACAAATTCTTCATTCTTGGACACTTGGGGTTATTTTGGCCTATTTCTAAGCTTTACCACGCTTGTTATCAGAAATAATTTGTTAATTATCATGATCATGTGTTGTTATTTATAGTCATTGCTTATTATTTATATATGATAATGCGACGTTTGTAATGGTCTCATGACGTTAACGATTTTTTCACGTATCTTCTGCCGATTTATTAGTGCCTTCTTGATGAACAAGTGTGCCCCCTTTACTTCCCACCTTTTTTTATGATGGTTCTACTTTCTCCTTCAATGTTCCCTACTAAATGTTCTGTTTCCGTTAAACAACTGCAAGTATTCAAAAGCCCCCCAATACGGCGATCTTCCCCTTTCCACTCTTTCATT
Source organism: Hyalomma asiaticum (assembly GCA_013339685.2). Lineage (NCBI taxonomy): Eukaryota > Metazoa > Arthropoda > Arachnida > Ixodida > Ixodidae > Hyalomma > Hyalomma asiaticum. The sequence continues at coordinate 4,473,406 of CM023482.1, read as the reverse complement.
TCCTTTCCCCCAGCACGAAGGACGCTCAGCCGTTCTTGCCGTGGTCATATGCGTCTCTCTTTGTTTCTATTCACGAATCTCAGCTCTCCCTACTCCGTAGTCCTTTCCTGAACGAAATCACAATTATTTTGCCCGTGCCTCCTATCCTAATTTTATAAAAGGGCGGAGGAGAGCGTGCATCTGTCACAAATGAAAGTCTGTTTCCCGCATCATGGCAGTAATAGTTACTGTGTGTGCTCCCTACGGGAGCAGAGTTGCGCATAGGTCTGCCATCTTGCACATTCATTCGCGTTAAGAAAGAAAGCCGTTCCTCTCGAATGTAGGAGACGGCACGGCGCTGCGGCGACGTGCGCTTTCTCGCTCGCTTATTCCATGTCGCTGCCGGAAAGATTTCCGATTCCAAAAAAGAAACAGAAAGGGGACTCGAACAATCAACTTATACACAAGTGGTGTTATAAACAGTTCGATGGCCCCTACTATCGGTATAAGCATTTTCTTAATATCAAATGATAATACCATTCAGGACAAAATAAAATAAACAAAACGCTCGTTTCAGATCGTTATTGACGCAGCTGTATGAAAGGTAAAATAGGCACTTTGAAAAACGACGAGCGCAGATAAAACAATGCAAAAAAATTATCTGCCGAGAGAATTTTACGCATCTAGTATATCTGGCGTAGTATAGAAACAGGATGCAGCTTCAAAATTTTATGCTGCGTAGCGCTCTGCGCGTATTCACACGTGCACATTTTTTTTCCCTTCCGGTCTAATTTTGGTCACCGGCTTGCCAGCTGTTACTAAGGAGGCGTGAGCCCTGCATATCATGAACGTTTATGCCTACTATATCGCAAAAATGTTGTTAATGAGAGTTACAATTAACCCATGTAATCAGATTTTGTGTGTGGCGTGTGTAGGGGCGTGTATTCTAAAACGCACTGTTAAGCTGAAAGAAATAATTCGTCGCACAGAGCTGCCGATAACTGGTTTCGACGGCTGACCACGACTGAACATTTTGCTTCAAGTGTCACTTCCTCTTTTATTTATATTTGTGGCGTGTGTGCGTGAAAGAGCAGGTGAAAGAGTTGGCGATTGCCAACACCGATATCCAGTTCAGCGAATCGCAGATTTGGCACTGCCTTGTTCTTCTCTCACTATGAAACAGGCCGCGTATTAAAACGAAGTGCCCAATCACGAAAATTTTCTGCTTTTGAGCCAGCCTAGCTCTGCCTGAACGTCGGACTCGGCTGAGGCAGTAGTGGCGCGGTGGTAATTAGCTGCCGTGGTGACGCGGCTCACGTCAGCGCAAGCGCAAACGTGAAGTTCGCTTTCCCCAAAAGATTGCATTTTGAGTGCGTGAGCGCTGTTGGCGAATGGGAGCGCGAACGGCGCTTTCTGTCTAAAGCCCCTCTACCTCCAGAAGTAGAGGGGTTTTAGCTCTGTCAGAGACTCAACTCCGTTCCCCGAGGGGAACATATACAGTAACTCTAGGCAGCAATACGCAAAAGCGCAGCCTTTGAGATCTCTGAGTCCTCAAAGATCTCAAAGAGATCTTTGAAGACTCAGAGATCCGAAACGCATGCGGTGCAGTTTTGAAACGGCGTAGTTCAATAACTCGCTTGATTTGCCAAAAGAAGCAAAATTATCATTGAGAAACTAAAATAAGCAACGGCATTTGTGATAATAGTGGTTTCTGAAGCTATAAATATACCTTTCTTTTTTTAAAATATATTTTGTATTATAACACGACAGTGCTGCCACCTATGCAGCTGTAGCAGTGGAATTTGCTGAACAGTCCTCTTTCTACCGGGGCCTGCGTCGCGTGCGGGGCACATGTTTCGCGCTCTCGTTTGCACTCTTTGTTTATCAATATTGTGCGCGCGAATCATCATGGGCGGGCATCGAGCGGACAAACATCGCGTGTCGGAATGTTGAACAGCACCGAGTCGGCAGCGGACGAGCTTCGACGGACGTGCAGCTTTGTTCGCGCTCACAGCAGTGCCATGTGCCGTGTTACCACGTTTTTTCCGATTATGAGCGCGCGTGATTCGACAGTGAGTAAAACTTCCTGAAAGAGTGAGCGAAAACCATCTGAAACGGTTCACGTCCCAGTGTTGTGACCAAATGTGACTGCGCCTTTAGAGGAGGACAAGCGAGCACCTTTTGACGGGACCGTCGCCGGGTGTGTACGTAGTCGACCGGAAAGCCGACGAGCGCACAGTGGACGCCAAACTCCGGTAAGCTTATACGAGTTGCGTAATTACGTTACTTGGTTACTTCACTGTGTGACTACTCTTTTATGGAGGGGCCGAAAAATATATCCTGGGCTGCGTTTTCACGCAGCACGAATGATGCACCATTTGTCGGGCTATCTGATAATGTTTTGTTCTAGGATCTGTGCTTTCCTTGGCATGCATACAGTTGCGCGAAGCGGCTACCGTGTGCGTTGATTAAAGCTAGAATAGGTCGATTAATGCGCGTTGTCTTACGCCATTCCGTGCTTCTGCCGTGCAATCCCATGTACTACCTCTTACTGTCTGTAAGAGACGATCGCCTGAAACTACCCGTAACGATATCTCGTCGCTTGTCATGGTGATAATATAAAATGGAAGTTACCTTTCAAGAGGCTGGTAATAATGAACTGATGTGCAAAGCGTGCGCAGTGCAGGAGACAGGAGCGCAGATAGAAAAACACACGGTGCGTAACCGACTGCCTCCTTGCACTTGCTTTTTGGTCAGCAATTAATATACTTTCTCTATTGCGAGGATGTCTGCGCAACGTCGAGGCCTGTAGCAGCTAAATTTGTTCGCGGAGCTCGCTGGAAGGTAATGTATTTGAGTTAATTGAATAGCTTTAAACCTACACCACAGCAGGTGCAAACAGGAGCATCGTAGGTGCTTATTTTGGTTAACATTGCTATAGACGTAGGTTAGTTCAAGTGAGTTTATCTAGCTAGCATATGCTGCTTTTTCATATACTGGTATTTGGGGGAAAAAGTGCTTAAAATATTGAACTTGCCATTATATCTTTTCTGTGTCCTGAAGCACTTGGGTCCCTTGTAATACAGACTCTTTTAATGGTAAAGTGCCCATGATGGAAAAGCTTCTCATAGGATTGTGCACTACACTGCTGTAGCAAGAACACTGTTTGTTTTGTGCGCCACAGTTCTTTTTCTTTTGGGGGTGGGGGGGCATCTGCTTTCAACGGGCATGAACTCAGCGGTGTGGTTTTATTTGCAGCATGCACCACAGTAATTAGTAATGAAGATAAAAAGTGCACTGTAGTTTTATACGGTCAATAATTTCGGGTAGGTCTTATTTTTGCATATGTGAACATGTGTTGTAAGTTTGTGGAAAGCCATACAATCGGTTGGTGTCTTGTGCACGGCTCATAGTGATAAAGAATCAAGTGGATGCTTTAGGGTGTGGGATGAGCATGTGAATTGGCTTTAGCACAGTAAGCATTGTCATTTGCTATTGCAGTAGAAGTGATGATGTAGCATTTTCATATAAATGTCTGTCTGCACTTCTGTCAAGTGCTTACCAAGCATGTGATTGTGTGAAAGTTAGCACAAAATTGCTCTTAGTGTAACCCGAGCTGATCGTTTAAGGCCCATTGTAGCATGTCAGCATACACTTTCCCAAAACATCATTATTAGTTTCTATCATTTTTGCACCATAAGGCCAGCTTTGTTTGCACTTCGTTAATGTTTCGTGGCGTTTGTTTTGTACCCAGCGCTCACGGCAGCTCATGGTGCTGAAGCAGAGGACAACTTGGAGTAGAAAATGGCAGCACTGTTCCTGGAAGCCTGGACATATCCAAACTAATTGGTATGCATTTGTTTCTGTGTCTACAGAGAGACAGTTTCAGCATGTTGCCGTTATGGAGGCGTTGCTGCTTCACTTATCTTTGCTCCATTGCAAAGTGCGCTGTGGACAGTGAGCTCTCCAATGCCATACTAATGTCTTCATTTGTTTCAGTTGCTGTCTGTATTTTATTTAGTTTGGATAACCACCCTTTTTGGTATGCTGTGCCAGGTGTAGCCAAGGGGATGTATGCTTTAACCTTGGCACACGAATCAAGCTAATAACAGATCAAAAGCATTTATATTGCATTTTCCAGGGCAAACCGTCACAAAGACAAACAAGTGAGCATGCATAACGCACAACATGTCATTTTTGGTTATTCAGCAGTCTTACTTTTGCAAGAAGGTGTAGTGTTTCTGTACCAATGTGTACCTCCTGCTCCACCTTTGCATGCACGCTCCTTGCACTGTGCAATTAAAAAACTGCCATCTGCATTTCTGCATCTTTTTGTGTTGCATGTCTTAATCGTCAACAGTTTCCAGACTGCACCAAAGAGTATAAAAATATTGTAATTTAGTTTTGTGTAGTGCGCCACTACCATTTCTTATTATTTTTCTTGCACGTAAGTTCTTTCTTTTTAGATTAGAAGACAGTGGAGGTATGTTTACACTTATCTCCTCTTTTCATTGGCATCTCAAGTTTTGCTCATTACCTTAATTTGAAAAAAAAAACAGGTTCTGTCCCACCTTATTCTGAAAACATTTATTCATCAAAAATTCAAGGCATCTAGTAGTTTGGTGTGACCTACACAGTGGTGAATGTATCTCCTGCGTGTTAGTGCAATGCCCATAAATCCAGTTCATGTGTAGAATAAATGCAACCTATGATGATGCCATTTACTACAATAGAAAATTCAGATTAATTTCATCATGGAGTGAGCAGTACATACAGTCTGTTTGCGCAGAGAATTGCCAAGAACTGCTGTTGATATTCTGTTCTTTTTTTTCATGCAGGGCGCACACGAAGCAATTTTTCTGACAAGCATCCTGCACGTCGCAAAGAGTGTATCATGTTTTTTAAGTTTGCAGAATAAGTAAAAAGAAAAGTAACTATGACAGCTGTAACCATGCGAGTACCATGACTATTTTCTTTTCATTTAATGCCTTTGTGTGCTTCCTAATAAATAAAGCTTGTTTATATTTTCATTGGTTGAGGAATGTCTTTGCCCAGCACAAGTGCAGAAGGTGCATCATTTCACTTCTGTTTGATACTTGGCTGGAAATATACCATATATTACTTGTGCATGGCACTGTATTTGCTGAATGATATAACTGGAGCACATCATGCGTGGTACCTGGTTTGTTGCAGTATATCATCATGTCATTGGCCACATCGCGTAAACTTGGCCGAGGATACTGCAATGATGTTTTAAGTCATGCCGGCTAGAAAATAACTTCTTCAAAATGGTAGTGCACCACTCAGGTGCGGCTGAGTCATATGGTTTTGAAATACATTAGGAATGCATACTGTGTTCTAATGCATAATGTGTACACATTAGAAAGACAAATGACTGCAATGTCAACAGTCATTGCGTGCTTTATAGAAAATCAGGTGTCAAGACTCATCAGAAATACGGTGGCCAATATGGTTTTAAATGACACTAGGAATACATTAAAACGTTCCAAAGGAACACATGAGACACTCAATAGATTCTAATGTCAAGAGTGGTTTTGTGCTCTATAGAGAATCAAGTGTCAAGACTCATCAGAACGACGGTGGCCAATATGGTTTTGAATGACATTAGAAATACATTAAGGCATTCCAAAGGAACACATGAGAAACTCAATAGATTCTAATGTCAAGAGTGGTTTTGTGCTCTATAGAAACTCAAGTGTCAAAACTCATCAGAACGACTGTGGCCAATATGGTTTTGAATGACATTAGAAATACATTAAAGCATTCCAAAGGAACACATGAGACACTCAATAGATTCTAATGTCAAGAGTCATTACGTGCTCATTAGAAAGTCTGCTGTGGAGATGCATCAGAATAACGGTGGCCAATACGGTTTTGAAAGACATTACAAATACATTAAAAAATTCCAAAGGAACACATTAGACAGTCATATGACTGTAATGTCAAAACTCATTAGACTTTCATAAGAAACTCATTTCAAATTTTCATAAGGGCTGGGCGCGGAGGGCGAAGGGACGTGGTCGAATATGGACCAAGCACGAAGCTGCGATGGTACGATGGGACATGGCGGTGGCAATATCGCGCGACGTGACCTGGTATGCCACAAGAGTAACATAGCCGATTGTTCGGAGTGCGCCATTTCCCACCGCTGGGTGGGATGTACCTGAGCTGGTGCATCCTTGCCTGATACCTCGGCTGAGTGGGATGTACGGCGGGTGGAACCGGTGCAAAAATTGGGGGTGGCTGCAGCGCGATAACCTCTGCATATCTGAGAGGTGCATTTACCTTGGTATAGGCAACGGGGGTCGACACCGGCGGAGTATCGCGAGCCAATGGCAGAGCTCCACAAACTTGCTGCTGTATGACCTGTCTCATGTTTGCAGGCAAAGAGGAGGGTGGTCGCTCGGCTGTTGAGAGCAGCGAAAGCTGACGGGCGACCTCGGCATGAACGAACTTTTTGATCTGGCCAAGCAGCGAGTCAAGGTCAAGAGCGGTTACAGTGCTCGAAAGAGTGTCGTCGGACACATGCTGGCGGCGTGTAAGTAGACGCTGTCGGCGAAGCTCGTCGAAGCACTGGCAAAGCTCGGTAACTTGACAAATGGTGCCAGGGTTCTTCGATAGCAGCATATGGAAGGCGTCGTCTGAGATTCCCTTCATGATTTGGCGTACTTTGTCCGCCTCCGCCATCGTAGGGCCCGCACGCCGGCAGAGGTCGATGACGTCCTCTATATAGCTGGTGAAAGTCTCACCGCTCTGCTGGGACCGGCACCGTAGGCGTTGTGCTGCGCGCAGCTTGCGTACCCCAGGGCGGCCAAAAACATTCGCAATGCTGGTCTTAAAGCTGGGCCACGTGCGGAGATCGGCTTCAGGGTTGGTAAACCACAGCTTCGCAACACCTGTGAAATAAAATATGACGTAGCTGCGTTTAAGAGGGTTGTCCCATTTGTCCGTAACGCTCACCCTTTCGTACGATGCCAGACAATCTTCAACATCGGTTTCGTCGGTGCCGCTGAAAATCTCAGGATCGCGCTGACGCTGGGCACCGGCACATACCACAGCTGGCGAAGCCTGTGGGGCTGTCTGGCTGGCGTCGTCGGGCATGGCGGACAGGAGAGTTCGGCTTCTTAATTCCAGGGTGGGGAAAACCGCAGCGCCTTCCACGAATATATAAGGCGAGATATTGACGGCACCTAAGAACAGCAGGCAGCATCGCGAGAAGAGCTAGGCACCAGTCTCGAGCTCCGGTCTCGCGCAGCGTTGGCGAAACAGCTGCAGCGCCAGGCATTGCTCTTCACTACATACCTTATTGTCCTTGGCTAAATGTATATCCCGTTGGGTCAAGGGAAAGAGCGGATCCGCTTTTCCCGACTGCACAACCCGATGCAGTTATTTGCTTCCTTGCTTACTTTACCTTATTTTCCTTGGCGTAATGGAATCCCGTTGGGTCAAGGGAAAGAGCGGATCCGCATTTCCCTGCTGCGCAACCCGACGAATTTATTTGCTTCCTGCCTTCTTGCTAACTTTACCTAATTGTCCTTGGTGTAATGGATATCCCGTTCGGTCAGGGAAAGAGCGGCTCCGCTTTTCGCTCCTCCGTGACCGCGGCCAAGTGTATACAGCTGTTAATATAGTGCCCAGAATATACTGGCGTGTGTGCCCTTTTAAAAAAATTGGCGGATTTTTCGAAGTTAATCAAGACGCTTAAGACAACTGGAATACAAAAGAATATGGAGAGGATTGAGCATGCTTTAAAGAACGACGGGAGTGAGAAATTGGGTATAGTTGGCTAGGCAAACTGAAAAATCAGATGTTTGCACTTAAGGAGAAGCAAGTCAATGTCATCACAGAGAGATATAATAAAATTCTACAGATTTCACACACAGTGCTAATCGGTGTGATGCGACACAGTCACAACTGCCTATGGGGAGGAACCCTGTGGCACTGACCGAAGTGTTGCGATTAAAATGACCGTCTTTGTGCAAAATGCATGAGCGGGCGCATGCTTACAATAGCCTATCCAGGAAACTGGACGGCACCGTGGATACTGAATGGCAGATAATCGCACGACGTAGCGTTGCCTCTGTCGCTACTGCACAACATGGACGCCTGTTCACTCGAAGAGAAATGTATGCTGCGGCGCACTGATGTGCGCACCATGAGCGTCGTTCGTTGGACTGTTCCTGAAGGATCTAGCAGCTAGAAATAGCTAGAAAGAGCTTTCTTAGATACAAGATTTAAGAAAGCGCTTAACGCATTCTACAAGCGAAATGGGCGTCACTGAACCGCCATCATCGGAACTGCTAGTGCAATAGGTTTATTATGCTTACTGTGCGGAAGAAGCAGCCGTAACCTAGTGGTAGCGGACTCGCTTGGCACATCGGTGGCCCGATTTCGATACCGCTTTGTAGGTTGCCTTCGCAGCAGGGGCGGCTTTTGGGCTTCATCTCCCGCCGAAATTTTTAATGCTCTCATACACCACCGAACAGTGGCGTCACCCGGCGGTTGGGATTTAATGGGCTCTCGCAGGCTAACGGTTAGGAGTGTGCTTAAACAAAAGGAGTGTGCTTAAACAAACTTCGCCTAGGAGTGTGCTTAAACAAAAGTGAAAAATCGAACGTTTTGTTAGGGTGTTTCGGGGCGTACCCTGCTCACTAATTATGAGGGGATTATAACTGGACAAAAGCCCGCAGTCAAGTGCACCGACGCGAAGCGATTTGGCGCTTCATTTATGCGGTCATGTGTGCAGAAAAGATTATCGTCATTCTTCTCACATGTGCCAAAGCGTCCATGCCATAACATCAAAGCCAGCAAAGCTAATGCACATTAAATTTTTGTGCTATAACCCCTATTAACCCCTAGTAGTAGTGGCGAGTAAACAAAGTCTTTCTATATACTAGGTTTCGTCGACACTTATTTGCCATCTGTGAGAGTTTTGATTGCGTGAGAGTATATTTATTTTATCGCTAAGGTGACATGAAAACTGAATTTATGCGTTAATGTATGTCACAGGGGCTCTCTGATGAGCACCAGCGCAGAATGGATATGCTTGGCCATGGATAATAGACATAAGAAAACTCACTCGAGTTGCAGCTTTTTGTTATGAGAATTAAGAAAAATCAACCATGTCACTACCTACTCTATTGTGCCATTCCCACTTGTACTAGTGTCCATCATCAGCCTGTATATGCCCACCGAAGAGCAAAGGCCTCTTTCATAGATCTCCAATTATCCCTATCCTGTGCTAACTGAGCCCAATTTATCCCCGCAAACTTCCTGATTTTATCTGCCCACCGAGCTTTCTGCCACCCCCTGCCACGCTTGCGTTGTCTAGGGATCCACTCTGTTACCCTTTATGACCAATGGTTGCCTTGTCTTCGCATTACATGGCCCGCCCGCGCCCATTTCTTCTTCTTAATTTCTATTAATATGTCCCTAACACGCATTTCTTCCCTAACCCAATCCGCTCTCTTTTTGTACATTAAGGTTGCACCTACCATTTTCCGTTCCATAGCTCGCTGCGTCGTTCACAATTTAAGCTGAACCCTCCGAGTTAGCTACAAGTTTCTGCCCCATAGGTGAGTGCCATAAAGATGCAGCTGTTATACACTTTCCTCTTCAGAGACAATGGTAAGCTAAGCTGCCCTTCATTATCTGACAATGCTTGCCAAATGGACCTCCACCCCATTCTAATCATCCTAATTACCTCAGCCTCATCATTCAGCCCAGGGTTCACTACCTGGCCTAAGCAGACATTCACTTACTGTTTCCAATGCCTCGCCGGCTATGTCAAATCGCTGTGCTCGCCCAAGGCTGTTGAACATTACTTTTCTGCATACTAATTTTGAGGCCCGCTGTTGTGCTTTGCCTGTTTAGGTCAGTAATCCTACTTTGTAATAATTATATTCCAAAGCATGTAATAGTACATGCTTTACATGAGCATGTACTAATAGTATGGCAGAGCAAGTCTGCCGCTTCGCCTGTGTCGCTCAGAGCAGTGCATGGAGTCATACGTAATTCAGCTAGCGCTCCGATTCATTCAACCGGCGACGGCCTACGCAGGTGCCGTTTTTTTTTGTGAAAGTATTAAGTGTGCGTGTGTGTGTGTGTGTGTGTGTGCGTGTGGGTAAAGGAGTCGGTGCTCCGACCCTCCCCCACCTCCCCCCACCCCCCGAACAAAATTCCTGGCTACGCCGCTGCTTCAGAGGTTACAACACGTCCCTGTCTGTGTATTTGTTTCTCTACATTACAATCCCCTGCTACGGCAAACGGTATACCTTTGTCTAATAATATGGAAAATGTATCTTTTAGCTGGCCCGAGATCGACATGCGCTGTATAAAATTCAAATACCTGTGGCGCATACCCAAATACCATGGATCGAGGACGGCCGGTATGAGCCACATTTGATTGCAGTAGGCTTGATAGTGACGTATACGACAAATATATCATGTTACAGGCGCAGAGATCAATCATTCATGTTCATGATACATTCATACTCTACCATGCAAATTTTGTTGTATATCGGGTGAAAGAGATGACCAGGAGAGCACCGAGATGTGGTCGGCTAGATAGATAGATAGATAGATAGATAGATAGATAGATAGATAGATAGATAGATAGATAGTGTGAGAGGTTCGTGGGCCCAGGAACCCAGACGAGAGGCGGAAAGACGACAGACATGAAAAAAAAGCACTTTATGACGTCACAGCAATACACGAAGGACAGTACACGAGACATACAAATGGTATAACAAGTAACATGACAGACAGACAGAACAGACAGATAGATAGATAGATAGATAGATAGATAGATAGATAGATAGATAGATAGATAGATAGATAGATAGATAGATAGATATGGCCAAATTTGCTCTAGTTCGCCAAAAATGCCTTGCCTTTAATATAAAGTCAGTTGAAAGTTCGCACTTGTCCTGCCCTCCTCGTCCTCGATTCTTGTGACTCAAATTTTTCGAGACGATGCATAAAAGAGGTGCAGCTGAGCGAATGCCTGCGTGAACGCACACACGGTTGTTACTCGCTCATGTTGCTTAAAAGCGTACACTGCTCGTGCAGGGCCAAGACCGCTGCCCTAACGGATGAGCGCATCCGATTGGTGAACGAGTTCGTGGCCGGCATGCGTGTCATCAAGATGTACACTTGGGAGATGCCATTCGCTCAACTGGTGAACAACATGCGCAAGTGAGTATTGCTTGATGAATAACATTAGTTACTACAGATGTGTGTTTGAGTGCCGATACGTATTTGAGCGTCCTTTGCGCATTCTACGTGATTTTCTGCATGCTTTCAATATTGTTAGGTTATTAGCAGTACGAGCGAAAAGCAGAGGAAGCGCAAAGAAGGGAAGAGGAGAACGAAGTTCTGAGGGCCATCGCCACGGACTGAAGCCTCGGCCCATCCATACGCATTAAAAGACCCGCTTAAGGCTCTGTGAGGCTCGTAACAGATTTGGTGGAGGTGCTGGGTATCGATCCCCGTACGAGCCACACAGAGCCTTAAGCGGGTCTTTTAATGCGTATGGATGGGCCGAGGCTTCAGTCCGCTCTTTTTTTTTCGCAGCGCTGGTACCGTCATCTAGGAACGATGGAGCGAAGCTTCGTCATCGTGCAATGAACGCCGGCGCTTCGCTCAGGGCGTCGATCGCAGCTGAGATGAGCGGTGCATGGCGGGCGCCCTACCGGCGAGTTGCTTGAGCAAAGTAGAGCTATACGGTCGCTATTGGCCTCGAGATCTTGGAGTGGCGCCCTCTCGCGTGTGACGTCAGAGCGGGGACTCCGATTTCAACCGCGCTGCAGCAGCCGCTGCTCCTGTACGCGTGTCGTCTGCTTCACGTGAGAACTTTGTCGAACGAACAGCCTCGCGACGGTCAACTAACGCCTGCAACGATTGTTTTCGAGTGTAATCTTGAACTTGTTTTAGTTGCGGCCCAATCGACAGGGCCAAGAAATCCCCCGGATGGCCGACGAGTGCGCCGATGCCACCGACCGCATTGCTCGTAAGAAAGTGAAACTATGTGTGAGTGTTCGCGCTCGTTATCTTGTTTCCGCCGTACGATACTAATTAGTTTGGGTGTTCCTTTCGATATTACAGTAAGCGTGCCGTTCTCGAGCATCTACAAGTATGTAGATAAAGCTTGCGAAACGTCGCGGTGTCTCATCGAGGGCGAGGCGATGTACGACGCAGGCCACGTTGTTGAATGCGCGGTCGAGGCCGTCAACGGAGGTCGCATCACCGTCGCCGCTCTCGTCCTACAAACAAGTGGACTCACCAACCCACCGCACAACGTCTCTGTCGTGATCGACAGCAGTGAAGTGGCCAATGCTCGTTGCTCGTGCAAAGCAGAGTGAGGCAATGTCAACGTGTAACATAACATAGAATTTATGTTCACTGCTGGTCTGCAGTTGGTGTCGAGCTCATATCGCCTTTTGCATTGTGTTAATGTTTCTAAATTAAGAGGCAAGTTCACTATTCAGACTAGTTTGAATTCAGACTAGTTTGATTTACCGCAACGGTGGCTTCAACACGGCGCTGGGCCTACGTAGCAGACGAAAGCGCGCGAATCCCCGCTCTGACGTCATACAGGCGCCGTTCGCAGCGCCGCCATCGGTCGCACACCAGGCGAATAAAGTTTGTCTTCTGTGGCGCTCCGACGCGCTCTCGACAAGCAAATGGTGCGCCGTTCGCTGCACTCCGCTGACAACCCGTTCGGTTTCGCTTGCATGGTGTCAGGGACGCTCCTTGGTTTATGTCAGGTTTGTGCAGTGCTCTGGCGCGTGCAGTTCAGCGTCTCCGAAGCAATGTGAGTCGTTCGAGAACTTTCGCCTGTGCGCAACTGTCGAGGATTCCTGTGCAGTGGCGCTGATGTCTGCATGCAGCGCATGTCCAGAGTACTCAACCCATCTCACACTCCTCCATTTGCCAGATTACTGCTTATGCATTCCACAGCTTCGCCAAGACGGGCATCACTTACGTGGTCTACAGATTACCATGACAGAGGGACTGACCACAGTCTTTTTCATTCTACACTCGCTTAGACAAGACGTAGGCCTAATAATCTTTATATGTTATATTTTTATAGTTTTTATATACATTGACAGAAGCATCAAAAAGACATGCCACGAGAGCACAGTAAAAAATATGTTGATAGACATTGGCGCAACTCAGAGTCACGTGATTCTCAAAGTGAGTCAATGAAGTCAAAATTTAACCGCATTTGCGGAGAGTATTGGTAGGTGAGGTCAGACGCAGCCGCCTAGCCATTGAAGTGCAACGAGAGAAAAAGGATGTATTACACCAACAGATCAGAGCATTGCGTTTAACGCTAAAACTGCTTGAGCGGACGTTTTTGTACTACCAGAAAATCGCAAAGAAGCACGTTGAGATTTTCCAACAGTCAGAAGGTAGTTTCTCTTTTTTTCCTTCCTTCAGAGTCTGCGTTAATCCTTTTGCGTAACAAATGTGCTCAAAATTGGTTTCAAGGACATTGTCTGTTTTTCGGAAGAGCAATGCTACCATTCTTTGCGAGTAACGTTTTCTTTTCGTGGTGCAACAATGCAACGTCCAAAGTTTTGTTCCGAATTCTTTAGAATAGCGCTCACGTCTTAGCCGTGAAGTGCACTTATTGGCATTGTAAAAAAATTACAGCATATCCCCGGAGTGAGTCATGGTGAGTGGGCGAAGCTCGGGAGGTTCATCGTAGATCGTGCCGAGTTCCGGATTAATTTAGTTCACGCGCACGCTACGAATCCTTATGGTTCAACTACGCACAAGTGAAATCTCCCACCGGCACTTCATTGCAAGTCATGATCCAGTGCCTTCTTGGTTTTGGAACCGCGTGCGTGCGGATTCTTCGAGCGAGAAAAAGACGTTCTGAAGTTTATCTTCCTCTGACCACTTGTTGTACGACGCTACCCTCTCGAACCTGTGCAGCCATTCTTCTGAGCCTTCGCAGGCGGATCCACGAAACTTCGGAGGTTCCTTTGGCTGTTGAAATGTGAACGTAGCGGGAGCAGCAGCGTTCGCCGTGGCTGTAGCAGGATAGGCTGGCACGCGACGTCCAAGATCAGGCAACGGCCCGTACTCCGGGGGAAGTATCCGGCGTCTCCGGCTGCTTCGGATTTCTGCCGCGTTCCCCTCCTTGGTGACTTCGGGGCGATCGTCTGCGCGGGTTGGGCTGGTTTCTCGGCTTGAAGGGGGTGTGCCAACCATAAGCACCTCCACCAAATGTCACGTTGACGTGACGGTCTTTCTTGAACACACAGGCGAAGGCACTGTGAAAGGAAGCAAATTTTATTCGGGCGAACCTGTGCCCAAAATGCAAGCTCTGGCTAGACTACGGCGGCGGCGAAAACAACATGCGCAGTCAAGCGTCGGCGGTAAGAATGCGCCGCGCTCTCACCAGTCCGGCACTTATATTCGCGGCAAGGAACGCTTTCGAGCGCGAGCGTCTCGTGACATGGTCAAACAAAACATGAGCCAGAGTTTTAACAAACGCAGCTCCAACGCTACAGCGACGCGCTTCCAACGCCACAGGGACGCGTCGGTGCAAACCATACAGCCGAAAGAAACTGTCACTGGAACACGAACGCTAGCACAGATAAATGCACGTGGCAATATATATGGGTGGCCGGTAAACAGTTCTCCAACGCGAGCAGTCGGTATTTCTCAATCAAGAAACTCGCTAGGAGACGCTGCCTGCGCCAACGTTGTCTCTCGCGGGTGAGGGCACGTTCTCTTTCCTTGCGAGCTGGTAGAGCCTTCATCTAAGAAAGAGCGTTTCCATAGTCAACGCGCGCCTTTCGCTCTCTCTCTCTGTCTCTCTCTCTTTCACAAGACAGCAGATGGAAGAGTGAAAGAGAGAGAGGCACGCGCCGGGAGAGAGAGAGAGGGAGGCACGCGCCGAGGGCTAGCGCACGCCGGTTATGCCTGACGCCTGACGCAGGACAAGGTTAGACTAAGAGGAGCTTCGCCCCCCCAAAAAATATCCTGCAGATCTTCCGCGTCCTGGGAATCGGTGTCATCAGCGAGGAAATTGCCCATGACCGAATTGTCTGGCATTCAGCCAAGTGTTACCAGTAGGATAAAGGTCATCGCACCCAGCGGGCGTGCGCTTAACGTGGGTTAACCGGGACAGCACTGCGGTGACTGAGTAGTAGCTTATGGTACGGCGTAACGCTGGCACCCACGTAAGTGTACAGCGCACACATCTGTTTTGTCAAAAAAGGGGCGCTAGGATGCGCTGATGTGCGTATCATAAATCATACTTAAAAGAGAAGCTCAGGTGAAGATGGATGCTTGAATGGATGAACGAATCGAAAAATACGATTTAGAACAGGGAATGTCGCGGGAGTTTCCACAAGCGGACTTCGTCAGGGCGGCAAAATGTCAGAGTTAAGCGAGGGGCTTATTAGACGCGGACTGGACAGGAGAGTAGAAGCCCACTTTCGGTTTCGATTTCGAGCGGGCGGCTTCCTAGGGCGCAATCTTGTACGCGTTCCACGAAGGGACGGAGGCGGTTCGTCCTTAACGTCACAAAATGGGTGGTCCGGAGAACAAGAGGGAGCAAGCAGCCAATGAGCGAAGGGGAGACACACCGGAAACTTACGTCACACTTTTGTCGTATGCTAAGGGACCGTATAATAGACTGATAATCGTTTCGCCCAACTTGAGAAATAGGTTCATATTATGATTGAGTTGTAAAACTGCTGCGCACTGTTTTTCAAACCTTTTATCTGACTTGAATGGCTACTTTAACAATTTATTATAAACGTTGTCTTGATGAGCCGCTAGATGGCGTCGTATTTCCGTAAGACTCCAAACGAGGCTGTAAAGGGCGATATGGGATGGGCGGGTTTTGAGGCAAGGGAAGCGCAGAGCAAAATAAGGTTTGAAGAAAGGCTAAGGAATATGAAAGAGGTTAGGTGGGCAGTGAAGGTGTTCCGCTATTTATATAGAAAGAGCGTTGACACGCAGTGGAGAAAGAGAACTAGGAGGCTCACCAGTAAATATACGGCTCTAAGAGAACTGACAACAAAGAGCGTAAAGGGAAAAGTCAGAGAGGCGGAGAAGATTTACTGGAGGACAGCGATGGAAAAAAAAACCGACTCTGAATAACTACCGAGAGGGCAAAAACGAAATAAAGAGGGAGGCATTTTATGATAATTCAAGAGGAACGCGCTTTATTGTTTGAAGCGAGATCGGGCTGCCTTAGAACGCGTGTTTATAAAGCGAAATTCAGTAAAGAAGAAGAAAAATGCACATGCTGTGAGGAAGATAGGGAAACGACAGAGCATGTTCTGATTGAATGCGGAAATATCCACCCAGGTGTACGTTTGGGCACCACCCTACATGGAGCCTTGGGTTTTAGGGCGAACAACGGGAAGCTGAACATAGCCGCGATTGAAATAAGTAAGAGACGGTTAGAATACTGGTGGCAGAAAACTAGAGAGAACGGACAAAAATAATTATAGGGAAAAATATGGAATTTCTGCCATAAGGGGCAGGGAACTGGGCTATGAAATTCCGTTTTTGATATGGCATGATCGATTTGATTGAAGTAAATTTAAAAGGCATGAGGAAAATTAAAAGAGAGAAAAAAAAAGTTCTTAAATCTTCTTACGAGCCTGGTGGCGCACATGTCACCGCCCCGTTACAAAGGGGAAGCTCATAGCATCCATCCATCCATCCATCCACTCGAAGTAGACTCGAAGTAAGATCGAAGTAGTGGAAATAAACAGGGAGGTGCATAGGTGGGGGGGTTTCCAAAGAGACAGAATTCACTTCGATAGGAGGCTTCGTCATGAGGTGGGTTGGCGACTTGCAGGACGTGCAGTAGCTTTTTTGGGGGGCACGCGGGCCCTTCGGAGTCCGGGTTAGCAAGGAACAAAGGAAACAACCAGGGGTATTTTCGGGCAGGTAGCACTGAGAAATGCCAGAAAAGAGGTAAAAGGAAGAAAAGAGCGAAGGCACGTGTAGGAATTAGTTACATAAACATGCAGGGTGGCAGAAAAAAGGCAAAATGGTTAGAGATTGAGGAACAGTTAAAGAAAAGATAGGCGTTTATGCGGTTACAGAAACACACCTTAGGCATCTGGAAGAGCCACCACATATTGAAAATTATGTTTGGGAAGGGTGCAACAGGATCGCATCAGAAAGAAAAGGTGGGGGTGTTGGAATGCTTATTCATAGCGGAGCCAAATGGGAGAGAGTAAAACAAACGTGTTCAGAGTACCTCTGGGTTTCGGGCACGGTAGGTGGAAAGAAAACGTGGCTAGGTGTAGCTTACATGTGGACGGAAAATAACTGTAAGGAAAAGAATCTGGAGATAAAGCATTGCATAAACACCGATATTAAAGAATTTGGACAGGGGGCCGAAATCATCCTCCTAGGGGGTATGAATGCCCACAACCACGACCTTGACGGATATACAGACACCAATGGGAGGTTATTGCTCGATCTTTGCGAACACCATAGTCTTGTGATAGTTAACACAGGGCCCAAGTGTGATGGACAGATCACGTGGGAGGTCAGAAACAGACAATCGAACATTGATTATTGTCTTATGACGGAAGGAATCTATGAAAAACTGAGAGAAATGAGAATAGATGAGCACGGGATGAACAGTTTGGGTAGTGATCATAAACGCATAACGTTACAACTGGGATATAAATCTGAAAATAATAACGTAGAGTCGAAGTTTGGCAGCTCGTATTTAAATGACAAACAAATAAAAAATATAGCCGCAAGAGTAGAGGAAGAAGTAGGCAAAATACGAGGCAAGGACTGGGGGTATAATGAGCTAGTTCATGTAATGACGAAAGAAATAAGTAAAGAGAAGAAAACTGTTCGCTGGAAAGGAAAGAACGCCAAAAAGATGGTGGAACAGGGAAATCCGGGAAGCGATCGAAAAGCGACGTAAAGCATCAAGGGAGCACAGGCAGGCAAAAAGGGAGAAGCGGCCGCAAGTGGAAGTCACGGAAAGGTGGGAAATATATTTAGAGAAAAAATCTATTGTACAGAAATTGGTCGAGGCAAAAATTAAAGGTGAAAGCGAACGCTGGGTGACAGAAATTCATGACAAAAAGAAGGGCGCGCCTAGGATATTTTGGAACCACATAAAAGCGCTAGGTAAAAAGTCTGCCACATTGCAACAGGATATTGTTGATGAGAGAGGAAATCAATTGGAAGGGTACGAAGCGTTGGGTTACATCCAGAAGGTAACAGCCGGTTCGTTTAAAAAGATCGTCCAAGAGATTCCCCCATTGGATAAAACCATGACGGTGAGCGAAACTAAGGAAGAGCTAGAACTTGAGTATTTCAACTGGAAAAAGGCCGAAGGAAAAATTCCAAAGCGCACTGCTCTGGGTTTAGATGGGGTCCCCGTTAGCCTCATTAACGAATTAGGACAGAACACTAAAGAAGCACTATTGAAAGCCGTAGAAAAATGCTTACAGAAGAGGCAAATACAGGACAGTTGGCGAAAAAGCAGAATGAACTTAATCTAGGCAAGGGGGAAAAGAATAACATTCGCTCGTATAGACCGCTAACCATTACATCGGTACTATACAGGATGACTATGCAAGCAGTAAAATTAAAAATAGAAGCATGGGCAGAACGTAACAATATTTTGGGAGAACTTCAGAATGGATTTCGAGTAGACAGGCGTTTAGACGATAACCTATTTGTTCTTACTCAGTGTATAGAAATATCTAAAATAGAAAGGAGGCCGTTGTATTTGGCTTTTCTAGACATCACTGGAGCGTATGATAATGTTCATCAGGAAATATTGTGGGAAATTTTGGAAGGAATGGGCATAGGCGACGATTGCGTACAGCTTTTGAGGGAAATATATCGAGAAAATACAGTTTGCATAGAATGGGAAGGAATGAGTAGCAGAGAGAACGTTGATATTAGCAAGGGGCTGAGACAGGGATGTCCTTTGTCGCCGCTGTTATTCATGCTGTACATGGTTAGAATGGAAAAAGCGCTAGGAGATAGCAACATTGGTTTTAATCTGTCAC
Source organism: Hyalomma asiaticum (assembly GCA_013339685.2). Taxonomy (NCBI): domain Eukaryota; kingdom Metazoa; phylum Arthropoda; class Arachnida; order Ixodida; family Ixodidae; genus Hyalomma; species Hyalomma asiaticum. Next base: position 4,454,372 of record CM023482.1, on the reverse strand, counting down.
ACAAACAGGGCGGCGTGATGATTGAGCAGATGCTTCCGGGTTTATTTTATGCTGATGATATTGTCTTATTCGCGGACAGTCGAGATGATATACGACGGCTGGTGAATATATGCGGGAAGGAAGGCGAGGCTCTAGGACTAGGATTTGGTGTAACAAAATGCGGACTGATGGTATTCAATGATCCCAACGACCAGGCGGTATCCATACAGGGCCAAGAAATACCGAGAGTAAGCGAATACAAGTACCTTGGCGTATGGGTAAATGAGGATGATAGATACATGAAGGTACACGAAAAAGCCTTGGCAGCAAAGGGAAAGAGGAACGCAGCAATAATGAAGCACAGAGCGTTATGGGGACACAATAGGTACGAGGTGCTTAGGGGTCTGTGGAAAGTGGTAAAGGTACCGGGGCTTACATTTGGGAACTCAGTGGTGTGCATGAGGCCAGAGATACAATCAGGAATGGATGTGAATCAAAGAACTGTGGGAAGCCTCGCGTTGGGTGCCCACGGGAAAACGACAAACGAGGCTTTAAAGGGCGATATGGGATGGGCGAGTTTTGAGGCAAGGGAAGCGCAGAGCAAAATAAGGTTTGAAGAGAGGCTAAGGAATATGAAAGAGAGTAGGTGGGCAGTGAAGGTGTTCCGCTATTTATATAGAAAGAGCGTTGACACGCAGTGGAGAAAGAGAACTAGGAGGCTCACCAGTAAATATACGGCTCTAAGAGAACTGACAACAAAGAGCGTAAAGGGAAAAGTCAGAGAGGCGGAGAAGATTTACTGGAGGGCAGCGATGGAAAAAAGAAACCAACTCTGAATAACTACCGAGAGGGCAAAAACGAAATAAAGAGGGAGGCATTTTATGGTAATTCAAGAGGAAGCGCTTTATTGTTTGAAGCGAGATCGGGCTGCCTTAGAACGCGTATTTATAAAGCGAAATTCTGTAAAAAAGAAGAAAAATGCACATGCTGTGAGGAAGATAGGGAAACGACGGAGCATGTTCTGATTGAATGCGGAAATATCCACCCAGGTGTACGCTTGGGCACCACCTTACAGGAAGCCTTGGGTTTTAGGGCGAATAACGGGAAGCTGAACATAGCGGCGACTGAAATAAGTAAGAGACGGTTAGAATACTGGTGGCAGAAAACTAGAGGGAACGGACAAAAATAATTATAGGGAAAAATATGGACTTTCTGCCTTAAGGGGCAGGGAACTGGGCTATGAATTTCCGTTTTTGCTATAGTATGATCGATTTGATTGAAGTAAATTTAAAAGGCATGAGGAAAATTTAAAGAGAGGAAAAAAAAAAGTTCTACGGGCCTGGTGGTGCACAAGTCACCGCCCCGTTACAAAGGGGACGCTCATAGCATCCATCCATCCATCCACTGTGCGTGTGTGGCGCTAGCGATGACCCCGTTTCAAATCATGTTTGTGCCCTATTTGTCTACTTGTAATGAAACCGGCGGCACTGTTTTTTGAACGAACGCCTGGCAGCGGTTTTTCAACATGGGCGAGCGGTCGTCTGCCGTAGTTGTGCGGGGCCCTCCCGTTCCTGACAACCCGAGAGAGATGCTGCTCTCCTTTCTAGAGCAGTATCCCTTCCTCGATCAGCAATCGTTTTAGGCGACGGTTATGGACCGAGATTACTGAAGTGTTGAACGCGGAGGGGCCAATACATAAAACCTGCGAGCAATGGCAGCTTTGGTGGCGAAAGCAGGTGCTCGCGGCGCGGCGCGACTCCAGAGCCATGGAGGAGGCGCAAAGGTGAGTGTGGTGGCGTCCGGAAATTTTGTCCTGCTAACTGCATGTACTTTTGCAGCAGTACGGGGAGTGGGCGGCTGCCAGATTTCCAGGGCCGTATTCTAAAATTAATGGCGACTGTGACAATCGCGGGCCGGCGCCGCCTCGACTACCACACGGTAATTTCTTTACTTTTTCGATGTTATTGCTTCCTACATGGTGCAGATTTATAGTTTAACCATATATGGTGTCGTAGCGAAGCGTGATGCGGCTGAAGACCGCAAACACAGCAGAGATGTTATGGAGCTTCAGTGTGTTAGGTAAGCATAACATTTAACTCATATATGACCAAAAAATGCCCTCAGCACGCATGTAGGCAGACATTAATGAGCGGGACCATTAACAGAGCTGTGAAATGTTATACGAATAGTACTGCGACTCCCATTACCACAATGCACACCTGCATCAAATACTTACTTTACAGTGGCAATAGCTCGTACTTTGCAATACACCAGAAAGGTTGCACTGTTTGTATGTGGTGAAATACATACCTTTCAGTGGCTTTTTACGCTGCTCCAGCAAGGTGAACGTCTATTCAGGTGGTTGGTTAAATGGGAATACCGGTGTTTTTTTCACCATGTTCTGATATTGGTGTTTTCCGATAGTACTGACAATCCTGTGGCAGCTAGGGTTGTTCAGTTCGCTCAGAAAAGCACAAACAATTTTAAATAACCGATTAAACCATCTGTTCAAACCAAAGCCAAAACGGGTAGACGCCTCAAGCAGTGTATGCGATGTCACAGCCTCACCGCCATCTGAAATATGTAGCTGGTGTCAGAAATATAACAATGGTGAGTTAAAAAATTCGAAAATTTATTTTTGGGATAACTAAATTACTTGCAACTGCCTGGCTTGGCATATATTATTAGATTACTGACGAGACAATATACATATACTGAAAATTTCATTCAGTTCAGCAGACACTGCAAAATCGCCGGATCTTCCAGTTGAGTGGTGGCAGCAAAGAATGTTATCTTTACTTTCAGGAGATCCATGGGATAAGAACAGCACTTGAGCGCATGGCTGCTGCAGCGGAGGAGCAGGTGCAGGTGCAGCAGCAGCGCGAAATCTTTCAGGAGCTCCGCACCATCAGGGCCCAGACAGCAGGCATTGGCGGTGCTCTAGAAAAGCAACAAGGGGGCCAGGATTAATTTTCTTATGTTATGCTTATTTATCCTTACAATTATTTATTCTTACGTTTATATGTACATAGCTGCAAGTCCAGCATGTTTTAAAAGTAATTGTTTTTCTTTATATTTATGTTTCGTTCACTGTGAGGCCACCATGTATGTCCATTTCGCTATCTTGCATCACCTTTTTTAAGCACTAGTCATCTTTGTACTGCTGTAAGTGGGGCAGGTTTTACGGGTATTTGTGTTGTATTTATGTGTCTTCTGCTGCAAGCTCATCATGTGTCACCGTGCCTTGATTCCTGGGGTTTGACGTCCCAAAACGATGCTACGATTATGAGAGACGTTGCATTGGAGTGTTGTGAAAATTTCCACCATTTGGGGTTGTTTAGCGTGCACTGACATTGCACAGCACACCGGCCTTAACATTTGGCCTCCATAGAAATGCAGCCGAGTACCACAGCCACTAGACCACCGTGGTGGGGGAGGGGTGGGTGTCACCGTGCCTGCTGTGTTTCTTTTATGTGCAATGTTTATTCTTGCACTGCGATGTCGTGGTACCACAGCAGAAAATTTATGTAGTGCTAGTGTCGCAACGTTAAAGCGCTATGTTCAACTTGGGAGGTTGTCAGTTTATCCCAAAGTAGCACATCTCACAATGTTCCTTAAGCTTGCTATACGCCTTCATCATGCACACCCCCTTAATAGAAAAAACGTGCACTGCAGTACATCATGGCGCTATGCTCCTTATTTCATAACGTACCACAGCTCAGTGGAGTAATGTCACTCTTGTTAGAAAACAAATACCGGTAAATGTGCAGGTTGTACATGCCAAAACACCAATATGATTATGAGGTATGCCGCCGAGGTGGGCCGCGGTTGTTTCGACCAGCTGAGGTTCTGTTACCATAGGTCGGCAGTGTGGGAGAACACTCACTCACATTCACTCACCATAATTTTTCCAGGACCCGCACTCACGTCTATGAAATGAGTGCAAGTGAGTGTGAGTGAGTGCACTCATGAGTGAGTGCGCTGACCTATCTCTGTTACGTGCAAAAACACGTTACAGTACAAAGGCGTTTCACGTTTGTTCCCATGCAAAATGCGAGTGCCACGGCCACGGCTGAAACCCGTGTCCTTCCCAGGTCATCAGCCAAGTACTATAGCCACTGCACCACCATTGCGCACGACGTTATAAGAATGTATGACTAGCACACATTTCAATGCAGTTGAGTCATGGTTTGACAACTAATCTCCCATGATTTCTTCCTCTTTAAACATTCAGTGGTACATTGCCAAAATTTGTGTTTAATATTTCATAGCTCCACTGTTTTTATGCTGTTTTTCATTACAAAATGTCAACGTTAACCTTGCTGTATGTTGCTTGTTTCGTTTTGTTGCATTGTGTAGGTTACATGCCTCCTCTCTAATATCACCTTTAGTTAGTGGCATTCATGGTGTGAAGAAAGCAATAAACTGCTAATGCAATAACCTAGTTGTTTCTGTGACAATGCAGTCACCACGGGGTATTTATTAGGCCTGGATGATGCGGCGAACCGGCCGAGCCCAAAGCATAGAAGAGATGCGAGGTGACAACCCACAATCGATGAAGAAGAAACCCATGTGATGATGATTATGTACAGATGACGAAGAGTAGCGCATTAAGTGCCCACACTAATTTCCCCGGCGCGAGAGCGGCCAGCCTGGCCGCAGCTTAAAGGGACGGAGGCCGTCTTGCGAAAGGCTTCATGCGGGAAACATGAACGATCTCTGTAGAACGGCAGCGACGGTCAGTTGGAGCAACAACGGGTGTCACACGATAGTTTACAGGAGACGTCTGGGCCAACACGGTGTAGGGGCCGATGAAACGAAATTGAAACTTGTCGCACAATCCAGGAATCCGGATTGGTGTCCGGAGGAGCACTTCGTCGCCTGGGCGAAAAAATACCATGCGACGACTGGCATCATAGCAACTCTTGCGATCCTGTTGACTCGCTTCGGTGTTGATGCGGGCGAGCTGGCGAGAACGCTGGAGACGGGAGATGTATTCCTCACAGGAGGACGAAGGGGCTTTGATGGGCCCAGCGAAGAAAGATGCGTCAAGGAAGAATGAGGGCGAGCGGCCGTAGACAAGATAGAAGGGCGAGTAACCGGTTGTGCGTTGGACGGCGGTGTTGTACGCGAATGTCACGAACGGTAAAAGGGCGTCCCAATTCTTGTGGTCCGGTCGTATGTACATGCTTATCATGTCGGAAAGCGTTCGATGAAATCGTTCGGTTAAGCCATTGGTCTGCGGATGGTAGCTGGATGTTGTCTTGTGTGTGGTTCCAGATGCTCTGAGGACTTCCTCTACGAGTTGCGACAGGAATGCTTTTCCGCGGTCGCGGTGTCAACCAAAGCTTGCACATGAACACCTTCCACTATAACCATAATCATATTACACGGACATGCTGGAGGAATTTCTGTCTTTTCGTGCGATGCAGCTTTTCCTCCAAAAGCTGCGCAAGTCAGTTTTCCTGGCGGCGATCAGCGAAATGAGAGGCTGGTCGCAGGGGCGACGTAGAACGACGCAGTGGTGACGGTGAGCGGCGTCTGCTGGGACGGTAGTCGGGAGTCGTGTCACACGTTGCACTTGGCGACACAGAGCGGGTGGGAGGCAATGGATATGGACGGCGTTGGAACGGGCCGCCCACAGAAAACTCGTCCCGTTCTGATACGTCGTATCCGCGGCGCTCGTTTTGCTGACGCTTACGGCAGAAGCGTGCAATATGGCCACGATATCCACAGTAGTAGCAGATTGGACGAGTCTGTCGCCATTGCGGATAGGGCCGAGCGCTAGGCGCGGCAGGTGAGATGGCAGCCAGGTGCGCGGGCGTCGGTTGCGGAGGCATCGGTTGCACTATGACTGGTGGCACTGCAGCAACCTGCGCATATGTTGGCGGGGGCCTCGGGTTTATGGGCTCCGCGTAAGCAGCCCCAGCCACGGACGCCAATTCCTCCTTTACGACCTCTCGCAAGGTGGCACTGGAAGGGTGTTGAGGAAGTGGACTAACTGCGAAGCCGAGGGACTGCAGCTCCTCGCGTATGATCGTGCGGATCATCGTACGTAGTGACGGGTCTGTGTTGGATATGTTGTCGGTTGTGTCCGAGTGCAAACGTGCGGACTCAAGTTCGTCCAGGCGCTGGCAGGTGACGACGATATCGGCAACGGTGTCAGGGTTCTTGATGGCCAACGCATTGAATGCAACAGACGCTATGCCCTTGAGAATGTGTCTAACCTTGTCAGCCTCGGTCATGGCGGCATTGACGCGTCGACAAAGGGCGAGGACATCCTCGATGTACGACGTGTACGACTCTCCGTGTTGCTGTTTACGAGTGTCAAGCGTCTTCTTCGCAAGGGCGGATCGAACGGCCGGTGTCCCGAAAACTTGTCGAAGCTTCTGCTTGAAACACTCCCAGTCGGCAAAGTCAATCTCGTGGTTGAAAAACCAGGTTTTGGCCACTCCCGTTAAGTAAAAAGAGACGTGGTGTAGCTTGAGTGGTTCGTTCCAGTGGTTGGTTGAACTGACACGGTCGTAGTGGTCAAGCCAATCCTCCACGTCCTCTCCGCGGAGGCCAGCGAACAGGTGGGGGTCCCGCTGGTGGCCGTTGACAATTAAATAGGGAAGGGGTGCGGCAGTCGGGGCCGAGAGGGCCGATGTAGAAGGATTGGGCGGCGCGTCCTGCGACATCACGGCGGACAGCTGGCACAATCGGCGACCGGATCTGAGCTCCAGGAGGTAGATCGGCGTGGCAGATGACCGAGGACCGAACAGCACTCTCCACCACTTGTGACAATGCAGTCACCACGGGGTATTTATTAGGCCTGGATGATGCGGCGAACCGGCCGAGCCCAAAGCATAGAAGAGATGCGAGGTGACAACCCACAATCGATGAAGAAGAAACCCATGTGATGATGATTATGTACAGATGACGAAGAGTAGCGCATTAAGTGCCCACATTTCCTCTAATTTTATATCTACAAACTAGCTACTGTGCATGTAGGTGTAGCTGTAAGTGCCATATTACGTGATATTAGCACCCAACTGCTGACGTGTGACAGAATAAAAAAGCGTTTCACAATGCACATATTACACAAAAAAGTAGCACCTGTTGCAAAGAATTTTACAGTTAACAGTGCACAATGAAAACCTCATTTGTGGAAGTACACAACAGCAGCCCACCTTTGCACACTGAACATAGCTCTCTTGTTTGGCAGACTGAAAAAATGCTGCGTGTGTGCTAAGGAACTCACCAGTCCTCTGCACGTCGGAAAAGGCTCACAATCACCCTTCATTGCTCCCTTCTCTGGAGAACGAGCTTGTGTTTCTCCGCAGCTGGCCATCCTCCAGCAGACGAGCACTGCCTCAAACAGGAGCAGGCGGCATGGCCCCACCATCGCTGTCCTCGGCAAACACCGGCTCTCCAGCCTCCAAGGTAATGTTGTGCAGAGCAGCACAGGCAGAAACGATACCCGCTGCTCGATCAGGCTTGTAGAGAAGGGCTCGGTAGCGCTGCAAGCAGCGGAACCTCCTCTTGGGTACCCCAATGCACCTTCCCACAACATTGCGCATGGAGGTGTGTTCCTTGTTGTACTCGCACTCAGGGGTGCCTGGAGCGAGATTCCCAGGAATTGGCGTCAGCAACCACGTCTCCAGGAGATAGCCTGAGTCGCCTGTCGATGAAAGGTGCAAGTTGAGTGCTGTGCCCTTGTTAGTGGCACATTTCTCAGTGCATGCAGAGCATGTGTAATGCAAATGAATAGAGGCGAAAGGACACACAAAGACGACATGGCATGGCGCTGACTTCCCACTATCTTATGAAACACAAACCCTTACACATGCACACATGTTGTTGCAAGGGAAGCATCATAGGCGTGGCCAGACAGAAACTGTATTTCTTTGTTAGTACTACACAAACTTCACACACAGACACCTAACCACCTAATAAGCGTAATTATGTACCATTGTGTTTGTTACTTGTTTTACAGAGGTCACCCTTTAAGGCGTGGCATACATCCACACCTGCCACACTGATATGGAAGATTTCCAGACTCAATCTCTGTATGGCGATAATGGTCTTCAGTAGGAGATATTGTAGCATCAGCCTGGAAGGCTGACATACACTCTACAGGAGCTTAGTGGGGTGCTACAGGCCACATGAACTGTGCAGTAGCTTTGCCAGTGAGCGGGATTTCCTGCACAAAACTTCCATATTTCCTTGGTCTACCACTGTCAAGCCTGGGGTAACCTGCAGGGAGCAGACACCGCTATCACAGTGTTTCCTTTGGTAGTCTTGCAGCAGGCGGTTGTGTGGGAATGTTTGTATAGTGGAATGCCTAGTTACAACATTGATGTGCACTCAAAATTGTGTTATTATAAGCAATAAATGTTACAGACTACAGCGCGGGGAAGAGGAATGGCCAAAAGCCCATTACCACTCTGTGTGCTTCACAGCACGACAATGTGAACAACACCCTCCCCAATCTCTCCCTGCAGTTGTAATATCTTCATCACAATCCTTCACTTCACTGACCAAGGGGACTAAGCATGGAGTCCTTTCTAGGAAAGCTAGTCAAGTTCTGCAAGGTAACATTTGGAGCCCCTTTTCTTTGTTTCTCTTTTCAAAATGGGCTCTAGCTTTGGAGGGTGGCACAATATAAGAGGGGCATAAAGACTCTAGAGGAAAAGCTTTGGTCACTCGTGATGGTCAAAGTTGGATGCCAGCCCAGTCCATGTTGTTTGTTTATCTCCATTGGTCTGGTCCTTTCTGCAGCATGTAATTTGCATACAAAAAGCAATGTGGCAATTAGCCAACGAGCGGATTATTGTTATGATTGAAGTGTACTTATAAAATATCTGCTTTGTTAACACAATCTGTTCCTTTAAATGCATATTTAGTTAGACCCCCTAATAGCCAGTGGCTATGGGTCTAACCGGTGTTGTGTATTTTCATGTAATAAGAGAACTTGAAATAAAAAATGATTGACTGATTGATTGAATGGTACATATTTGAAACACTTACCAAGGACATAGTCTCCTAGTTCAAGTTGCGAAGCGAGCTGCTCGCACAGGGGGTTCATGGGACGACTCAAGGGACTGGGGGTCAACTAAGATGCGAAGGTCAGCAATGCACACCTGCAGGCATGATACACAACACCGTTGCAGAGACGCTTGCAGGCAAAATGCTGCAGTGTTCAAATTGAAACCACGAGAGTAAAACCTTCACCCATTAAGCAGCACCACTTCTCGCCATGAACACTACGTTCGCTTGTCAAATGGCGTTAATTACTTCTGTGTCAATCTTTCCATTCCTCTACTTCATTTCGAATATGGCAGAGAACCCAATACACTGCATGGCGTGGGGGAGCCCCGGCAACAAGCTAAACACAACATTTGCATAAGAGTAAACACGAAATTTAATCACTGCCAAACAAAATGGTTGAGGAACGACAAAAGCAAATTCGCCACTAAACCTTTTGGAAGTACACATGCGAAAATGTATGCAGCAACCCAGGAAGTACCCTCACAGCTATCACTGGCCCACTTTTTTGCCACCTTGCGGTTCGACCACAATTAGTGACTCAGAATTCCATATCAGTTCTTCTATACGCGCAGGTGAGACACCGAAATCACAGATTTGATGCGGCACACGCACTCGTGCGCACTGTGACCATCGATATTCTTGACATACATTCTAAATCTTAAAAACGACCGAATGCACAACAACCGTCTCCCCTCACCTCCGCAATTGGAAAAAGGAAAGAAAAACGTGAGCACAAACACATGGAGCAGTACGTCCCTACACATTCGTCCCACCTGAGCATGTTTGGGAACGGGCACACTGACAATACCTCTTACGATGATCAATTAACAACCGAAACTACAATTAGGGGGAAAGTATTCAAACAGGGTACTTACGACCATGACGTTCAGAGCATAGTAACCCCTCCGGGTCATGTAGCTTTCCCTGTCCCCCAGGCTGAGGCCTTGCGGCTTCTCTATGGCTACAAGCGTGCCCTCGACGCACGCTAGTAGCACGCCCGGAATGCACCCCCGTCTGGAAAATGCCGCCTTGGACCTTTGGCAGCTGTCGTCAGGGAGAAGTGCAGCAACTTTTTGCGGGCAGCAACTGAAATAATTGCCTCCGACACCTCGTGAACAGTGGTGTTGACAGCTGACTGCACCATGCCGATCAGCTCTTCGCAACCGACACTCTTCTGAAAGCTCCCGGTAGCGAAAAATCGAAGCGCGCGCAGAAATTTCCTCTCTGTAGAAGGCCACTGCCTGGCTGGCGCCCAATAATGGGAACAAGTTCGTTGCACGAACTACGCACTTTTCGTTTAGACAAACGAAAATGCTGCCGGAATTCCTCTTCTGTCATCTCCTCAAACGTATCTTTCCGGACGTCATCTCTGCGTGGCTGCAGCAGCCGCGCAGGCAACTCGAAAAGGCACGTACGAGAATGGAAACGCCATTTTCTCGGACTGCGAGCGCCGGATTGAGTTGGAACGGATTTAGCGCCCGCGTTTCAATCCAATCCAAGCCTTTCGAAGACCGTTTTGCATCCGTTCCTTCGAAGAGACGCTCTCGGCGTCCGTCCGTCCGTGTTCGTTCCAGTAGCAGACGACACGGAATGATTGACAGCAACTTGACGTCACAGCTCACGTGACATTTGACGTCACGGCGGTCGTCATGGTTCAAATTGACCAATCGCGTTCGACTCGATAGGACGGAACGCCTCCGTTCCACCGTGGAACGTGTATAAGATTGCGCCCCTAGTGACTTGTCAACACAGTCGGACGTACGTCAGGGCGTAGTTGCCGCCCTGACGAAGACAAGTCCGCTTGTCGAAACGTTGGCTCCTGCGATATTCCCTGTTCTAAATCGTATTTTGCGATTTGTTCATCAAGTCATAGTTAGAAATATTTCTACTGGATCGAGCAAAGTTAGAGAAAATGATGCCGGGTGATATTAGAACATAAGTATTGTTTATTATACTGCTATGATAGCGCTTAACATAGACTAGAAGCGCTGTCGACGTTACACTGTCACAGAATAGCGCCCATTTCATCGAAAAACCCGCCGTCGAGCTAAAGGGAATAGCCGAAGAAAACCACAAGGAAAGAAAAGTGGCGCGCGCGGAAGAGGCGCCCAAAGTCACGCCTCAGCTTACTGAACCTCGAAGAATCGCGAATTTTGTAGAACGCGTCAGTGAGTCGTTGTGGCGAGCGAGCGCGCGAGTCAGACGGAGGCGGAGAGCGCGTACCGATGCTCCTCGCGCCTTCAAGGAGTACTGACACGATTGCGCGGCGGCGCGAAATATACACTTTTCGTTTTCTAGCCATGTATGCTCAACGCCCTCCGCACACGAAAGCTACGAAACACGTACAAAGTATTTTAGTTTGGTTTTAAAATTTCGTTCGCCAGCACTGCAAGCCAACAGAACGATGATGCGTGGACACTGTCTCTGAAAATCGCCTGAAATCGCTGTCAGAGTCGCTGGACGACAGTGCAGTTGTCGTTGTTTGCGTGCCCGACGTGTAACTGACCACTGGCGACAAAGTTTCAGTGACGTTATCACGAATTGCTGTCCCTACCTGACTTTGACGTACGCCCGCCTGTGTTGACACGTCACTAGAAAGCCGCCCGCTCGAAATCGAAACCGAAAGTGGGCTTCTACCCTCCCGTCCAGTCCGCGTCTAATAAGTTCCGCACGTAACTGTGACATGTTGCACCAACAAGGCCAGAAATCTACCTTAGCTGTTAGGGGAGCCGAATCAAAAAAAATATATTCATTGCGTTGCGAGGCACCGCGATAGTCTTTTTGGGGTTTTCCACGCCAGTGCTTCTCCCGCTTCTTGCTTCACGACCCGCCGTCATTCTCTCTATCTCCCTGAGACAACCGTCTCCCCTCACCTCCGCAATTGGAAAAAGGAAAGAAAAACGTGAGCACAAACACATGGAGCAGTACGTCCCTACACATTCGTCACACCTGAGCATGTTTGGGAACGGGCACACTGACAATACCTCTTACGATGATCAATTAACAACCGAAACTACAATTAGGGGGAAAGTATTCAAACAGGGTACTTACGACCATGACGTTCAGAGCATAGTAACCCCTCCGGGTCATGTAGCTTTCCCTGTCCCCCAGGCTGAGGCCTTGCGGCTTCTCTATGGCTACAAGCGTGCCCTCGACGCACGCTAGTAGCACGCCCGGAATGCACCCCCGTCTGGAAAATGCCGCCTTGGACCTTTGGCAGCTGGCGTCAGGGAGAAGTGCAGCAACTTTTTGCGGGCAGCAACTGAAATAATTGCCTCCGACACCTCGTGAACAGTGGTGCTGACAGCTGACTGCACCATGCCGATCAGCTCTTCGCAACCGACACTCTTCTGAAAGCTCCCGGTAGCGAAAAATCGAAGCGCGCGCAGCAATTTCCTCTCTGTAGAAGGCCACTGCCTGGCTGGCGCCCAATAATGGGGACAAGTTCGTTGCACGAACTACGCACTTTTCGTTTAGACAAACGAAAATGCTGCCGGAATTCCTCTTCTGTCATCTCCTCAAACGTATCTTTCCGGACGTCATCTCTGCGTGGCTGCAGCAGCCGCGCAGGCTACTCGAAAAGGCACGTACGAGAATGGAAACGCCATTTTCTCGGACTGCGAGCGCCGGATTGAGTTGGAACGGATTTAGCGCCCGCGTTTCAATCCAATCCAAGCCTTTCGAAGACCGTTTTGCATCCGTTTCTTCGAAGAGACGCTCTCAGCGTCCGTCCGTCCGTGTTCGTTCCAGTAGCAGACGACATGGAATGATTGACAGCAACTTGACGTCACAGCTCACGTGACATTTGACGTCACGGCGGTCGTCATGGTTCAAATTGACCAATCGCGTTCGACTCGATAGGACGGAACGCCTCCGTTCCACCGTGGAACGTGTATAAGATTGCGCCCCTAGTGACTTGTCAACACAGTCGGACGTACGTCAGGGCGTAGTTGCCGCCCTGACGAAGACCGCTTGTCCGCTTGTCGAAACGTTGGCTCCTGCGATATTCCCTGTTCTAAATCATATTTTGCGATTTGTTCATCAAGTCATAGTTAGAAATATTTCTACTGGATCGAGCAAAGTTAGAGAAAATGATGCCGGGTGATATTAGAACATAAGTATTGTTTATTATACTGCTATGATAGCGCTTAACATAGACTAGAAGCGCTGTCGACGTTACACTGTCACAGAATAGCGCCCATTTCATTGAAAAACCCGCCGTCGAGCTAAAGCGAATAGCCGAAGAAAACCACAAGGAAAGAAAAGTGGCGCGCGCGGAAGAGGCGCCCAAAGTCACGCCTCAGCTTACTGAACCTCGAAGAATCGCGAATTTTGTAGAACGCGTCAGTGAGTCGTTGTGGCGAGCGAGCGCGCGAGTCAGACGGAGGCGGAGAGCGCGTACCGATGCTCCTCGCGCCTTCAAGGAGTACTGACACGATTGCGCGGCGGCGCGAAATATACACTTTTCGTTTTCTAGCCATGTATGCTCAACGCCCTCCGCACACGAAAGCTACGAAACACGTACAAAGTATTTTAGTTTGGTTTTAAAATTTCGTTCGCCAGCACTGCAAGCCAACAGAACGATGATGCGTGGACACTGTCTCTGAAAATCGCTGAAATCGCTGTCAGAGTCGCTGGACGACAGTGCAGTTGTCGTTGTTTGCGTGCCCGACGTGTAACTGACCACGGCGACAAAGTTTCAGTGACGTTATCACGAATTGCTGTCCCTACCTGACTTTGACGTACGCCCGCCTGTGTTGACACGTCACTAGAAAGCCGCCCGCTCGAAATCGAAACCGAAAGTGGGCTTCTACCCTCCCGTCCAGTCCGCGTCTAATAAGTTCCGCACTTAACTGTGACATGTTGCACCAACAAGGCCAGAAATCTACCTTAGCTGTTAGGGGAGCCGAATCAAAAAAAATATATTCATTGCGTTGCGAGGCACCGCGATAGTCTTTTTGGGGTTTTCCACGCCAGTGCTTCTCCCGCTTCTTGCTTCACGACCCGCCGTCATTCTCTCTATCTCCCTGAGACAACCACTTTGCCGCGGTAAAGAAAAGAGAAGAAGGGTGAAGACGCGCACTGGCCAAACTACACGTGACAACGGGACGAACACGGCGGAAACCGCCGCGTCGCAGACGCGATAATCAGGCATGCCGCCTTGTATTCGAAATCAGGAAAAGTGCTGCATCGCGGACATTTTCATCGCGTCACGTTTCACGAGAGGGAGCATCAGCAATCTGTTCTTAAATACATCGGCGATCCGAGAACCCAGACGACTTCGCAATGCTTTTGTAGTAGACCAAGGGGTCCCGAATTCGAATCACCTGTCCAGCCACAAGTAGTGGAAAGCAGTGAAATAAATTGTTATTCAAAGTTCTTTTTTTTCTGTTTCTTCCACTGCAACTGCCAGTTTAAAAAACGCAGTTTTAATTGCAACGGCCATTATATCATAATTGCAAGTAATTACCGCCTCCAGTTGCAAACAGCGCCATTAATCCCACTCACACTTACCTAAATGACATTGCATAGCTAAAACAATTAGGAATGCCATACACTGTTACGTAAACGCCTACGCGAATTTGCTATCTGTTAAAAACTTGGCTGCTGACCGAAAAGATGCCGGTTCGATTGCGGACGTTGCGGTCGCATTTTTTACTGACGCGAATATGCTGATTGTTGAGCTGTGTAGAACGCATTATAGTACACACTAATGAACCAAAATTTTCAGAAAACTCCACTAGCACTTGCCTCATAATGATTAATTATTCACAATATAGTAGACTTAAAAATTTTACATATAGAAATGTCTAGTTGGAATCAGACGAGAAGCGGGGGTAATGTGTTTGGATTCATATTCTAGAGGCGCATAGTGAACGACGACGTAAACACAGAAAAGACAGGGCCAGCGCAGAGTATCACCTCAAGTTTATTCTTGATAAAGCATTATATATATATATATATATATATATATATATATATATATACTATCAGAAAGTCACAGGGACAAACATAGGATTTATTCTGACGTTTCGGCTGGATGCCGGCCTAAAGTCTGGCCTCCAGCCGAAACGTCAGAATAAATCCTTTGTTTGTCACTGTGTCTTTCTGATAGTATATTTATCCCGATAGCCAGGAAGAACTTTCTTTGAGATATATATACATATATATATATATGGCCGGAACGCGCACCGCGTTTGCCGACGCCATCACATGACTGCTGAGAGAGTATAAGGCGGAGAGGCCACAGCGTCTTACACCAGCTTCTTACACGGGCCGTAACGCGCTAGCACAAACGCGTTAGAAACGCGCAGTCTTTCGTTAATGTTGGGTTGTTGTTGTGGTGGTTCGGTTAGGAAAGGACGCTAATTTCTGCAGCCCATGTAGGGAGCACGGCTAAGCGTCCGTGGGGGTGGGGGAAAGGGAGCGAAAGAGATAGAGAGGAGAGAAAGGCCGTAATGGAGGGCTCCGGAAATTCAGACCACCTGGGGTTCTTTAACGTGCACTGACAACGCGCAGTATACGGGCCTCTGGCATTTCCGCCTCCATCGAAAATGCGACCGCCGCGGCCGGGATCGAACCCGCGTTTTTTGGGTGGAAGCCGAGTACCGTAACCACTACACCACCGCGGCGGACAATGTTGGGTATTTAGTGTCATCGTGGTGCATGTGTCTATGTGCGCAACCTTTCTCAACAGGCATTACATGTAAGGAGCGGTCGCATTTTCGATGGAGGCGAAAATGCCAGAGGCCCGTGTACTGTGCGTTGTCAGTGCACGTTAAAGAACCCCAGGTGGTCTAAATTTCCGGAGCACTCCACTACGGCCTTTCTCTCCTCTCTATCTCTTTCACTCCCTTTCCCCCCACCCCCACGGACGCTTAGCCGTGCTCCCTACATGGGCTGCAGAAATTAGCGTCCTTTCCTAACCGAACCACAATCATCATCATCATCATGTAAGGAGACTGAAGTGGCTATAGAAGACGTTATCAATGGAAAATCCCCAGGGCCTGATGGCTTGACAGCGGCTTTTTATAAAGCATTCTCGTCGCAGGTAGCCATGATACTGGAACGCGTTTTTAAGGAGGCATACCAAATTGGATGTATCCCACCGTCTTTCAAAAGAGCGTATACAGTCCTGATACCAAAAACTGACGATTATAATATGCTTAACAAAGTTACAGGTTTAACAAAATTTGATACTGGGCTAGATGGTGCATGTTCATTATCACGGTAATATACGCGCAGGAATAACATTCATATTGACAGGAGGAGACAGGACAAGCGCTCACTTTCATCTACCTTTATTTTCGGCTACGACGACAAATATATACACGTACCACACGTATGCTCCATCAGTCAAGCACATCGCCACCGTCATCCGACATCACATATCATTACACACATCCGTCTAGATATTTTATCTCTCCTTTTCTAAGATTAACAGATGTTTCACTAATGCACTCTTTGCCCTTCTGAAAATAAAATATGCTTCTAACAGTTCACGTGCCGTCTGTTCCCTTCCCCTACCAAGAATTTTCGTTTCTTTCCAGCTTGGCTCGCAATCACTACATTTTGCACAATGTTCTGCCATATTACTTCCACCGTTCTTAACAGCGCGTGCGTGTTCCATTGCCCGGTCATTGAAGCAGCGGCCTGTTTGTCCTATATACGATACACCGCACGTCATTGGAGCCTCATAGACCACTTTAGTGGCACACTTAGCATATTCTACGCCGTGTTTTTTCTCGCATTCTCTTGTTTTTACTCCCTTTCTTGACACACGTGAACACAGTTGCCCTAGCTCCTTCGGCGCAGAAAATACCACAGGCACTCCGTACCTGTTCGCCACCTTTTTCACATGGTGTGCGATTCTATGTACGTACGGTATTACCACCGGTTTGGTGGCGGTCCTTTTTTCTTTCTCAACCACTTCTCCGAACAGTGACTGCTTTGTCTTTCTGAGAAGGCCCTCAGTGACAGATAGAATCACTTCCGACGGGTAGTCCGCCGAAATCAACCGCTGTACTTGCCTAACAAAACTTGAGTGCATTTTGTGCGGGCAAGACTTGGCCACCGCCGATCCTAAGAACATATGGATGATAGCCCTCTTGGCAGTCTTGGACTGTGCAGAACAGTAGGCTAACGGCTCTTTTTGGGCACGCGGGGCATACTCCCAACATACATGGTCGTCCCTTAGTGTCATGTTAATGTCTAAAAACTGTAGCGACCCTTTTGATGGTAGCTCGTGCGTAAAAACCAAGCCCTTCCCATTATCTCGTAAGCTGTCCAAGATGTTACCCACAACTTCAGTGTACGTCATATCGGTTAGCTTGTCTAAACAAAAAAGATAATCGTCCACGTACCTAAACACTTTCTGCACACCTTCTCCCGCAAAAGAGCGCTGAAGGTCGCGGTCAACGTAGGCAAAAAGGATATTGCACAATACTGGGGCCACGCAGGAGCCAATGCAAATACCATTCTTCTGGCGATAGAAATTACCCTCAAAGGAGACGAACGTTGCATTCAGGTAAGCCTGAAGGAGACGCAAAAAGTTATCTACCGACACACCGCAGGAGTTCTGGAAATCAACCACCTCTCCTCCCTCTATTGCATTCCTTACAGCAATATACAGGTCAGCATGGCGCCCAGAATAAAACAAATCTTCAACGTCTACAGAGAAAACAAAACCTACTGACGAATTACCCTTGAGATACTTCACAACTTCGTCAGAATTCTTTGTAAGAAAGGGGTCACAAACCACCAGCGACTTCAAATGTTTCTGTAAATATCTGCTCAGGACATGCTGCCACATACCGCGCTCACTCACAACAGACCTAAACGGCACGTTCAGCTTATGTGTCTTTGCCGTAAAGAACACATTAAGGCCATTCCCCTTTGTATTAACAATATCACTCGCGAACCTGCTAAGTTCCAAGTCCCTGCACAAGGCAGCCATTTTGCACTTCACCTTGGTGTGACTAGGCCTCAGAGCCTCGAAGTTCTTTCTGATCGCCTCCGTCGCTCTTGTGTTGTAGTCACCCTGTTCCATGACCACGGATCCTCCTTCTTTATCGGAAAGCAGCAGGCACAGTTTATTGCGTTGGAAGTAGTCCACCACCTTCCCCAGGGGATCCTTGCCACTCCTCGTAGTAGCCGTACCTCCAGCCTTCATGAGCGCATCTACGCCATCCAGCAGGCACTTCTCGTGTTTTTCCTCTGGGGCCTTTCGTGCTATCTGTCCGTTCAGCGAGTTAATCTTAGAAAAGGAGAGATAAAATATCTAGACGGCTGTGTGTAATGATATGTGATCTCGGATGATGGTGGCGGTGTGCTTGACTGATGGAGCATACGTGTGGTACGCGTATATATTTGTCGGCGTAGCCAAAAATAAAGGTAGATGAAAGTGAGCGCTTGTCCTGTCTCCTCGTGTCAATGTGAGTGTTGTTCCTGCGCCTATATTACCGTGATAAGTTACAGGTTCCCGACCAATTACGCTGACAAACGTCGATTATAAAATTTTATTGAAAATATTAGCTCGGAGACTACGAGGGGCTATTAGTGATCTGGTAGGGCCGCATCAGACCTGTGGGATAAAGGGGAGATCTATATTTGCAAACATCCATGTGGCTCGGAGCATACTTGAAACATGTGACGCAGATTTGAGAAAAGTCGCGATGGTACAAGTTGATTTAGAAAAGGCATTCGATAGGGTATGTCATAAGCTCCTCTTCTCAGTACCTGAGTACGTTGGGGTAGGCTCTTTGATAACTAAAGGGGTTCAGATGGCATAGGACGATTGTACGACGAACCTCATTATCAACCATGAGCTAATACATAGGATTGAAGTGCGCTCCTCTGTGAGTCAAGGGTGTCCCTTGTCACCTCTTTTGTTCGCGTTGTACCTAGAGGCCCTATGTAAGAAAATTATTGGTAGTCCGGATGTGCGTGGCTTCAGCTTAGAGGGGTGTGAAGTACGTTTACTGGCATACGCTGATGATATTGCTGTTTTCTGCTCGGATAAGGAGAGCGTTAGAAATTCTATGACAATTATTCGCGCCCCGCCACGGTGGTCTAGTGGCTAAGGTACTCGGCTGCTGATCCGAGGGTCGCGGGATCGAATCCCGGCCGCGGCGGCTGCATTTCGATGGAGGCGAAATGTTGAGGCCCGTGTGCTGTGCGATGTCAGTGCACGTTAAAGAACCCCAGGTGGTCGAAATTTCCGGAGCCCTCCACTACGGCGTCTCTCATAATCAGAACTGGTTTTGGGACGTAAAACCCCACAAAACAACAAACAACAATTATTCGCGATTTTTGTGCCATGACAGGTAGCAACGTTTACCTGAATAAGTGTGTGGGGTTGTGGCATGGTCGGTGGCTGGCGACACCGCATGTTTTTGAAGGTATACAGTGGACGCTCACACCTGGGATTTATCTTGGTGTACCATTAGGCAAGTATCGGGCCACCAATGATTGATTGAATGGAAAGGTGCAGGAGTTGAAAACTCAAACTGACAAATGGACAGGGCATCACCTTTCATATTTGCTCGTGCGGCCGTTTGCAGAGTCTTCTTGGTGAGCAAGCTATGGTATCTCATGCAAGTCGTCAGCTGTTCCAGATTCAACATTAAGAAATTTCACAGGGTATTCGCTGTGTTTGTGTGGCAGTCACAATATGAAAGAACAAGTAGAAACAATTTGTTTCATAAGTTAAGCCAGGGGGATTGTCGCTACCGAACTTATTCGTAAAGCAACCGGTCTCCAGATGTTTGTTTTTACGTGACACTACAGACCCCTCTTGAGAACAGTTATTGGAATCCGATTGAGCAATGCCTTGCCTAACTTTGTTGTATCGATAACAGAGGGTCGAGGTTATGCATCGAGAGAACTGTATGAGGTAGTGTGATGCCTCTGTCGAGTAGGACATCGGTTACTGCAGTCAAAAGGTGGTCCCATCAGGTACTGGAGGCGACGACAGGAGATCGGCGTAAGTAAGTGTTTGAGGCGGCAAGCGGACGTCGGCGGCGGCAGTAAGGCGGTTGGGTCGTTGGTCGATTGGGTCCACTAGGGGAAGATCGAGTCGTAGAGTACTGGCGGAACAGTCTATGAGAGCTGAGTGGGCGGAGAGGAAGTCGTGACCAAGGATGACGTCACGCGGGCGTTGGGCTAGAACAGTGAAGAGAACAACGGCATGGCGATCAGCCATGCTAACGCGGGCGGTACTCATTCCAATAACAACAGCGGTTCCACCATCGGCGGCCCTGACAGCCTTAGTGGTTGCTGGCGTCAGAATTTTTCTCAATCTTCGGCGAAACTGAGCGCTCATATGATTGATAGGTGCGCTCCCGTGTCGATAAGTGCGGTCACATGGACGCCGTCGACGTGCACGTCAAGTAGGTTCTGTTTGGTCGGAATTGTCAACAGAGGATTTCGTGCCATGTCCAACAATGCAGCGCCACCTCCAGGAGCTGCACTGCCTAGTTTTCCGGCTGGCGAAAAATGAGTGGCGAAAAATGGTCGGGGAAGATGGTCGTCGAGGTTGAGGCGAGCGAGACTGGCGGCGTTGGGGCGAAGGTGAGCGGGTGTAGCGAGGCTGAGCAGGGAATTCTTCAGGGGCGACGTGTTGTGAGCTGCATGGGTACGGGTGAGGACGGCGTGTTGGTGCAGAATAAGGGGCAAAAGAATTCCAGGATGGAGTCCAGGGGCTTCGGAACTAGCCAGAAATCTGTCCGACGCGGTGGCAGTGAAAGCAAATAGGTTTGCCCTCAGCAGTTGGCCATTCAGCTTCGTTCCTAAACCGGGGAGTGGCGAAGGTTGATACGGGACGGGATGGGGCCGCAAAGTTGGGGCGGACATCGGAGCGTGGTGGAAAAGACACCACATGAATGCCCATGTTGTTAATCTCCTCGCGAACGACGGCTTGTACTAGCGGAACCGGAACTACAGGTTCCGAGAACGTCTTGACTTCGGCAGTACTAGGACAGGCGGCCTCTATTTCACACCGTACAATGGGTGTAACGTTGTCATAGTTAGCGGACGTGTGAGAAAAACCCTCACATGACGACGTCGCTGCGGTGTTGGGCAAGCGGGCGAACTGATAGACGACGATTCGTCGGCTTTTGGCCTGTTCCAAACGACGGCATTCTTTCAAGACGTCGTCAACAGTGGTGACATTTGTGAAGACGAGCAGATTGAATGCATCGTTAGCGATGCCTTTCAGAGTGTGAGCTACCTTATCTGCGTCCGACATGTTGACGTCGGCCTTGTGACATAGATGCCGCACCTCCACCATTATGTTATGCACAAACAAGGCTATAGACCTTTCCAATAGAGCCCTCCTGGGCGCCGCCATGAAGCCATGCAGTGCCGCTAGCGACGTCTAGCGGCGGCCCCACCTTGGGCTGTTTGCTCGCCGGGCTCCCCGTGCGGGCGCGTGCATTCGTTTGTGTTTTTCAGCAAGATCTTGCTTTCGCTCTTTGGAAATATCGTGGAATTATTAGGAAGGTTCATTTGTGAGTATATGGGATCTGACTGATGAGCAGGACAGTTGTCATCGGCATTGTTTTGCGCGTTATTGCGCGGGCAGAGGCGGGATGAGCAGGGCCGGTTGGTAGCAGTAAAACTGGGAAACCGGGAACCGTGTCGCCTCTTCTTTGCTTGAGTTCCTGTTGTAAGATGACTCGCTTCATAATAAAAATACTGTTGCTTTTCCTAACAATGGTGCCACTCATTAAGGCGAGAGCTTTAATGTCTGAATGAGAGTAACCTTAATGTTTCAGTCAAAGTGTCCTTAAAAGAGGGTGGTTAGAAATTATGGAAAATAATCACATGAAGCCGTACCTTGAGAAATAAGTGACTAATCATGTAACACGATATATCAAACGAACCCTTAATTTAACGCGGACATGACTCAGGCATAATCAGCATGATAGCCAGGCTTTAAGTCATCCTCATGACTATAACTATGAAAGTGAGCATGTCCAGAAATCAGTGATTGAAAATCGCTACCTCATGTTTGTAAGTCACACAAGTTAGGTTAGAATAGTTACGATAATGAGAATGCACCGTGATAATTACCAAATCACGATTAAAAAATGACCTGACTTTGCAAAGCATGTAATTAATGACATATAACACAAGGAACAGCTTGAAACTGTAAAAAGGCGGTCGAGATGGGTGTCAAACGAAAGGTGCATCTCGAAGGATATTATATTGGTCCCAGTCACGTTCATGACATGACATGATGTCCTCATGTCATGCTATGCTATGAGCATGACTCTGGAAACATAATACTATAGGAAGGGGATCGATATGGGTGTCAAACAAAAGGTGCACGTCGAAGAATGTAATATTGGTCATCGTAACATTCATGACATGAAATGTGCATGTCATGTGCCTGGCTCCGCAAAATAAATGTGAATGAAGGAGGTCAAGATGAGTGTCAAACAAAAGATGTAGGTCGAGAGACGCGATACGAGTTAGTCATGTTCATGACATGAAATACATGAGATGGCATGAACATGAGGAAGGAAAAGTAAAGAAGGGGGTCAAGATGGTTGTCAAACGAAAGATGTAGATCGAGAGAAGCGATATGAGTTAGTCATGTTCATGACATGAAATACATGACATGACATGAGCATGACAGAGCAAAAATTAACGGAAGGGGGTTAAGATGTTTGTCAAACGAAAGGTACAGCTAGAGGGATGTGATATAAGTTATGATCATGCTCATGATATCAATTACATGACATGAGCATCATTATGCAAAAAGCTATGACAGGGGGTCGATACACATTGTAAAACGAAAGGCACAGGTGAAGATGTGATAAGAGTCGTAGTCATTTTGATGACATGATATGATCATGGCCCGACATGATTATGACTCAACATGAAAGCTTTAAGGAGGTTAACATAAGTGTCAAACGAAAGGTACAGCTCGAGGGATGGGATATGTTATAATCATGTTGATGACATGAGATGATCGTGGCTCGAAATGATCATGACTCAACAGGAAGGCAAACTCAAGAAGTAGTGCAACGGCGTTCGGACACTGACACTAAGGCAAGTAAACTTTAACGATGTGTGATAAAGTCAGTCAGTAAATGCCGCACGTATATCTTTGTGCAAAACATCGTAAAAATGTTGTGGAATGGTGTATAAGCCATGGCATATGTGCGGCATTTACTCAACTAAAACCAGCGCTAGATAGCTACTCTTGGCCGGAGTTCCTTCATGTTGGTTAACTGTCGGCATTGTGTGCTGACTTTCTCAGTAATGAAAACGTTTGCTAATACATACAAACCTCCCTGGCATCTTGAGATAGCATCGGCTCCCACGGTGCGTGAGACATGGATCTTCCATCTTATGGTCAGGTTTCCCATTTATCGCAGTCATGGTAAAAAAGGTATTCATTCGGCTCTGTTTTAGCAGCTTGTTTCATTATCGACTTTTCTTCTTTATTTATTATTTTTTTTTGAGGGAAGCGTCCGCGTCACGGGATGTGCTGAAGCACGTTTGCCGTTCAACAAAACACGCCCGCCTGGTTTGCTCTGCGCAGGACCGGCCCGCACGCTTGTTCGCTCTGCATGATTTTTCTATTAGCTAGGTGGATGGCCATTTAAACGCGCGAGAGTAAACGCCTTCGTCCCTAAAGTATATATATATATATATATATATATATATATATATATATATATATATATATATATATATATATATATATATATATATATATAAGTACCAGCTAGCACACACTAGAAAGACAAATAGGGACTGCTGAGAGAGAAGCGTAGAGCCTTCCTCCAACAAACCACAAAGATTCCGGGAATGTGCGTACAGCGGCTCACATAAGGAGAAGACGGACCGTTTTTTGGCTGGTGCTACAGGCTGAAAGTCAGTGAGGAAGTGAAGAGCTCGTCGCACAGGCCGGAGGCATACAGCAGCAAGGACAACAGCAACAAAAAAAAAAAAGAAAGAGGAATGTTCGTACCAAAACCCCTTGCTTTGCTAGTATCTTGAAACGTGTTTAGCTCTCATGGTTGAACGAATCAAGTAGGGAGAGAACTAAAGGAGAAATCTGGGAACTTCGTGCCATATCCTAAGAACGGCACTGACTAGGGTTGAGTGGGTGTTGGCGACACCAGCGTTAGACCGCGTGGGAACATGAGCGGTGCGGCGTTTTGGTGCGCGTACGTGAGTGAGTGCGCCGCCGCACTCCTCCTGCGCAACGTTGTGCGTGCTGCACAGCTGTTTACGTGCAGCATTTCTTTTCTTCTGTTTGTGGGTGCAACCGTAAAAAATACAGTGATGCCCTATCGATAGGCTGTTCTTAAAGGACATTTTAAAGCGCTCTAGGGAGCGAAAAACAGCGCGCGCACCGTGCAAGCATGGCAAAACGTATGGGCGGCTCGGTGCAACAGTCCAGCGAAGGGGGGCGTGGCCAGAAGAGCGCTGTCCCGCGCGCTAGCAGACGACAAAACAGGTTCCGGCTCGCCGGTGCGAGACTGCCGATGGAAAGGTCTATATATACTTGTATTTACAGGCTCCACCATAACCTTGCAGCAAAATGACCGTGAAGTTATCGAGGCCTTTCATATTAGAAGAATGGGGGACGCATGCGTGAGCCAACCGTCGATTTATTTGACAGACAAGGAGTATGCTTATCTGCTTGGCACATGCAGCGTCAAGTGACATGTTTTGAATATGTTCTTAAGAATGTCCACGTGTTGTTGCTCATTAATGTACTTTACTGTCCTTCTTATGCGCATGTCTGTTATGCCTTGCTGTTTATTTCCCGTTTGGGTTTTTCGAAATAAATATTTCAGTTGCGAGACAGCGCTCGTCCTGTGCACTCTGTGTTTTCTTACGTCTTCGTCTTTAGCGCTACGTCAATCATGCATACTTTCCAACTAGCCCAGCTTTCTATTCTACTCCCTGGCATCTTGAGATAGCATCGGCTCCCACGGTGCGTGAGACATGGATCTTTCTTCTTATGGTCAGGTTTCCCATTTATCGCAGTCATGGTAAAAAAAGTATTCATTCGGCTCTGTTTTAGCAGCTTGGTTCATTATCGACTTTTCTTTTTTATTTATTATTTTTTTTTGAGGGAAGCGTCCGCGTCACGGGATGTGCTGAAGCACGTTTGCCGTTCAACAAAACACGCCCGCCTGGTTTGCTCTGCGCAGGACCGACCCGCACGCTTGTTCGCTCTGCATGATTTTTCTATTAGCTAGGTGGATGGCCATTTAAACGCGCGAGAGTAAACGCCTTCGTCCCTAAAGTATATATATATATATATATATATATATATATATATATATATATATATATATAAAAGTACCAGCTAGCACACACTAGAAAGACAAATAGGGACTGCTGAGAGAGAAGCGTAGAGCCTTCCTCCAACAAATCACAAAGGTTCCGGGAATGTGCGTACAGCGGCTCACATAAGGAGAAGACGGACCGTTTTTTGGCTGGTGCTACAGGCTGAAAGTCAGTGAGGAAGTGAAGAGCTCGTCGCACAGGCCGGAGGCATACAGCAGCAAGGACAACAGCAACAAAAAAAAAAAAGAAAGAGGAATGTTCGTACCAAAACCCCTTGCTTTGCTAGTATCTTGAAACGTGTTTAGCTCTCATGGTTGAAGCGAATCAAGTAGGGAGGGAACTAAAGGAGAAATCTGGGAACTTCGTGCCATATCCTAAGAACGGCACTGACTAGGGTTGAGTGGGTGTTGGCGACACCAGCGTTAGACCGCGTGGGAACATGAGCGGTGCGGCGTTTTGGTGCGCGTACGTGAGTGAGTGCGCAGCCGCACTCCTCCTGCGCAACGTTGTGCGTGCTGCACAGCTGTTTACGTGCAGCATTTCTTTTCTTCTGTTTGTGGGTGCAACCGTAAAAAATACAGTGATGCCCTATCGATAGGCTGTTCTTAAAGGACATTTTAAAGCGCTCTAGGGAGCGAAAAACAGCGCGCGCACCGTGTAAGCATGGCAAAACGTATGTGCGGCTCGGCCTAACAGTCCAGCGAAGGGGGGCGTGGCCAGAAGAGCGCTGTCCCGCGCGCTAGCAGACGACAAAAACAGGTTCCGGCTCGCCGGTGCGAGACTGCCGATGGAAAGGTCTATATATACTTGTATTTACAGGCTCCACCATAACCTTGCACAGCAAGAACAGCCAGCGTTCGGTTATCACTTCGTGCTCTTCTTCTTTCGACCAACCATGAAAGACACTCGCGTATGTGCCGTAGCAATATGCTCGTCCTGCCGAACTCTTCATATTTCTAGCGTGTGTTACGCAGGGAAGAGTATAAAGGGGTATCTGTCCGCTGCGTAGCAATAATGCGTGTGTTTTTAAACGTCGGCTTGTTTTTGCAGCCAGTTTTATCGAAAATTGTGGACAGTGTTGGTTTCTAACAAACGAAAGAGGTTGCTATACTGGACGATGTAGCACTGTTGGGGACGATCATTGCGCTCTGTCACAGCTCACTGCAACTCTGCGGACCTTTTGGCGAACGAGCGTTGGAATATTGAGACGGAAACAATATCTGAAGGCCACGGCGGTGTGTAGCCTGTAGCCGCTTCCCGACGCTTGAACGCATATGCCATGAAAATAACCGTTTCGCCGTCCCATGTGTTACTGCGCTCCACACGAAACCACTAAAGTGGTCTCCTTTCCGCACTACATTCGGTGTCGGCACACCTGTGGACTTTCTTTGTATTCCCTTTTGATGTTTCTTTTCCAACTAAAATTGTTGTCTTGCGTAAACAGCGTTGACACCTACCCTTGCAAGTCTTTCCTCTTTGAGGATCACGCGTGCACGGTCCAAGTCGCCCAATATAGTTACCGGCCGGAGAGAAGCAGGCAGTCCGTGCAAACCCCAGGGCGTTCATTACACTAGCCCCTGTAGCGCTTGCCACGTTATGTTTGGACTGTACATGTAGTGCAACGTTGCCGCTGCACTTCCAAAATTTCTACATTCCGGTTTAGCAATTTCCTCTCGATCTTCCGTGGGCTTAGATGCTTGCTTAGCTTATTTCGGAGAGGGACATACATCTTCACTAACTTACAACAGGAGCTGCTCTACAACAAGAGCGAGAGATCATCCAGCGGGGATGAAAACCTCACAGGAAGCGGCGCCAGCTCACCTTCCTGCATGCAAGTAGTCCAGCAAGGACGTTCAATAAAACTTATTTTTTTCTCTCTCTCATCCCGTTTGACGAGAGTTGTGATGTGGGCTTGTTGGTGGTTCATATTAAAAGCTTTGATGTAGCGCAAAAACAACACACGGACACGAGATGAGATGTGGTGTCCATATGTGCCTTCTCGTGTCCGTGTGTTCTTTTTGCGCTACATCAAAGCTTTTAATATGACTAACCCTGTTGCTTCACGTCAAATTTATCCATCCATGCCCTCGGCGCAACAGCACAGGTGGACACACCGAGCATCTTTGAGGCGCGCGTGCTAAACTACAATCGCTTTAGAACTGTGTGGCAACAACCTGCAGGAGCCTGCGTGTGGCAGCTCAGCGCGTTGTTTCGCCGCGAGTGGAATAGATGGCGTGACGCGCAGTCCAAATATGGCGGCACGCGTCGAACTCGCTGTGTTTTTGTCTATAGGACGAGCGTAGTGGAACTACCGCACGACACTCCCTGCTACTTCAGTGATGGATGCCTTCAAATTGATGCGTAGTTCACTTTCTCTGGATTTTCAGGCTATGTCAGCGAGAGGCTCGCGCTGTCCTTGAAGGCAAGACTATGACTGTCACTACCTTTGTACATTACATTCGGAGCTTACGAAAAATGGGCAAGCCTGTTGAGTTGCGTCACAGAAATTACCCAGTCAATATTTGTGATAGCGTTTCTAATCCCTTCCGTGCATTCCTTCTGCTAGCGGACAATGTACTCCTTTGTGGGGTTTAACGTCCCAAAACCAGCCGCGATTATGAGAGAGGCCATAGTGGAGGTCTCTGGAAATTTCTACCACCTGGGGTTCTTTAACGTCCACTGACATTGCACAGCACACGGGATGGATGCTATCAGCGTCCCCTTTGTAACGGCGCGGAGACATGTGCGCCACCAGGCTCGTAGAACTTCTTTTTCTCTCTCTCTTTAAATTTTCCTCATGCCTTTTAAATTTACTTCAATCAAATCGATCATACTATAGCAAAAACGGAAATTCATAGCCCAGTTCCCTGCCCCTTATGGCAGAAAGTCCATATTTTTCCCTATAATTATTTTTGTCCGTCCTCTCTAGTTTTCTACCACCAGTATTCTAACCGTCTCTTACTTATTTCAATCGCGGCTATGTTCAGCTTCCCGTGTGTAGGGTGGTGCCCACACGTACACCTGGGTGGATATTTCCGCATTCAATCACAACATGCTCCGTCGTTTCCCTATCTTCCTCACAACATGTGCATTTTTCTTCTTCTTTGCTGAATTTCGCTTTAAAAATACGCGTTCTAAGGCAGCCCGATCTCGCTTCACACAATAAAGCGCTTCCTCTTGAATTATCATAAAATGCCTCCCTCTTTATTTCGTTTTTGCCCTCTCGGTAGTTATTCAGAGTCGTTTTTTTTTTGTCCATCGCTGCCCTCCAGTAAATCTTCTCCGCCTCTCTGACTTTTCCCTTTACGCTCTTTGTTGTCAGTTCTCTTAGAACCGTATATTTACTGGTGAGCCTCCTAGTTCTCTTTCTCCACTGCGTGTCAACGCTCTTTCTATATAAATAGCGGAACAGCTTCACTGCCCACCTACTCTCTTTGATATTCCTTAGCCTCTCTTCAAACCTTATTTTGCTCTGCGCTTCCCTTGCCTCAAAACTCGCCCATCCGATACCGCCCTTTACAGCCTCGTTTGTCGTTTCCCGTGGGTACCCAACGCGAGGCGTCCCACAGTTCTTTTATTCACATCCATTCCTGATTGTATCTCTGGCCTCATGCATCTCTGGCCTCTGGCCTCGCGAATCCTCTAAATGCTCGCCACCTAGCGGACGCTCCTGGAACCAGCCGATCCAAGGTCGACGTCGAAACGCGGCATGCTATCGCACCACCGCGCGCTGTAAGACAGCACTATAGTTCCTTATCGACGCCATGCCGCCTCGAAGCAGCCCGAAAAAGAAAGAATCCTCATCAAAAGACTTTTGTTGCGTGCCTCAGTGCGTGTCATCGCGATGCAGACAGCAACACGTCGTTTCATCGGTTACCCAAA
Source organism: Hyalomma asiaticum (assembly GCA_013339685.2). Classification (NCBI taxonomy): domain Eukaryota; kingdom Metazoa; phylum Arthropoda; class Arachnida; order Ixodida; family Ixodidae; genus Hyalomma; species Hyalomma asiaticum. The sequence continues at coordinate 4,425,158 of CM023482.1, read as the reverse complement.
GAAGCAGACGACGCTTCGCGCAGGGCAACATGGATTAGGAACTTGCGCATCGGCAAGAAGGTGACAGGAACTATGCTAGTTTGTTCGAGCCACTTCACCCGCGACGATTTCCTCCTCCCCGTGAGTACACAGGTTGTGTTCGCGCGTTTATTATCATGCGCGCTTTTCGAAGAGCCGGAGTGTAGTTTAGTTTAGGCAAGCGCGTGAACAAAATAGTGACATCGTTTATGCGTGTATATCTGGCAAAGTTTTTTGAGCGTGCGTATGCTCAGCTTGAACCGCGGTAACATTATTCTGACGTACTTTTGCCGCATGCATTGTAGTAAACAGATGAAAACCGAGCTCTTGCCTTCGTTCGACGCCTTCGTCCCATACGCGCGCTGCGCCTCGTAATTTGTTTGGTGGTTATGGAGGTAATTCTTAACATAGCGCGTTTGCGTTTCGAGTTCATCTGGTGACAATTTAGGATTTATTGCGCTCGTACCAACTTTTGAGCCCTCGACGTGTTTACCGCGCCTCTAAGTTTGTCTTAAGGCACCGCGCATAGAACTGCACTCTTTTTAACACGTTTATAAGTGACGCATTTGTACTCAACGGAGCATCGCCGCGCACAAATGCTTTCACCTTCCGGAGAGGCCTGCTACGTATGAACACGTACCTGCCTTCTTCAACTTCAGGCTCGCTGGAAAGGCTTTTTATCCTTAAGAAAATCTGATGCGGGTCTGCGAACAAGTGCGACGTTTGAACACACAGCGCAATTACTTCCGTCGTTTCGCCGCTCAAATCTTTTAGACCGATTAATATGAGATTTTCAGCAGCAAGAACCATTTCGCATTCGACGAAGCATGGGAATTCGAACCCGCAATCAAGAAACTTTAGCACAGCGCTAAGCAGAAACGCGGCAGTGACCCTGGATATAGAAGCCATCTATGTTTTTCTCAGCAATGTTGCCAGATGAACCACTTTTTCTGGAGTTGCGAATGGCTGTCTCGAATTCGTCACGGTATGATAGTGAGAGCAAAAGGTATGTCGCACAAGTGGCCGTCGGCGTTTTTTTTCCTCCAGTAGCGTTATGTTGCTTGGCTTCCAATGTTTCTCCGCGTGCCTTCTAACTTGTGGTTTAAATGTTACTTTCTCTCAACCCCTTTCTCCCTGCGTAAAGAAAGTCGCCCCACAATAGAATAGCTTTCGATGCCTGAACAAGTGCAGTAGAAGCGAAAGATTGGGCCTACTGATATATATATATATATATATATATATATATATATATATATATATACAGATCAGGATTGTATATGAAAAAACAGCTCTGGTTGCCGCCAGTTTATAACAGAATTGGCGATGCGCCTCTTAGAGGACGAAGGACGATGCTTTATTAGATCAACGTTTCGGTCGGCGCCAACCTGTCTTGAAAAAGGACGCGCTCCGACCGAAACGTTGATATAATAAACCGTCGTTCTCTAAGAGGCGTATCGTCAATTCTGTTATATAGGAGTAGTAGACCCTCGGAACTGGCAACAAAAATGGGGAAAGCGTTTATTCAACGTTCCAGGTCAGGAATGCCTATGGTTGTATTTCCGCTACTATTTATACCCGTCTGAGAGAGCTTTTCCTGAAAAGACAACAAAAAGTGAAAGGAAAAACATCAAAAAGGGAAAGAATGCAGAGAGAATAAGCAAAGAAAGAATTACAGCATATCCGCGGAGCTACGACCCGGTCGTCTTCGCAAGGTCCGAACAGGGTGCCGTCACCTGCAGGCGCATTAGCAGTACACCCGGCGCGGGAGAGGCAAATTCAGAGCAATAATCATGGCGGGCAACACTAATGAGCTTGTCGTTTGGCAGTGGAACTGTGCCAGTTTCAAAAGGCGCAGGGCTCCGCTGCAGCAGTTCGTCGCTTCTCAGGCGGTCAAACCGCACGTAATTATCTTACAAGAAACTCTCGGTGAAGCGCTAACCTTCCCGGGCTATCGAGCTGTCTCGGTGCGCGAGGAGGGAAAGCGGGGTTTGGCAACCTTGGTCGCAAGAAAATGCTCCTTTCAGGAACACAAACTACAGCTGGGCAAAAACAGGGCGGAGGTAATTCTGGTAGAACTCATCCCGAACAGCTGGCTCAGAAACAGCGTATTTATTCTGAATGTCTACAGCTCGCCGTCGGACATCCGGCAAGCGTTCGCTTCGATCATGACAAAAGCGGTGACTCTGGCTAAGGGGGCCCCCATCGTGGTAGCGGGAGACTTTAACGCTCCGCACGATGCTTGGGGCTACCTTAGGCGAACACCCAAGGGCAATAATCTCCTACAGGCGGTATCGGACTGCTCATTGGAACTGATTACGGATCCGCGGTTCCCGACGAGAACGGGCACGTCGGTAGCCCGAGACTCGACTCCGGACTTGGCGTTCGTCAAGAACGTTCGTACAGCAGGGTGGCAAAATCTGCAAGAGAATCTAGGTAGCGACCACTTCGTGGTGGCTATTACCCTAGGTGTCAATGCGGCTCCCCTCAGGGAATTTAAGGTAACGGACTGGGATGCCTTTCGAAAATTGCGAAGGGAGGACCAAGCTGAATACGGCAGCTTAGAGAGCCTTCTTGCAAGGCTCAAGGAGGATGTTAATGCTGCAACCAAGGTTGTCAAAACGGACCTGAAAGTTGATCGGATGGATTCTCACCTCGCGCACCTCTTAGAGGCCAAAAATTCCATCCTAGCCCGGTGGCGGACGCAGAGGCTCAATCGCAGACTCCGAAAGAAAATTGCGGAACTCAATCGCGAGATCGAAGCTTATTCTATTGAACTATCCAAACAGCAGTGGGACGAAGTATGTTCTTCGGTTGATGGACAGATGAGAGTGGGGGGCAAATGGAACCTCCTTAAACAACTACTTGATCAGTCGCAATCCAAAGGTAACCAGAGATTCGCTATTGACAGAATTGTACATAGTGAAAAGGCGAAAGGTGTGTCTGAAACAGCCCTTCTGCAAGGGTTAGCGGATACCTATCTTCCGCTGGGTCCTTCCGGTGACGCGGACTATCCTCGTTACCGGGGGGGAACGGTGGCGGAGCTGGACGCACCTTTCACTGAACCAGAAATTTGGGAGGTTCTTCAGGAGCTCAACGGACGCTCTGCACCGGGCCCGGATGGAATCTCAAATAGGCTCCTACGTAACTTGGATAGTAAATCCATCCAGAAGCTAACCGAGGAAGTCAACAAAATCTGGGAGACGGGGCTTGTCCCCGAATCCTGGAAGACTGCCTCCGTGGTGCTTATTCCAAAGCCAGGGAAACCTTTAGCACCGGAGAACATGCGGCCGATCTCGCTTACGTCCTGCGTAGGAAAGGTGGCTGAACATGCGATCCACAATAGGGTGTCCCGGTACATCGAAATTCAAGAGCTATTTCCGCAAAACATGGTGGGATTCAGGCCTGCCCTGTCTGCACAGGACGTCATGCTCCTCATTAAGAGACAAATTATTGACAACTACACCAGAGATACTAGAGGCATACTAGCTCTAGACCTGGCCAAAGCTTTTGACAGCATCTCTCACAAGTTTGTGCTTGAGGCAGTCTCGGATATGTGTCTGGGACAACGTTTCCACGCATACGTTAGCTCCTTTCTCAGGGAACGCAGGGCTTCCATTAAGATCGGCCAACTAAAATCCGCGGAATTTACCTTGGGAGCGAGAGGCACTCCACAGGGGGCCGTCATCTCTCCTCTGCTCTTCAATATTGCCATGAAGAGCCTCTCCGAGCGACTCGCCACGGTTCGCGGGATTAACCATGCTCTCTACGCGGACGATATCACTGTGTGGTGCATGGGAGGGTCCGATGCCGAGGTAGAGCAGGCACTTCAACAGGCACTCAACGTCACGGAGGGCTTTCTAGTCGGTTCGGGATTGAGCCTCTCGCCTGCCAAGTCCGAGTTGTTACTTTACCGACCCACCCGACAAGGGATGAGGAACCTCACTCCTCTAGAGCAGATTCCAATATCTCTATACACACGTGACGGGCAGAGAATCCCCAGGGTAGACTGCATCAGGGTGCTCGGACTGTTGCTGGAGTCGAAGGGGCGCAACTCGCAGATTATAGCTCGCATCACTTCCAAGACGGAGAACATGCTTAGGCTCATACTCAGGGTCTCGAACCGCAGGGGCGGGCTGAGCGAGAGCAATCTCCTTCGGCTCTACCATGCGTTTCTCATGAGCCACATTAATTACGTCGCTTCAGCGCTGCACTGGTCCAAAAGGGAAGAGGCAAAAATCGACGCACTAATGCGCACGAGTATAAAGCGAGTTCTAGGGTTGCCTCTCAGCACGAGCACCGAAAAGCTCATACAACTGGGCATGCATAACTCCCTCTCGGAGGTGATCGAGGCGCAGAAAATGGCTCAGGTAGTGCGCCTGTCGTCCTCGCAGGCCGGTAGACGTATCCTGGAGTCAATTGGCTGCGGTCTTACACAGATTCGCGAACGTAAAGTGACTCTACCGTCTTCTATCAGAGGTACATTTGCCGTAGCTCCACTTCCCAGGAATGTCCACCCGCAGTACAATGTAGGACGCCGCATAGCTCGGGCCCGTTCCTTATTGAAGTCAGTTGCAGACAGCCCGGACCTCGCTACGTTTGTCGATGCAGCACAGTACGGGCGTTCTGATCGCTTTGCAGTGGTCTCAGTCGATCATAGTGGCAAGCTCCTATGTGCTGCGTCGGTTAGAAACGTTTCGGCAACGATTGCTGAGCAAATTGCCATTGCTGTAGCAATGAAGGACGCATCGCGTCCACATGTCTTCACGGACTCGCGGTCCGCTGCCAGAGCTTTCGCCTCGGGCTCGATCTCGCGGGAGGCAGCAGCTATCCTCGGCAGCGAGGGGGCTGCCGGGTTTCACACCATAACATGGTTCCCGGCCCACATGGGGGCCAACGTACACCCCGATGTCCCCAACGCCAATGAGTTTGCCCATGACCGTGCGCGAGGTTTCACTCACCGCGGCGGTCCCGGCGAATTCGCGGGCGGGGATGCCGGCAGGTACAGGGACCCGCTCCTCACTTTTCACGAGATCGTGACTCATTATCATCTCTCTCGGAGGGTCTTTCCACTTCCTCACCCTAAACTCACTCGTCCGCAGTCTTCGGCCTTCAGGATGCTCCAAACGGGGTCTTTCCCTTCGCGAGGCAGGTTTAGTAACTTCTCGCCCAATGTTGAACCGCATTGTCCGAACTGCGGAGAGGCTTACTGCTCACTAGCTCACATGCTCTGGCAATGTCCTGCGTTACGTGACACAGAGTTCAGCAAAGAAGAGGACTGGGAGGAAGCCCTGAGAAGCGGCGACCTTTCGGTTCAACTTCGGGCTGTCCAGAGAGCCTGCGAGAGGGCGGAGGGCCACGGTCTTCCTGTCCCTGCGTGGGAGCGGCCCGCAACTGCTACAGGATCCCCCTAAAAGGGGACGTCCAACTGCAGTTTTTCAGGACAAAAATAAAGTTCTGTGCCTGCCTGCCTGCCTGCCTGCCTGCGGAGTGAATGATGATGAGTGGGCGAAGTTCGGGAGGTTCATCGTAAATCGTGCCGAGTTCCGGATTAATTTAGTTAACGCGCACGCTATGAATCCTCATGGTTCAACTATGCACAAGTAAAATCTCCCACCGGCACCTCATTGCAAGGCAAGATCCAGTGCCTATATATATATATATATATATATATATATATATATATATATATATATATATGGGCTGACGGTGAACGCTTCTCCAACGCGAGCAGTCGGTATTCCTCAATCAAGAAATTCGCTAGGAGACGCTGCCTGCGCCAACGTTGTCTCTCGCGGGTGAGGGCGCGTTCTCCTTCTTTGCGAGCTGGTAACTAAGAGCGTTTCCATAGCCAACGCGCGCCTTTCGCTATCTCTCTGTCTCTCTGTCTATCTCTCTCTCTCACACAAGACAGCAGAGGCACGTGCCGGGAGGCACGCGCCAGGAGAGAGAGAGTGAGAGGCACGCGCCGGGAAGCGCGCGCCGAGGGCGAGCGCGTGCCTCCCGGCACGCGGGTTACGCCTGACGACTGACGCGTGACAAATTTAGACTAAGAGGAGCTTCGCCGCTAAAAAAAGAAAGACAGAACCTGTAACAAACGAACCGGAGATTGTAAGAACAGCCGGCGACGTGGGTCATATGCGAGCATCTTCTCCCCTCCCCTTTCCTCTCCCCTCGTTTTTTCCGCTCCTCTCTTCTTCACGAGGTGGTTTTCGTGGCCGGACCCAACAGTGATGTGCATAGTTCAGGCCACCCTCAGGTGTGTCGATGTCAAAAAAAAAAGGAAAGGAAGGAAAAAAAGAGCCGGGCCTGCGCGGAATCGCAGGACAGTGACAGCGTAAGCTGAAGGAGCGACCTTTCGAGAGGCCATTGTAAACGCTTGGGCAAACTAGTACAAGTAAAGGAGGTGGTTATCCCCTGCGCCATAACTCTGTGGCTTGGGCTTCTCTCTGCACAACGGTCTGGTGTGCCCGACGTTGCCCTGCTGCAGCCGCGAGCGTAACTCTGCGATTCACTTCTTCAGCAGCGGTCCGCATCTTGCGAGGAGGCGCCATCAGGTATATCGAAGAGCCAAGTCAGGATGCTGCCCACTTCTTCAGCAGCGGTCCGCATCTTGCGAGGAGGCGCCATCAGGTATATCGAAGAGCCAAGTCAGGTTGCTGCCCACTTCTTCAGCAGCGTTCCGCATCTTGCGAGGAGGCGCCGTCAGGTATATCGAAGAGCCAAGTCAGGTTGCTGCCCACTTCTCAGCAGCGGTCGGCATCTTGCGAGGAGGCGCCAACAGGTATATCGAAGAGCCAAGTCAGGTTGCTGCCCACTTCTTCAGCAGCGGTCCGCATCTTGCGAGGAGGCGCCATCAGGTATATCGAAGAGCCAAGTCAGGTTGCTGCCCACTTCTTCAGCAGCGGTCCGCATCTTGCGAGGAGGCGCCATCAGGTATATCGAAGAGCCAAGTCAGGTTGCTGCCGAGGCTGCGCACGTCGCCTGTCGCGTGACGCATGGAACGATACGAAAAAACTGCTTCACGAGGCAGCGCTTCGTAAAAACACATTTCGAAGGCTATGCGGAGCAGCGCCAATAGATGGTAGCAGTGGCCCTGTTCTTCACGAGGAGCGATATTGGTTACGGACACGGGCGGCGGCGGCGGACAACTACGGCGCCGTTGTTGTGATCTCATAACAGCTTACGCTGTAAAAGAAAACGGGTGGCGGTAGGTGAATACAAATGCAATGACGTCAGTGGCGATGGCGTCTACACGTCTGCGCCTGGACGGGCAAAAAGGTACACTAGCTGACGCGCCTCCACCTTTGACGACACCCAGTAGAGAAAAGGAATGGAAAGAAAGAAAGTGTTAGAGAAATAATTAGAATAAGACGGGTAAAAGATGAATGGTCAGGAAGTAAGAAAAAGAAACAAAGTAGTCAAATAGGTTTACATTATTCGCTTTGCAAATACTCGTCATATTTCAATGGTCCGGTTCCCGCTGTACATACGGTGCCGCAGGTTAGATGCTTGCCAATGATTTTATTATTGCGATGGTTCCCGGGTTTTCATTTATACCTTTCTCGATCGTTTTGAACCGGTATATTAGATATGATTCTCGTTGCTCACGTTCTCGCTTTCATTTGAAGCCCGTTTCTAGTAGTGTCAATAATTTATGGAACGAATGATTTGGGAGGTTTAGATGTTTAGAGGTAAGTAGATTTGGAATAGATTTGGCATGGACTTTGTGGTTGTTGAAGCGGAGCCTGAATGAGGTTTCTGTTTGACCTATGTACTGCATTCTACATACAGTACACTCCAGCAGATATCTGAATTATACTCTATGTAGATAGCATGAGCTCGTCGCGACGAAAATTCGTAAACTCCAACTAGATAAGGTTCCAACTCCCGTAATCCCCGAAATCACTCCATACGACTTTACCATCCCACCTGATCCGCCGGCGGATGTAGGTGGCGACCACAGATTTATCAGCGAACCATCCGGCATTAGTGTAGTGAATCTTTCAAACACCACCCTGTCCGATGACGAAATAAAGCTACTGTCGAAAGGACACAACATTTGTCCAACTACGCCTTTTTGTGAAGAATTTCATTTACTTCAAGATCTCGATAACTTTGCAAGAATTTAAGACTTCGTGATTATTTCTTAGATAAACCTTCTAGCGCTCAAAATACACAGGTGTGCCCAATAAGCGAGTGGACGCCGAACACTCATCGCGACGAGTGTCTTGATCAGTACATAGCCGCTGTTCAAAGGGATATTATGCGTGAATACCAAAAAAAGGAACAGCAAAAGGCAGAACCATACAAAATCTTAAAAAAGCATGTCTGACCGAACTCTGAAACAGGACAGACATAACAATAAAACCAGCTGATAAAGGAGGAGCAATCGTAATTCTTAATAACTCAGACCACATTCAAGAAGGATACCGACAACTCAAATGATTCCAAATTTTACGAGCGCCTTCCAGGTTACCCAACTCAGTACACGAAAACTGTAACGTCGTAACTAAATATGCTATTAGAAAAAAGGAAAATTGACGCCCAATTAACATAATTTAATGCGGCCAGCCAACCCCATTCCGGGTCGGTTTTACATCCTCCCCAAGACACACAAAATGGGCAACCCAGGACGCCCAATCGTACCCGGCATTGGGACGATAACGGAACCTATATCAGGCTACATATACAAACTAATAAGACATATCCCTACAATACTGGACTCATATGTCAAAGACACGGCCCACTTCCTCGGAGAAATTTCAAACATATGTGTGCCGGAAGGATCATATCTGGTAACTCTCGATGTATCCTCCCTTTACACAAATATCCCGCATGAAGACGGAACAGCCGCTCTAATCAGGATGTACGCGCTTCACAGACAACCGAATACTCCAGACGACCACGCGATTGCAAGTTTAGCTAGACTAGTCTTGGAACTCAATTCGTTTGAATTCAACAATGAATACTTTAGGCAAATTAGCGGATCCGCTATGCGCGCCATGCAAGATGGCACCCAGTTATGCCAATATCTTTATGGGACAACTGGAATCAAACCTTCTCTCTCAATCCCCCTACGACCACTTTTGTATAAGAGATATATAGATGATATCTTCTTTGTCTGGATGCACAGCGAAGATAAACTGATAAAATTTATAACCTCCTACAACTGCGCACACCCGAATATTAAGTATACCTATTCCTACTCTCGAACAAATACAAACTTCCTGGACGTAACTGTGAAAATTGAAAACGGCCGACTATCAACAAAACTGTATCGGAAACCTGCCGATCGACAACAATATCTTCACTACAGCGACCACCCACGTCATTGTAAGAACAACATTCCATACAGCCAAGCACACCGTTTCAAACGAATCTGCTCGAAAGATGAAGATTTTGACTCGGCCCGCCCTATGTCTAAAAACCGTCCTTGACAAACAAAAATATCCGCCACGTGTTATTGACGACGCCATCCAGAGGACCAAAACACTGAACTGACAAGACCTCATTTCAAACCATCCCACACAACGCGACTCGCAAAGTACAAACCTGTGCTTAACGTACAGCACGAATTTATCCTCCCGAATCATTCATTCCATAAATTAACAGTGACACTACTAGAAACGGGCTTCAAATGAAAGCGATAACGTGAGCAACGAGAATCATATTTAATGCACCGGTTCAAAACGATCGAGAAAGGTATAAATGAAAACCCGGGAACTATCGCAATAATAAAATCAATCGCAAGCATCTAACCTGTGGCACCGTATGTACAGCGGGAACCGGACCATTGAAATATGACGCGTATTTGCAAAGCAAATCTTGTAAACCTATTTGACCTATTTTGTTTCTTGTTCTTACTTTCTGACCATTCAGCTTTTTCCTGTCTTATTCTAATTATTTCTCTAACACTTTCTTTTTTTCCATTTTTTTTTCTCTACTGGATCTCGTCAAACGTGAAGGCGCGTCAACTAGTGTACCTTTTTGCCCTTCCGGGCGCAGACGTGTAGACGCCATCGCCACTGACGTCGTTGCATTTGTAATCACCTACCGCCACCCGTTTTCTTTCTTTCCTTCCTTTCCTTTTCTTTTGACATCGACACACCTGAGGGTGGCCTGAACTATACACATCACTGTTGGGTCCGGCCACGAAAACCACCTCGTGAAGAAGAGAGGAGCGGAAAAGACGAGCGGAGAGGAAAGGGGAGGGGAGAAGATGCTCGCATATGACCCACGTCGCCGGCTGTTCTTACAATCTCGGGTTCGTTTTTTTTTTCAGGTTCTCTGTCTTTCTTTTTTTTTCTTTTCTGATTCTCCCTGCATTCTTTCCCTTTTCATGTTTTCCCTTAATTTTCTTTGTGCTTTTAGGAAAAGCTCTCTCAGACGGGTATAAATAGAAGCGGGCATATAACCATAGGCATTCCTGAGCTGAAACGTTGAATAAACGCTTTCCCCATTTTTCTTGCCAGTTCCGAGGGTCTACTACTCATCTCTGTCCTCACACCTTCGGCCTATTCACCACCACACACACACACATATATATATATATATATATATATATATATATATATATATATATATATATATATATATATATATATATATATATATATACATATACATATAATAAGCATACCAATTTCTTTTTTTCGAATTTTTTTCAGGTAGGACTCGAAGTAGTCATTTACAACCAAGGACAACACAAACTAAACTGTGGCTACGTCATGGTTAGGGTTATTCGCAGTTCTTCGTGTAAATAAACTTGGATATCAACGGATCCGCGGTCCTTCTTTTACTTGTACATTAATAAGAAGACCAGTATGAGCGTTGCCACACAGAGAACTAACGAAACATTCCGTACCTCGCACCACTGTGCGTGTGTGTGTGTTTGTGTGTGTGGCTGAAGAATTCGCGCCTTCATCTCACTTGCTTTATTCTGCACTTGTGGCCATGTGACTAATATTGTGCTGGAATAGCACAGTTACATTGGGCCACCAGGGTTTTATTCATTTGTTTGAAAATCATCAGAAAAGCAGGAAATGTTGTTTGGCTATATAAGAATCAAATAAATAATCACGTACAGCAGTACCTTCATATTACAGTACTATGAACAGATGAGTCTCAACGCTTTACGTGAAAAAGCTCGTGCAGATTTCCCACGACACGGTATGAGAACTAGGTTGTTCAAAATTTTCACAAACACGTCTGCAAGCAGCGAGTAGAACCAGTTCCTATACAGACAACTATAAACGGCATGGTGCACTCGTATTTCTTTTCTAACTGCGGGGTGCATGTTTTGTTTAGAAAGGCGTCATCTGAACTCTTATCATTTGGAGGAGTTCGTGCCGCTTGTATTGCAGTGGATGAGACATGATTAGCGCAAAAACACGCAAACCTTAGACAGGAGACAGACAACACGAGCGCTAAACTTCAATTAAAAGTTTCACACACAACCTAGAGCCCGCAAGACGCAGCGGAACCACCGGCCTTTCCGTTTGATCATGAATGTTCAATTCTATATCAGGGTACGTCCCGTCACACCTAGCTAATCTCAACGTTTCGTAAATGTTTGTCCAGATATGAAAATGCTTTGCTCGAGAGGTGCCAGGTGAGGGGTACTACCACGCTTGTCGCCGGCGTTTCTTATGTAAACGGGCCCGAAGATTTCGCTTTCTTTCTGCGACCGCCCACGCATTCGCCTAATTCGCTGTGCCTTCTACTGTGGTCAGCCAGGTGGCCACCAGCCTCAAGAGCATTTACGTCAGCACTATGTTCTCTCAAACGGTCGTTCAGGCAACGGCCCGTTCAGCACCTGCCACACGACGGGGGTATAGAGTAAAGCACAGAAACGTGGCATTCCTCACACACATCTACTTGTCCTGTGTCGCACGCCCCGCCTTTTGCGCATATCACCAAGCGGCACATTCTCTGGAGTTTTCGTGGTTGCGGTGAAAATGACAGGAACGCCGCTTATCTGTGCCACTATCTTCAGGTGGTGCGACACATTGTGCAGGTATGGCACCGCTACAGGTCCCATCTGACTTGGTTGCTCTCTGCACTCCGGCCGCGCCCTTTTGACCTCTGCGATGAGGCTTACTACAACTGACACTATCGTGCCATCTGGGAACCCGGCATTTCGCAGCCGGCTGACCTGGTGCATAACACTGCATGCAGCCCGTTGCTCACAGGATTTGCGCAAGGCGGCTCGTAGGCAGTTCGTGGCTATTACCCATATTGTGGGCATTTACTCTGCACTACTTCCTCATCTGTACATAATCATCATCATCCTGCTGTGGTTGAGCTTCATCTTCGGTGCCTCGGCATCATCATTATCGTGTGTGGGCCTTGGCTGGTTCGCTGCTGAGTGTGCAGTCCTAATAAACGTCGTCGCTACCGAGACGTCATACTTGGTGGAGGTGGTTCTTCGATCCTCAGTCCTCTGTCCAGTCAGTCTCCCACCTGGAGCTTCGCTCGGGTCGCCGCTTGCGCTCATTGTCCGCCAGCATGGATCACGACTCCCCACCCTCCACTTCTGCCGCTACCGCTTCTGTGACACGTCAAGCCACACCTTACGTTGTCAGCAGCCACCAGCGTGACCCCCACCTCTTCGCTGGTCTTCGTGGGGAAGATGTCGAGGACTGGCTGGACGACTACGAGCGAGTCAGTTCTGCTAATCATTGGGACAACCCTCTCAAGCTCAGCCATGTCTCCTTCTACCTGACTGGCGTGGCGAACACATGGTTCTTCAATCACGAGGTAGACTGGACTAACTGGCCTACTTTTAAGGAGCATTTTCGCCAAGTCTTCGGTACACCGGCGGTTCGTTCAACAATCGCAAAGAAAACCCTCGATAATCGCCAGCAACAACCAGGCGAGTCTTACACATCGTACATTGAGGATGTTCTTGCTCTCTGCCGCCGTGTGAATGCATCTATGTCGGAGTCAGACAAAGTACGCCACATCATAAAAGGCATCCGAACCGTCGCCTTCAATGCCCTGGCAGTCAAGAACCCAGCTACAACCGCTGACATCGTCACAACGTGTCAGCGCCTGGACGAACTCGAGTCTGTTCGCCTTCAGTCTGACGCCGGGGAAGTCGGGGAATATTCTACGACGGATCCACACCTGCGCGTCATGATACGGGAGATGATACGCGAGGAATTACAATCGATGGGCTTGACATCGCCATCGGTTTGTCACAGTCAGCCTTCTGGAACTGGCTTGCGTGAAGTCATCAGAGAGGAACTGGCGTCCCTGACCTGCACTTCGCACGTGCAGCCCTCAGTCTCTCGCCCCCTAGCACCGTACGCGCAAGTCGCTGGCTCCCCAACGGGCCACGCCAACCCAACGGTGCCTGTAACAACCTACGCGTCCGTTGCTGCGGCGTCTCCACCGAACATGCCGTTAACGCCGCCTGAACCTCCATCCGCACACCTCGTAGCACTGGCTCCCGGTGCACCGAGCCCTCTGTACTACCCGCCTTGGCGCCCTGCCCGTCCCACGTGCTATTATTGTGGTTATCGCGGGCATATATCACGTTTCTGCCGCAAACGACAACAGGACGAGCGTCGGGGATACGACATACATGAACGCGACTTTTCAAGGGGAGCAGCTCCTGAGAACCGGCGTTTCTCTTCTCCTCCGCGCCGTTCTCCCTCTCCGCCCCCATCGACTCACGAACGAAGCACTTACCGTTCAGCCAGACGCCGCTCCCTTTCGCCGTTTCGCCGGTCCACGTCAACACTACGGCCCGTCTCACTCGCATCTAACGTTCGTCCGGAAAACTAAGTGATGCAGTTTTTGGAGGAAAAACTGCACACCTACACAGGACTGAAATTCCTCCAGCACGCCCGTCCAATGTTCTTTCAGTATTTGTCGAAAAGGTACACGTCGATGCTTTGGTGGACACAGGTGCGACAATTTCCGTTATTCACGCTGATTTATGTTCCCGTCTCAGAAAAGTCACGACACCGTACGATGGACCGACGTTAATTGCTGCTCAAGGGGACATGGTCCGCCCTTCTGCTGTTTGTACCGCACGTGTACAAATCGACGACATCGTCCACCATATACAGTTGGCTGTGCTGTCCCCGTGTTCGCATCAACTCATTTTGGGGTGGGACTTTCTCTCAACTGCCTCCGCGTCTATTTGTTGCGGGCAACGCGTCGTGCACCTTACCGACACCGACTACTCGCTTGGGGAAGACACTTACACGTCGTCACACCTGATCGCTGCTGAAGATACCGAACTCCTCCCCGGCCGACCACGACTCATTACCATTACGTCCAGAGACATTGACAAAGGTGACGTCTTGATTTCCCCGTCTTCCCGCTGCCTCGCGAAAGGCATCGCTTTTGCACCAGGTGTGGTCCGGTTTCACAATGGCAATGCGCTCGTCACCGCTACGAACTCAACGGCGGAAAAAATCCTGCTCCCACAAAGCACCACAGTGGCTTGCGTGGCCGAAACAGGGCCTGTTTGCGTTGTGCCACTTAAACCTGCCACCTCCGGCGACTGTCTTCTCGGTGCCACCGCTTCTCCGTCTTCCCTTACTGCAGCCATTAGCAGTGACCTGACACCTTCGCAAACGCAGCAGCTGCTTGCTTTGTTAAAGAAATACGAGAATTCTTTTGATGTATATTCGTCGACTTTGGGCCAAACAACCGTTGCAACGCATCGCATTCAGACAGATGGAACATCTATCGTGCGCCGACGTCCGTACCGCGTGTCTCTGGCGGAGCGAAAAATCATAGAGGAAAACGTTGCCGACATGCTACAACAGAACGTGATCCGACCCTCAGCTAGCCCTTGGTCATCTCCCGTCGTTTTGGTCCGGAAAAAAGACGGTTCGGTACGCTTCTGTGTAGATTACAGGGCCCTCAATAAGATTACCCGAAAGGACGTATACCCCATGTCGCGAATTGACGACGCCCTTGATTCGCTTCAAGGAGCAGAATACTTTTCCAGCCTGGATCTGCGTTCCGGCTATTGGCAGATCCCCATGCATGAAGCTGACAAAGAGAAGACAGCGTTTTCCACCCCAGATGGTCTTTTCGAATTCAACGTAATGCCTTTCGGGCTATGCAACGCACCTGCGACTTTTGAGCGCATGATTGACACCGTGCTGCGTGGCCTGAAATGGAAAACATGCCTCTGCTACCTGGACGACATTGTCGTCTTTTCGTCGTCGTTTCCTCAGCACTTGCAACGTTTGGAGGAAGTTCTAAAGTGCCTGGCCGACGCTGGTCTTCAGCTGAACACGAAAAAGTGTCGCTTCGCCAGCCGATCTATTAAGGTCTTGGGGCATGTTGTGAGTAAGGACGGTATCCGCCCTGACCCTGAGAAGATTTCGGCGGTCCTTCGCTTCCCTCGCCCCGAAAAACCCAAAGATTTGCGAAGCTTCCTTGGCCTTGCGTCATATTTCCGTCGCTTTATCCGAAACTTTGCCTCCATCGCTGCGCCACTGCACAAACTACTTGCGTCTGGTGTACCGTTTCTCTGGTCGCAAGAGTGTGAAGCAGCCTTTGAAACTTTGAAGGGCGCACTCACATCGGAGCCCGTGCTTTGCCATTTTGATGAGACGGCACCGACGCTCTTGCACACAGACGCTAGCGGCCGCGGCGTTGGAGCCATTCTTCTGCAACGCGACAACTCTTCGCGAGAGAGAGTGATTGCATATGCCAGCCGTGTACTCACTGACGCCGAGAAGAACTACACGATCACTGAGCAGGAGTGCCTAGCGGTGGTTTGGTCCATACAAAAGTTTCGGTAGCGACGACGTTTATTAGGACTGCACACTCAGCAGCGAACCAGCCAAGGCCCACACACGATAATGATGATGCCGAGGCACCGAAGATGAAGCTCAACCACAGCAGGATGATGATGATTATGTACAGATGAGGAAGTAGTGCAGAGTAAATGCCCACAATATTACAATTTTTGAATGTGCCGAATTATAGTAAAGGAGTGGCTTTTTACTTCTCAGAAAGTATGTCCAACAAATTTGATATTCACTAAACTTTATGCGGAGATCAAGCTACTCTAAGCACCCCACCACTCTAAGCACCCCACCAACTTGAAACCCCAACCACATTTCTTGAAAACATCAAGCACACTGTTCGCATTCCTTGTTGTCAGCGCCCTTAAAGATAACGACGAAATCATACATATCTGAAAATTTTCGCAACACAAGTTCTGCCAAGAAGCGCATCCACATGCTTGTCAAAATTTGATAAAAACAAATTGCTATAGACAGGTGCAATACGCGAACATATACACACACCATCTTTTTGCACAAATGTTTCGTTGTTAGAATCAACGAGCGTAGAGTAAAGATAAATTTCCAGGAAATTGTCAATAGATAAACCTGAAGCAATCTGGAAGGCGAGAGCCCCGAACTGCAGTGTGGTGTGATCAACTAACGGCACTTAAAAGCGAAGCTTTCGGAATCGAATAGAACAGATCCTCTATATCTATTGAAAAGCAAAGAACCTTTCGCTCGTTTTTTTCCTTTTCAAATAGATATTGAATAACCGACTCTGATTTGCCCGCCACATAAGGACCATGACAGGCCAAAAATATTCAAGTGTTTGTGCAGAAAATCGACAGTTCACTCTGCCAGCAGCCCTTTTCCGTAATAACTGCCCTGAGAGGCAGGCCCTTCTTGTGTGTCTTGGCTAAAAAGAAGAGGCTTCACTTGTCCTTTGTCTTCCCCGAGATGCTCTTCCTAAGCTCCCCAAGGTTCACTTGTTTACACATTGCTACAGCTTTTCCCTTCAGCTCCTTGACGGAGGTACACTTCGGGCGCACGAAGTTCTTAGCCACAGCTCCAGTAGCCTTATCTACAAACCCTCCCTCTTTATCAGAAATTACCACGGCAAGTTCATTTTCTTTGAAGAACACGACCGAGTCATTCACCGCCTTTCCAAGAGGATTTATACTTCAACGACAAGGCAAGTAATGTACACCAAAAGGACAGAAAGTTGAGGGAGTCGGTAAGGGTCCATAGTCAAAAGAAGAGGCGTGCAAGACACGGACACAACGGGAGAAGTAAACAACACGAACGCCGACTATCAACTGAAGCAGAGCACATAGGCGAAAAAGAAGACAAACAGCTTATCTGCGCATGCTCAGGAATGGTAGCGCCACCTGTCAAACGGTTACACGTGCCGGTCTACGCGATAGACAACTGCTAAGGCATTCATGTCCTCTCTGTTTAAGCTAATCGATGGCTGACTCACGCACGCACTTCCACTAATACTGATATGCCAGGCCTCGACCATTAAACGCGTCTCTTCATTCTTATGTCTTGGTTTCGTCTCGGTTTCGGTTTCGTCTAACTCGGGCGTCCACCTACAGACCTGGCAGTGCAAAGATAGATTAGACGGCGTTCCACCTCATAGCGACCTTCTATGTTCAATTAATCTTTGATTAATACAACGCACAGTTTGTCCTATATATATATATATATATATATATATATATATATATATATATCGTGTGCGTGCGTGTGTGAGACAGAGAGAAACAGTACGACGTACGTTGATTTTGCACCGTGTATTTCCATACGTTTTGGCTGATGTACACCCTGCGTGTATTACCGTGCATGATGCCCGAGAGTGAAGCTTCAGGTGGCCAGATAGGGGCCTCATGCGTGGATCTCCACAACAATTTTTAGGGTGAAGAAGGCAGGTGGTATACGCCCCAAATTTCAGTGGGATTCTATGCAGAAGGCGCCACGACGGCTATATATGTAGTCCGGACCCCTTCCGCACGGAATGTTACTGAAATTTGGGGCGTGCAACCGAGCTTGTTCTCCCCAAGTTTCCATGGGGATCTATGCATAAGGCTCCTGTGTGACCACCTGAAGCTTCACCCCGGGCGTCATGCATACCCGAAGGGTGTACACCCTTTCAGCACCTATGAAAATACGTGTTACTTTGAGCTAACACCCAACACCCCTTGCATTTTTTGCTGGACGCCCTTTTCTAGGGTGTATAAGTAACACCCAACACGAAGGGTGTAGCCATTACACCCTAAGGGTGTTCGTCTGCTTACCAGTCGATCTACACCCTTAAGGATGTAAAAATGTTTACTGTGTACCTCCCAAATTGCCAGGTGAACGAGACGACCAGGAGGGCACCGAGGCGCAGGCGGATAGATAGATAGATAGATAGATAGATAGATAGATAGATAGATAGATAGATAGATAGATAGATAGATAGATAGATAGATAGATAGATAGATAGATAGATGCGGTCAATGTGACTCAAGTTAGCGAGAAAATGCTTCGCATTTAATGAATTCTGGGGTGTTACTTTGCAAAACCGCAGTATGATTATGGGAGACGCAGTATTGGAGGGCTCTTGCGGTCCATTAACGTGCACTGACATCGCAGAATAGACGGGCTTCTAGCATTTAGTTTCCATCGAAACGTGGCCGCCGCGGGCTGTTGGCATTCAGGTGCCGTTACAATTAATCACACCAGTGGGGCGGGGTGCGTTGAATGGGAGTCGCGGCGAGTTTTGAGACAGGCGTATACCTATAAACGTTGCGCAGGTGCTCATTCGTGGAAACGTGGACAATACCTCTCGTCGTCAGATGAACTAGACTGGAGGACACCACTGCGGGGTCTTCCTTCAGCCTAACGTGATCGTTCTTAGAAAAGAAATTGCGCGTCATAATGATGTTGCAGGAAGAACATAACATCCTGATGACCCGTCTTTCGAAAGACATCAAATTCGTTTGTGCTTCTGGAGAAATAAATTCCTCCTATAAAAGCCACCTTTTCGAAACAATTCACTTGTGATATTGCGCGGTTTATAATTCAATCGTGAGCACCAACTTTTACTTGCAGCTCGAAAACCCCACCACATGGCTCCAATATCGCTTCCCTCTTCTTTTCTACGGTGCAGGCGCGAGGTGCGGAAGATCCAGCAGACATCGGTGCTCCGCGCTGTGAACATGGGCATGTTCTTCATGTCGTCCAAGTTGGTGCTGTTCCTCTGCTTCATCACTTTCGCGCTTCTCGGAAACACGCTCACCTCGGAGTGCGTGTTCGTCAGCATGTCGCTGTTCAACAGCCTGCGGCTCGCCATGACCCTCTACTTTCCCTTCGGTGTTGGACAAGGCGCCGAAACGCTTATTTCAGTCAAGAGATTGCAGGTGAGTTCAGTGGCTCACTTGGAAATTCACTTTTGGTTACCTTCTAAGCTGTCATTTCTTGTAGGCACGCAACAGAACCAAGCGGAATAGTTATCATAGAAAATGGTAGTAATGTATGGATGAGAACTCTTGTTTGGGCTAGTTGGTGACCATTCATAATGACTTCAAGACGCGAAAAATATACACAGGCGAAACACAAAAACGACAAGGATAAGCGCCTACTGCCAACTGAATTTATTGGAGCATACAGATGGGGTATTTAGAATGGGTCACAGAAGGTAGGAACGGCATTTTCCATCGATGTTGGAGACCTCTACTACAGCATCCCTCACGAAGGCCTCCTTGCAGCCGTCCACGACAGAATCAACACTTATGGAGAAATGAACTTCCAAAATTCCTCGGGTAACTGCACAGAAAAATTTCTGGCCTTTTTGGATTTTTACTTACATTCAACCGCAATTTCCCATCACAACAAGTTCTATGTGCAAAAATCTGGAATTTGTATAGGGTCGTCGGTCGCCACGGTCTTGTGTGAAACTTTTCTGCCTGCTATAGACAAGCGAATCGAGGAAAAATTAGGCGCCCAGCCGGTAAAACGAATATACACGTACGTGGACGATTTTCTTGTCATCTTAGAAGACATTCCTTCAGTCCAGCTTAACCAGGCAATGAGAAACATCATCGGGGTTTTTAAGTCTGAATCTGGAGGGCTAAGGTTCACCTACGAGTTAGCAACTGAGAACAGGATACAGTTTTTGGACCTACTACTAAACTTTTCCGCTTCCCACGTGTGTTTGATGTATTACCCTAGGTAAAAGAAGAGTCTCCTCCCATTCACTAGCGCCCATTCGAAAGTGATAAAGAGAGCCATCGCATCCAACAGCACTGAGGCGGCACTTGAAAAATCTTGCGTTCATTTGATGGAAAAAAGTTTCAAACAGCAAGTAACCCGCCTCACTAGCGCCGGATACGAGTCGCATCTGATTGTAGATGTTTCCGAGAGCCTGCTACAGAAGATTAAGAACCCCGAAAAGAAGCAAAAGCTCCAGAACCTGGAGAAGGCAAAGATACCCGTGCAGGCCATCCCGTATTACATAAGTTTTCGCACAACGCCAAGAAAATGGCTGCAAGGCACGAAGTCGACGTGGTTTTTTCTGCCCCCAGCAAGCTATCGAAATTGTGTCCAATGATGCACAAGAGAAAGCGGCCGCCGTGTACTAAGAACCACAAAATCGGGTACACCCAATGCAAAAAACAAGTCACCTACCAGATACCTCTGAAATGTGGCCGAGTTTACATCGGACAGACGGGGCGATGCTTCAATGAAAGGGCAAAGGAACACGCATGGACCGTCAAAAGCAACGCAGGTGGAAATCTGTCCGAGCACTGCAAGCGGTGTTATTCCAAGAAGCCATGCAAGCCACTAACGCGAAAGGCTAGATTCTTGGGGAGCGCACACGATAGAATGGAAAGAGAAATCATTGAGGTGTTCTTTATAACTAAAGCAGGCAGCGTGTGTGTTAGCATAGCCTCCATTTCATTGAGTGAGAAAGAGCTTAATTTCTTAAATGGTTAATTGCAACGCAGACTGCGCTGTACCCTTCATATGTTTACTAGTTGTTTTTACGCCAATCATTGTGCAATCATTTTACGCCAATCAATGTGCGGCTCCGCCGTGTCTTTTCTTTCCCCGTGGGCTCTTTACACCCCAGTCTTATTGTTCTTAGAACTTTTATCGCAATTTGACACGGCATGTGCCTCATTCCTGCCTTGGTTTCATTCACACCATTTCGCTGAGCTAAACACACTCACACAAACAAAAAAAAAATCCAAGGTTTCTGTCTTCTGCTTCAACACTAGGTTGTGGCACGCCAAGCTCTGCTGATACTGTTGTCTGTTATCGACCTGCTTTTGGTTTATTCGTGCACGCATAGCGGAGTTCTGCTTTCCGTTGCGTCCAACGCGGGCCATCATGCACTTCTATGATTGTAGAAGCTCAGTCAGAGTTTTGGCTTGCCTTTGCCTTGTGTCAGCTCTAGCCGCATAAGCACTGCGCTGTATCATAGTATATTACCACAACTTCCGAAATAATTCGTCCTTCCTTTGGTGTGACGTGGAGGTGGTGTCACGTGGAGATGGCTGCCAACAAATGCCCCATCTGTATGCTCCAATAAATTCAGTTCGTAGTAGGCGCTTGTCCTTGTGGTTTTTTATGTTTCGTTTATGTATATTTTTCGCGTCTTGAAGTCATTATGAATAGTAATGTATTTAAACGCGCAGTCTCCGAATTCACGATGGTTTGCAACGGTCATTCATAAAATAAATGCGAGAACACACATCAATATGTGATGAGCTTGGAGGTAGCACATTGCCTGATACAAGACTCATTCGTTTCGAATAGTACGAATGAATACTTACCTGAAAAGGAAAAAAAAACGCATACTTTTAACACGTGATGAAAAGAAGTGAAGAGCAGAATCGTTACTAGGGCCAATATAGGCTAATGTGCTGTCAGTGAATCGCTCCGTTGTTGCCCTCCGGCTGACCGCGCTTTTTTGGGGTGTGCTCCCATATTTTCAATCGTTACGGCTAAGAAGAAACGCGTTCAGCAGCTACCATGGCAGTGTAATGTCCACATACCTATTTCATACCTATTTTAAACACTGCGCTTTCTGCACTTTTAGTCGGCGCACTTTTTGGCGACTGGAAAGACACCGAATTCAAGTTCAGAAAGACTGACACATACATGTCCTCGTTGGAATGTGTAACGCATGGTTCTCCTTCTTTTTTTTTTTCTGTGCGTGGCTTAAGCACTTGACGGCGGTGTGCCGTTTACGTTGCCCATAATGAATAAATAGCAGTAATCGCAACAACACCGTGTCCTTTCGTAGAGCTACTGTGTTAAAGCGAGAGGATGCTTGACGCTGTCTACATTGATCCTGTACTGCACTCGACCATATACACCACTTTGCCACGAACCTGGCTGCGGCGAAATATGTATTAAGCAGAGCACACAAGGCTGTGTCACTATTAAAATGACATGTCCACTTTATTTAAAGAAGTGCACCTTGGATATTTCGTAACGTAGTGCTCGCAAGCGATGAGCACCCATGTGGCCAGGAGTGTCTCGGTGTCCTTCTAGCCCTTCGAGGCTCTCTAACGTCTCATTCAGACGCTCTTTGAGGTCATTCGTCTGTGGGTGGTAAGCAGTGGTCTGACGTCTCTGGATGTATCTCAGGATTTCCTGAGTTAAGTCTGCCGTGCAGCCCGTACCTCCGTCGGTGATGAGGACCTATGAGGCGCCGTGATGCAGAACGATGTTCTCAACTTGGCTACTTACCCGGCACTTCATTTGGGCAGGAGTATGTCGTTTCGCTGGAAAAAGCAAGCCAGTCCTCACCGGAACACCTTTGGCACAACGTCGGTCTTGCCTTTCAGGTAGTCCATGAGACTCTTGAGCTCTGGGTCAGCTCGCTGGGGTTCCGCGAAGTCGTCGGTATTTATAGGTCCTAAGATATAGTCATCGTCCTGGACACCCTGTGGCGGTGGATCGATGGGGGCGCGGAACAAGCAGTCGGCATCGGAGTGTTTTTGTCCGCTCTTGTACACGACGGTAATATTGAACTCTTGAAGCCTGAGACGCCATCGTGCGAGGCCTTCTTTAAGAAAATGGTTTCTCGGGCTTGTTGGCTGTCCATTTTCTAAAGGAGTATACAGCGCGATAGGAAGAACTGGCTGGCACTTCATTTGCACTTCCTCGCTAGCACTTTGCACTTCCTGGCCAGCCTTGGAGGCCTTCTTTATCGGAAGTGTAAAGATATTTCCGTAATCAAGGCTTCGATTACATTGTCCTCCTCTCAATATAACTTGATGCCCTGTGACGTTCGCAGATCCTTGTTGCGGCTGGTAGTTGTGTGTGTTCTTTTGTTTTTGTTACATGACTTTAGCGCATGCGCAACATTTGATCCTGCTGTTCCTTAGCATGATTTTTATAAATTGATAACCTATATTCGACAAGTGATGGATCAGTGCAATTCAATGTTCATTTATCTTATCAAAGAAAGAAAGGAGCAGTCACAACAAAGCTACTGCTGTCAGTAACTTGACGGGGTGACAGCCCCCATAATATGACAGCAAAAGACAGTGCGTAGGACAAAAAATAAAATAACAATAAAATTAAATGCATTAAACAGAAAAAGTACACAAGAAATGACGATATTTGCTAGCGGAAGATTGTGCAAACATTGTGAAGGAGATAATTTTGGTGTAAGAACAGTCGAAGCAGATTACCTAAAAAAACAGTGGAACGTACATAAGAATCGCGAACGTCGAAAATATTTGCATGGATATAGGGTCTAATAACATAAATGAATAATATGAATTTATATGAACATGTCACGGGAACCTCTTTTTATGCTAAGTTTGCAATTACAAAGAGATTTTTTGTTGCAACTGCTTTAGCAGTGATGATAGCTGGTAACGGAGCATTTGCTTCCCATAATTTGTACGATTTCGTGTTACTTCTCACTGCTCTGAATTACGTGTATTTTATGGAACAGCGTTGGTCTTAAGATGGCTATGTTTTGTAGAGAGTTGGTCCTGTTTTTCTTTTTTAGCATAGTTTTAATAAAGCGATAACCTATATTGGACAAGTGAGGGAACTTTAAGGACGCGTAATTTGGCAAACAATCGAACTGTATGTGACGAATATGGCATCTTACAAGTTAATCTGATAATTCGCTTTTGCAGTAGAAATATTTTTCCAATATTAACATTTATGGTTGTGCCCCACATAAGAACCCCGTAGTTAAGAGGGCTCACCAGCTCCAAAGCAACGCAGATTTGAACTTTTTGTGTCCATAGATGGGAGCACTTACGCACCGCCAAAAGTAGGGAAGTTAGAGTACACTCTAGGTGTGTAAATCTCACCAGGACGTTAAAGCGTGTGAAAAGGTCATTCCGCGCGCGAAAAGTAGTGCAGTTTGAAACTTGCCCGGGAATACTTCAAAACACGGTGAACGCTTTGTCTAGCCATCTCTATGTTTTCCGCCAGCATATCCGTAGCAAATGCGACGGAGGGGCTTCCACTTTGTCCTCCCTGTACCGTGGGGTGTAAGCCATTCCCTCCAACTTCGTATCGCCACACCGCCCCCGTAGTAACCCACACGATGGGTGGACAGACAGCTGCCTCCGCAGCTGCGTGCCGCTTATTGTCAGAGGCTATCGAATATTTTCAGCAGCTGGCTTGGAAAATGTGCAAAAGGGCGCTGTTTACTGCTTTCAGCTATGAGCGCGAAACCCACCGCCTTCAGGTGTTGCCTACAGAATACCCTTTCTGTATCTAACGCACTTCGCGACGAGCATGCCAATTATTCACGCACGTCTCCACCTGCTGTACGAAGCCAACACTGTCGCAACTATTCCGCGAAACAAGATTTTTAGGGGAGCACTAAGGGGTGTGACCACGTGGTCTTAGCCTCACAGTAGAAGCCTTACCGGTCTTAACCTCACTGAAGCAGACTTTGAAGAAGACGTCTGGAAATGGAGACGGCCAATAAGTCGCCGAGCAATCCTGTTCTGACAATCGATGTACGTCAGGAGTCGTAGGTGTTTCCTCACACCAACGCTGTTGTTTATGCTCAGAGCCGCCAATCCCGCTTATTATAAGTGGATTTCGGCTTCTTTTTTCGCTGAGCCACTTGTAATTTTTTTTAGTCGCTGGCCGCGTTTTTTTTTTTTTTGGGGGGGGGGGGGGGCTTATTTGCATTTTTCCAGCAAATACAGTTAGTTTAGTGACCATCACCGTCACCAGTGCGTGTTTGCGGTTCACTAACAGCGTGTTTGTCGATGGCTTTGTGTAGTTGAGTGTTGAAGTCAGACATATGCTGGTGAATCAACAACATTAATCGTGCGCTGGAAAACGTGCCTTCAAGCGAATGGAGACTACCCTGGAGACCTTTAAAAAGTAAATATGGGCTTTGGTTCATCGTTGGACATATTTTTGCTGTACAAAGTAATTAGGTGATTTTTCAAACTCCCCTTTGTATTTGAGTGACATGTTTTTTTATTATAATAAAAATATTTCCAAGAATGGGAAATTTTATTATGTTTCCGCTTCTTTTAGGCTTCTTTTGCGATTTGCTTGTTTGCTCGCTAGCATTTGGCAACACTGTTTGTGCTGATGCACAGGCGCACTGAGGTGATAATTTGAATAAATTTTCCACTGTGTGTGGAAGTTACTCGCCGCCACTGATTCCAGCGAATCTTTCTCGCTTTATTCTTTGCCTGCACGAGTTTGGGCTTACCTGAAAGCCCGAGCACTCGAAAGCCACAGCGTACACTGCGATGGAGAGCGGGTACAGCAATGTTGGAATAGGGCGTGATATGCGTGTTTTCATTAAACTTCCTCAATGAAATGTAATTAAATGGTATTTACAAAGTAGTACATTTATTATTTTTACACAGAACTGTCTCATCGTCATTCACAACTGAGTATGGACCTTTTCCGCGTACGAAAAGCGCCTCTGGTGGGAACTGCCAAAATCGAAACTGGTGGCCCGTAGCCTCCGCAAACGTCTATCACGAAACGGTAGACGATCGCGGAGGCCTCGCCTCGCACTTGCTTTTTCTGAGGCATTCGCCACCGTGCGCCACTAGGTGTCACTTGCTTCGCCGCGCAGATTCCACCAAAAAACATGGTGCGTGTTGCGTCACTGGCTCTGCGCATGCGCAGACTACCCACGCGGAAAAGGTCCATTCCGTAAAAAGCAACCTTCGTAAAAAAATAACTTTTTTTTCTGGGCACGGCTCACGTTGTTTTATCTCTGAGACACTTTGATCTGCTTATTTGCCATCTAGACAGCAGGTGATTAGATGGAATGGCTACTTTGAGAACATTAAATTTTTAAGCAAATTCAAAAGATTTATACTCTTCTGCCTGTTTTATTATATTTGTTATATTGTGCGCTTCTCCCTGTTTTATATATTACATACAGCATGCTTGCCAGGCTAGCGTTTAGGAATTTAAGATGCAAACGAAAAAAAAAATTTCTCCTCGCTGCATACAAGCGATTATAATGTTTGCCACGGGAACAAAATGAAGTATAATGTTTAAAAATTACGTCGAAGGTGGTCGAACGCGAAGACGGGGTCAGTTCCTGGGGGATGTCCCTGCACTATCACCCCGTTGCTACGTTATGAAAACAGTTCGTGTCGAGTCATACAGTTGCCAGCGACCGCTCAACTTCAGAAATGTTTTCTTTCCAAAAAACAAGGCTTCTTCTGATCTGCGCATGTGCACTTGGCGCCGGGACGAACCTGTTCGTGGTAGCCGATAGCGCTTTTATATCTATTTGCCTGGTTCTTTAAGCTTTTCTAAACAGCGCGATGCCGTGCTTGCCCGTCTTCCTGATCCCCAGAACGCAGGAAAAGCACTCAAATCTCTCCTGCAGGTGTCGCCGCTGTTCCTTTTGCCACTACATCAAATCCTTGCGGGCGCCGATTAGGACGATTAGCTACGGGTAGGGAACAATCTCTGAACACCGAGGATCTCTCGACAATCTGCTTAGAGGGCGAGCTGGTAGCCAGGACGCAGTCGAGACGCCGTCGAAACGTCGCTTTGTGTTTGGGCGGCACGCCTGCATAAGCCATGCATTCCACTACGTTGTCGCGTGGAACACGCATGAGAGATGGCATGAAAGCGCAAAAAGGAGAACAAAAGCAGCAGTACAGCACCCCCTAGGAGGATGCTGCTCCCACAAGCACACAAATCGAAAAAAAAAAAGGCTCGTTCAAGCTCACTAAGCACATTCCTTTTCGCCGGTGCGCACGAATACGGCCATGTGAGAGGTTGGTGGTGGAGCGTAGGATCGCCGAACGTAGGCGGCACCAGGTGGAGCCACATCGCGCCTGTTAAACTTCGCGCGAATTTTAAATCCACGTTGAAAGTAGAGACGACGCTTTTCGAGCCTTTAAAATGCGAACCAGATGGTTGACATCCATGACAGCTATACCATAGCAATAAGGAAACAAAAACGGAGGGAATGTTGCGGATGAAATTTAGATAATTAGACTTTTTTCTTTAGTAGACAACAAGAAACAGCGAGAAGTTAAAAAGTACAATTTTTCGGCATATTTGCCACTGGTTTGTAAAAAAATCAACGCTTGAGTAAAATATCTATCCGCGACATTTCCCTCAAATACTAAAAGCGAATACAGTACCAAAAACCCCGTGTAAATGTGACTAAATTTGGGCGCGCTAGAGCTTCTCAAAGTGCGCCTGTATTCTCTATAGGCGCTCGCACTGGTGAGCCCTCTTAAGGGTGGAAGAGAATAAAGCGTTACACTCTAAAGCAAAATGGACGAAAATGGGGTATGTTGTTCATCTTTTCGGGGACTAAGTGAGCTCCACAGATTTTTAACCAATTTTGGAGTAACTGCGAGATTAACAGCAGCGGTCCAAGATTTTGCCCCCCTGCAGTTACCACCCGATGGTTTAAAAGTTGCCCTCGGTAGAGCATTTCAGGCACACTAACTGCTGAACCAATTCCAACCAACTCAAAAAAAAAAATTGAGGCTTCCCATTGCGATCACATCTTCGCAAGAAGACGAAAGCCGCGCAGGACACAGGACAAGGGAGAGCACAGGCACGGGCGCTGACTAACAACCATATGTGTTTATTGCAACAATCGTCGTCTTCTCGCAGTAATGAGCCAACCAGCCCAAATCCGTGCCCTTCTACAGATCACATCTTCACTCGATTTATCAGCATTTATGTCACAGGTACACTTTATCAGAATTCAATATCACATATACAGACTGCCATGAATTCAAAGGAACATCACACACGTAGACACGCAAACATGCACGCAAGCACATCGAAGTATAGCACCGCATAGACTACTCACCTCAAGCAATTAACCGTACACCGACCATCGGGTATATACGGGGTGTCCCAGATATCTTTAGCCAGGCTTTAAAGATATGCCGATGCACCTTAAGACAGCGCGACCAAATGAATTTTTCTTACTATCGTATGGACTGAGTCAGACTATTTTTGTGTTCCACTTAATTGGTTAATTAGGTGAGAATTATTAATTAACTTCGGAAGCAAAAAAATTCACAGCATATCCACGCAGTGAATGATAATGAGTGGGCGAGGCTCCGGAGGTTCATCGTAGATCGTGCCGAGTCCCGAATTAATTTAGTTAACGCGCACACTACGAATCCTTATGGCTCAACTACGTACAAGTGAACTCTCCCATCGGCACTTCATTGCAAGTCAAGATCCAGTGCCTATATGGGTGGCCGGTGAACGGTTCTCCAGCGCGAGCAGTCGGTGTATTTCAATCAAGAAACTCGCTAGAAGACGCTGCCTGCGCCAACGTTGTCTCTCGCGGGTGAGGGCGCGTTGTCCTTCTTTGCGAGCTGGTAGAGCGTTCCTCTAAGAAAGAGCGTTTCCATAGTCAACACGCGCCTTTCGCTCTCTCTGTCTCTCTGTCTTTCACAAGACAG
The DNA here is from genome assembly GCA_013339685.2 of Hyalomma asiaticum. Lineage (NCBI taxonomy): Eukaryota > Metazoa > Arthropoda > Arachnida > Ixodida > Ixodidae > Hyalomma > Hyalomma asiaticum. Next base: position 4,396,459 of record CM023482.1, on the reverse strand, counting down.
CAGATGGCAGAGTGAGAGAACTCGCGCGGCGGGAGGCACGCGCCGTCCTAGTAGCGCGTTCCTAGTAGTAGGAACGCGCTACTACAACGGACGGACAGACACAAACCTTAAGGAGCTTCGCCCCTAAAACATCACCTTTAGATGCCAGATTCACAGCTACATGACGCGGTTGCAGTGAGCAACTGCACATTTTTAGATGCGAAGCAGCTCTTTGACTAGCCTGTGTAACGCGAGCCTCCCAGCGGCGCGAGGTGGCTACATACATACATACATACATACTACTACTACTACTACTACTACTACTACAGAGGAGGGCACGACCCACACCCTAAGGAGCTTCCACCCTAAAAGTTAGGCAAATAATTCCTATGGAAAAGCCGTATAGTGGTCTGTCAAATGCCGAGTTAAAAGGTTTCCAACTTTCTATCTATTCATATAATTAGTGTTTTCCAACCTACTGCAGATGCCCGCGAAATAGAAAAAAATTGGCCGCGTATCTCCGTGCTTCGCTGCAAATGTCGTCGAAAGACGATAGTCTTCTACCGGCCGTACTACATGAGTCCCGGTTCATCTGCGGTTCGGCATGAGCTTGGGGCGTCTGCGCCGGCGCTTCTCCGCTGCAATCTGCTCGTCGGTCTTTTCCCTGCGTTGCTTGGGCATGCCTTGTAGCACGGCGGTTTATGTTTTACCTTGCCTCAGACAGCGCCCCATCTATGTTGAATCGGCCGCATGTGGCTGGCATTGATGAAATGGAGGCAGCGCTGGGTGAGATTTGGACGCCATCTGATCATGATATCGGGAAATGCAAGAAGCTTGCGTAGTACGCAGAGCTCCTGGTAGGTCAGCACCGTGTTGTTGTTGTTATGTGGGGTTTAACGTCCCAAAACCAGCTCTGATTATGAGAGACGCCGTAGTGGAGGGCTCCGGAAATTTCGACCACCTGGGGTTCTTTAACGTGCACTGACATCGCACAGCACACGGGCCTCAACATTTCGCCTCCATCGAAATGCAGCCGCCGCAGCCGCGATTCGATCCCGCGACCCTCGGATCAGCAGCCGAGTACCATAGCCACCAGACCACCGTGGCGGGGCAGGTGGCAGCACCGTGTCGTTTTGCCGACGCGTAGAAAACGCCCGTTTTGTCGTTCATAAGCGTCGCATTTTGAGCGCATCCTAACAAGCAATAGAGTCTTTAGAATTACGCATCTGTGTATTATCTACTAAAGGAACAAACCACCTAATACTTACGTATGGATGTTGGGCCTCAGATATGCGTAATACTTGTTTCAGTACAGTGAAGTGTTGGGCTAGTTGGTATGCGTAATATTTGCAAGTATGCGTAATATTTGCTTTTTGGTCGACTTTGTTCACAAGTATGAACAGAGCTACCACTTCAAGATGGGTGGTCGTTGAGGGAGGCGTTAAACTTTCGATCGCCATTCTACTGAATCGAAAAGCAGGACACACACACACACACACACACACACACACACACACACACACACCAAAATTTCTGCGTTGAAGTATCCCAAGAAAGACTATAATCTTTAAAATACCACGTGACATAGCGTGTCGCGCGCCGCGATTGCAGTGCCGTCAAACTTTCCGCGTACGAATTAAGACCGATTTAGCCGGGCGTACCGCCGATTAAAAGCGACGGGGCTGTGAAGCAGGCGGTGGTCGTGCGATAGAAATCAGCAACCGTTATCGCTAGCCCTGCAAGCGTCCGTCAATAGCTTTACGGGGCGCTAGCGGTGACGGTTGCCGATTTCGATCGCCCGACCACCGCCTGCTTCACAGCCCCGTCGCTTTTAATCGGCGGTACGCCCGGCTAAATGCGGTGTTGCTGTTGTGTTGGCGTGGGCTGCAGTAACCCAGTGACCAACGCCCGTGCACGATCAAAGATCACGCCGCTGATACCGTGAGGCACAAACCCACGGGGCCCTCCGGCGTTTATTTCCACTCGTATTTCGAGACCCACCGACGTCACAGCCCCGTGGCTTCCGTGAGCACAGATAGAGAAGACAGCGCATTGCGACCTAGACTGCGCGTCAACACTTATCAGCACATCCCCCTTTTTTTTATTTGCAAACCATTTCGCATTATCCCGAGGAACACAAAATGATGGGGGGTTGTATGGCGCATTACAAAAAGCAAAAATAACTCGCGACGTAGCAAACAATACATTCATCCAACTCCTTCAACGCACTGGACGTTTGACCAGCCTGATCGTCGGACTCGTAGCTGTCTTCGGGCTTCCCCCGTTTATTGCAGACGGTTCAGCATCCTTCTGTTACGCCATTGCGTGACGTCCTCATCAGTTTCCACCAGGTAAGACCTGGGTGTAGCTGCCGCTGCAATTACCGTAGCTGTCGTTTCCATGTCGGTCACCCAGACCGCGTCGCCATGATTGAGTTCCATAAGTTGTCTAGCTCGGTGGCGTTTGTTAAAATACTGCGCTTGCCTCTTCTTTTCAGCGCCGTCTTTGGCTTTAACGTCCAAGAGACTAGACTTCACTGGGTCACGCAATCGCGGTACCATGCGAACACGGGTTCGAACACGCCGACCCATTAGAATTTCCGCAGGACTGAGCCCGACAATGCCGGGTGTCACCCTGTAGGCGAGAAGAGCCAAGTATGGGTCCTCAGGTTTGAGCAAAAGGCGCTTAATCGTCTGCACCATTCTTTCAATCTCCCCGTTAGCTGTCGGATACCTCGGGCTTACGCTGATGTGACCAAAGCCATATTCATTGGCAAATTGCTCAAATTGGGAAAATGAGAATTGTGGGCAGTTATACAGAATTTATTATCACTGAGATTCCGTTTGTGCGAGCTAGGTCGCTATGCTGACTTTTCCCGTTTCTTACTTCACCCCCCCCCCCCCCCCATTCCCCCCAGCTATCGCCCTCCTTTCGCCCTCGCTATCTCTATCTCCCTCAGACAGCCACTTTGCCGCGGCAGAGAACAGAAGGATAACGACACACTCTGGACAAGCTGCACGTGATGACGCGACAAACACGCCGTAAACTCCCGCGTCGCAGGCGAGACAATCAGGCATGCCTTTCTTGTATTCGAAATCAGCAAAAATGCTGCATTGCGGACATTTTGAAATTAATCGCGTCACAATTGACGAGAGGGCACAGCAGTAATCTGTTCTTAAACACCTCGGCGACCCGACAACCCAGACGACTCGGCCATGCTTTTGTAGTAGACCAAGGGGTCCCGAGTTCGAATCCTTAAGCGTATACGAAGTTTTTTTTTCTTTTTATTTTTTTTATTTATTTTTTTTAGCACTTCTGCCTTTTACCCTTTGATCCTTTATGGTCTCTCTACGCTCCTGAGGTATCTTATTTGTACCGACTACTTCTCTTTAATAATCATACCCTGTCCTGATTAACCCACTCACTGCAACACCTCTGAAAGTCTCCTCCCCCCGGGGAGCCTTTGGACAAAAGATGCATATGGGCTCCCACCATCACCGTGCTTCATCTACGTAACTCACTTGAGCACCAGAACAGGAACTGGCCCCCCTGGTGCAACACCATGGCCAACACCTCCCAAGTTACCGGACCAACCAAACCCTGGACCTACGACGACGATATCAACAGAGCTTCCAGCCACGGATGCGACCACACGGGTATTGGAACAAAAGACTCAAAGAGCCTCTGGACTCGGACAGGCCGTCATTGGAAATTAAACGTAGCGACTCTTAACACGCGAACCCTTTCAAGCGAAGCCAGATTAGCTGAACTACTAGAAGAATTAAGGGGTATTAATTGGGATATCATTGGCCTTAGCGAGGTTAGGAAACCAGGAGAAGGGTACTTATCGCTTAATGAGGGACACGTTCTTTGCTACAGAGGACTACCAGAGAAGCGCGAATACGGCGTGGGGTTCCTTATACACAAAGACATAGCAGGCAACATCGAAGAATTCTATAGCATCAACGAAAGGGTAGCAGGGCTCGTGATAAAATTAAATAGGAGATACAAACTAAAGCTAGTACAAAGTTACGCACCAACGACCAACCACAGTGACGAGGCTGTAGAACAGTTCTACGAGGATGTAGAAACGGCAATGAACAAGGTACAGACCCAATATACGATTGTTATGGGGGACTTCAACGCGAAAATAGGAAAGAAACTAAAAGGAGAACATGCCGTCGGTAATTACGGAGAAGGAGATAGGAATAGCAGAGGGGACATGCTAGCAGAATTCGCCGAAAGAAACCACCTCCGTGTAACGAATACTTTCTTCAAGAAACGTAGGAACAGGAAATGGACGTGGAAAAGCCCCAACGGAGAAACGAAAAACGAAATAGATTTCATAATGTGCACTGATCTAGGTATAGTACAAGACACAGAAGTGGTTAATAAGATTAGAATTAGTGACCACAGACTAATAAGGGCGAAGATATCCCTCAATCTAAAGCGAACAAGGACAAAGTTAATCACACGGAAACAGGCCAACCTCGATAGCGTCAGGGCGAAAAGAGAAGAATTTAGCATTGCACTTAAGAACAAGTATGAGGCTCTAGGACAGGAAGATAATGAGGATATAGAGAAGATGAACGAAGACATTACTAATCTGATCACCGAAACAGCAATCGAAGTAGGGGGCAAAGCACCAAGACATGTTGTGAGTAAACTCTCGGAGTCTACTAAAAATCTAATCAAGCAACGCCAACAGATGAGAATAACTAACTCAAGAGACAAGATAGAATACGCCGAGCTATCTAAGCTCATCAGTAAAAGTAGAGTCAGGGACGTACGTAACCATAACGTGAAAGAAATAGAAGCAGCCGTCAGAAAAGGAGTCAGCATCAAAACAACCAAAAGGAAGCTTTGTGCGGGAAAGAACATAATGCATGCAGTGAAAGATAAGCAGGGCAACATCGTTACTAACTTTAGTGGCATAACCAAAGTGGCCGAGGATTTCTATTCCGAACTATACAGCTCAAATAGGAGTCTCCCCACCATGAGTGTATTAAATGCCGAGCAGGACTACGAAATCCCATGCGTCACTGCGGACGAAGTTAGGAAAGCAATACAGGGCATGTCCCGCGGAAAAGCGGCTGGAGATGACGGCATAACCACCGACTTGATCAAAGATGGCGGAGACTTCTTTATTGGAAAGCTCGCGACACTATACACTCAATGCCTCAAAACTTCAAATGTACCCGAAAGCTGGAAAAACGCAAATATTCTATTATTACATAAGAAGGGAGATATTAAAGACTTGAGGAACTACAGGCCGATCAGTCTACTCTCAGCACTTTACAAAATATTCACAAAGGTTATCTCAAACAGAATAAGGGCCACACTTGAATTTAATCAACCGAGAGAGCAAGCAGGGTTCAGAAAAGGATACTCTACCATGGACCACCTGCATGCGGTCAATCAAGCAATCGAGAAATCCGCTGAATACAACAAACCCCTCTATATGGCTTTCATAGATTACGAAAAGGCTTTCGACTCGGTAGAGATACCAGCAGTTCTGGAGGCACTACGTCGTCAAGGAATATGTGATAGCTATATAAACACAATAGCCAACATCTATAAAGATTCTACAGCCACCCTGCTCCTCCATAAGAAAAGCAGAAAAATCCCAATACAGAAAGGTGTCAGACAGGGAGATACAATTTCTCCCATGCTATTTACTGCATGTTTGGAAGAAATCTTCAAAAGGTTAGACTGGGAAGAGACAGGGCTCAGGATTAACGGCGAATATCTGAGTAACCTGCGATTTGCAGATGACATAGTACTCTTTAGCAATGATGGCGACGAATTGCAAAAGATGATTGAAGACTTAAGCCGAGAAAGCGCTAAGGTAGGATTAAGGATGAACATGCAGAAAACAAAGATAATGGTAAGTGGCACGGCGAAAAAACGTCTATTCAAGGTCGAAACCCATACATTAGAAGTCGTAGAAGAATATCTGTACCTAGGACAGCTACTTACTGGAGAACCCACCCATATAAAAGAAATCCACCGTAGAATAAACATGGGATGGCGCGCATACGGCAGACATTCACAACTCATGAACGGAAACCTACCACTATCACTCAAACGGAAACTATATAACTACTGCATCCTGCCAGTACTGACTTACGGATCAGAAACCTGGAGAATTACAAAGAAGCTAGAGAGGAAGTTAAGAACCGCGCAGCGGGCGATGGAACGGAAAATGATAGGCGTTACACTAAGGGATAGGAAGACAGCCGAGTGGGTCAGAGAACAAACGGGGGTCGCCGACATAATGAACGATATTAAGAAGAAAAAATGGACATGGGCAGGCCACGTGATGAGAAGGCTAGATAACCGATGGACAGTTAGAACGACGGAATGGATACCAAGAGAGGGTAAGCGCAGCCGTGGGCGGCAGAGAGTAAGATGGGGGGACGAAATCAAGAAATTCGCAGGCATCAAATGGAATCAGCTCGCGCAGGACAGGCAAGGATGGCGAGGATTGGGAGAGGCCTTCGTCCTGCAGTGGACATAAAATTGGCTGATGATGATGATGATGATGATCTGTCACCACTGTTTCCGGAATGCCGTGGCGTGCAAAGATACTTTTCATTCTCTCGATTACGACAGCCGCATTAATGGAAGGAAGCAATGCCACTTCCGGATAGCGTGAGAGATAATCTACCACAATGAGATAGTGACAACTGTTAATAAAGCAAAGATCTGTCACTACTCTCTCCCTTGCAAAACTTGGAGAGGAGGTTGAAATGAAAGGCTCAGAATTTCGCGGTGCGTACCGCACCGCAAACTTCTGCGTACCGTACCAGGGCTAGGTCAGCTAGTATTCGCAACTCCAGAAAAGTGCTTCATCTGGCAACATTGCTGAGAAAAACAAAGACGGCCTCTATATCCAGGGTCACGGCCACGCTTCCGCTTAGCGCTTTGCTAAAGTTTCTTGATTGCGGGTTCGAATCACGATGCTTCGTCGAATGCGAAAGGGTTCTTGCTGCCGAACATCTGATATTAATTGGTCTAAAAGATTTGAGCAGCGAAACAGCGGAAAAAAATTGCGCTGTGCGTTCAAACGTCGCACTTGTTTGGAGACCCGCATCAGATTTCCTTAAGGATAAAGAGCCTTTCCAGCGAGCCTGAAGTTGAAGAGGGTAGGTACGTGTTCATGCGTAGCAGGCCTTTCCGAAGATACAAGCACTTGTGCGCGGCATTGCTCCATTGAGTACCAATGCGTCACTTATAAACGTGTCAAGAGAGTGCAGTTCTATGCACGGTGCCGGTAGACAAACTTGAGGCGCGGTGAACAGGTCGAGGGCTCAAAAGTTGGAACGAGCGCAATAAATCCTAAATTGTCACCAGATGAACTCGAAATGCAAACGCGCTATGATACGTTAAACGTTCACACATTACCTCCATAACCACCAAACAAGTTACGAGGCGCAGCGCGCGCATGGGACGAAGGCGGCGAACGAGGGCAAGCGCTCGTTTTATATCTACTTACAATGCATGAGGACAAAAGTAGTACATTCGTCAGCAATAATGTTACCGCGGTTCAAGTTGAGCATAGGCACACTCAGAAAACGTTACACGTGTGCACGTATAAACGATGTCGGTATTTTGTTCACGCGCTTGCCTAAACTAAACTACACTCCGGCTCTTCGAAAAGCGCGCATGATAATAAACGCGCGCACACACAATCTGTGTACTCACTGGGGAGGAAGAAATCGTCGCGAATGAAGTGCCTGGACCAAACTAGCATAGTTCCCGTCACCTTCTTGCCGATGCGGAAGTTCCGAATCCATGTTGCCCTGCGCGAAGCGTCGTCTGCTTCTTTGGGTAACCGAAGAAACGACGTGTTGCTGTCTTTGCATCGCGATGACAAGCACTGAGGCACGCAAAAAAAGATTTTTGATGAGGATTCTTTCTTTTTCGTGATGCTTCGAGGCGGCATGGCATCGATTAAGGAACTACAGAGGTGTTCTACATCGCGCGGTAATGCGATACTATGCCGCGTTTCGAGGCCGACCTTGGATCGGCTGGTTCCAGGAGCGTCCGCTAGGCGGCGAGCATTAAGATGGAGTCGCGAATACCCCCCAGGTAAGCGATAATAGCAGCACTAGCGCCAATTTGTCCCCTGGTGTTTGGTAGGCCAAACTGTGAAACCCGAAAAGAATAAAAAAATTTGCTGATGCTGCTATGGCAACGCTTCTGTTGATGAGAGAGGAGGAAGCACCGAGCTGCTTGTCGTCTGCTATGCGCTCGACGAGCGCGCGACCAGTTGCAATTTTCTTTTTCAGGTTGCGTTGCTGCTGCATATCTTGTTTTCGAGAACTTTCGTTTGCTATTTTCTCGGGCTTTCAGCCCATCCACAAAGCATTTGTTTGTGAATATTTCTCGTTTCAATGCGCACGAGCCAGCAAGCCTTGAAGCGTGACAGTTTTGTTTGAGCAAGAAAACAGTGTAGTAAAAAAATGTGGTTTATTCACTCATTTTATTAGCAACGCATTGCAAACGATAAAACTCAATAGATGCCACAATAGCACAGAGCAGTGTATCTCGTACGATAAATAGAAATGTTCGCATTCTGTATCGGTTACACAAGCATAAGAGAAGTCTTCACACAATTCATCGTATACAGAATAGCGCTGCAGAGGTCACCACGTTTATTGGCTGCACACAATTCTTCAGAAACGTTGTGAATAATGAACTGATCATGCAGTGCAGATGACCTGCACGTTGAGCCCCAACACTACCAGTCCCTTTTCCTATGAAGCTTGCTAGTCAGAATAACCTTCTATAGCAAGCTAACTTGCTATATAACTCAGCTAGTGGTAATGTACCATCACATACTGAGCAAATTATATTTACGTTATAACACTTGCCTATGTTTCTCGATACGTCGCGTAAACTCTCGTTCAAAACTGTAGCATTGCTAACAGGGCATCATTAGAGCATTTCACAGCAGTACATTGCAGTTATTGCTCGCCATTTGTAATGCCCATATATTCTATCACAGTTTAGGCATGAGTATCACAATCCTACAACATCAAACAATAAATGACATCCTGTAGACAGCTAGCTTTCCAGTGAGGAAAAAAATGCAGTATAGGTAAGCGTCGATGGTTAATCATCATTGTAAACTGGGCTAGGACAGAGTCATGCGCAAAGGTATTACGGAACGCACACCTTCGGGACATGGAAAAATGTTTACAAAAGTAAGTCAGATCTACAGCATTAAATGAATCAAACTGGGCAGGTAGCTCAGAGCAAGCCTACTCCGACCGGTTTTCAAGACATTCCTCTAACATGCCTGAATCATTTAAAGCATTTATTTTATAGAGCTCATAAGCTTAGCTTCGTGCATAATGTTGGAAGCATAGGACAAATCTGAGCTGTAGTATTACTTTTGTAATTGGCTGGAGGTAATTTGTCATTTGACTTTCGAAGACGCCTTAACAAACCGGTGAGAGCGCCTCAACTTTGCTGGTACACTTGCTTGTGGCACAGCGTGCTTTCTTGACTTACTAAAATATTTGACTTTTCTAGAAGGAGCTTCTTCCTCTTCATCTGATATTAAAATTAAAGTATGCCTGGCAAGAATGCCGAGTACTATTAGTACTTGTGCAACTTCACCACATCAAGTACAATATCTCAAAATTCGTGTTCGCAGCAGTGAATTATAGCGCAACAATGTGAGCTATGAATGTCTGCACAAAGACAATACCTTGGACGCTGTTTGCGCAGACATCGAAATACACTAAAGTGTTTTGTTCTGGCAGGGTTCGCGTAGGGACTTTCGGCGAAGTGGTCCGAACAGAGGCAGTAGCCGTCGTACAGTTGCTCCCGTGCGAGTCCCTCGAGGTCTGCCCTTTTGGCGTCATTTCGACCTACGTCACACCTAGAAAATGAAGCAAATATCACCATGGAAATCAATAAACAATAAGTAAAATCGACACTAATATAGAGAGTGCGAAAAAGGGAGAAAAGAATGTGTCACAGGTTCAAAAGCAAAGCGCAGATTGGTCTAAGCGCAGGTAACACGAACTTCACGTTACACGGTCGGTATGTAAGCAGTCACTGCTACGTAAATGATTTTGGGGGCTTATTTCTTAAGCATTCAAATGTGGTAGAGCCGCAACAAGGAACTGGTCGTCGGAATGATCTCAAGCCAAACCACTTCGTCGAAGAAGCGCATTCAGCGAACATACTTTGCACGATTTCTTCTCGAAGAAAAAGAGCTAACAAATCCGCTACCCGGAGCGAAATCTCCGTCTGCGCGTCAGCTGGCATCAATCGGCTCACGGGAAACTGTCCACGAGTAGCTTTACGTGCTTGCTACATTACTGAATAATGCGCAGTGCCAAAAAAAAAAAAAAACCCCACTGTAAAGCGCCAACAGTAATCTTTCGGATCGCCCTGTAGCTGATTTGATAAGGATAGCCCTCGCTTCTTCGTACCGAACAAGAAGTGTACATGTACTTACTTTCATCCGCTGGGAAATGGAAAAATTTCGCTACGCTGTTTCTTCCCGAGTGGTGGCACCAAAAAGCACAGCAGCACACCTAGTTTCGACGATATTTTCAGCGCGTTCGTACTCACAAACACCGAAATGTTCACCTTCAAGGCACTTTAGAGAAATTCCACACGTGAACAGCGAAAACCGCAGAGATAAGATGTGTGAACGTATGCGTATACCCAGGACAGTGTCGAGGACGGCTACCCATGAGAAAGCAATTTTCCGTATGATAACGATGGGCTGCAGCGCATTCGGAAGCCATCTCGAAATTATGACATGCTTTATCGTTTGGTCAATGATGACAATGTCATTGCTATATAAGGTAGAAAAAAAAGGGCCAGGATGCTTCTTTGAGGAGCACCTAAATTAACCTGTTTTGAAGAAGCTGCGTATCTCGGAATTTCTACATACTGTGGTCGATGTTGCAGGTACGAATATATTAAGGAGTGGGCGTTACCCTATAGTGAAGAAGCTACTGGAGAAGCATATGATGATTAAGGCCATCAAAAGCCTTTGCGAAAACACACTCAACACTAGGTTATGATTTTCCAAATTTTCAAGTATGTATTCGTTTTGTGCACGAAGGGCAAGCTGTTTATTTATTTCTTTGGAAGCCATATCGTACTCGGGCTACATTCTTATATCGGTCTACGTAAGACGTAAATCTTCAAGTATTATTTTCTCTAGTCCTTTTGAAGAAACTGGCACTATGAAAATAGGACAATGATTGGAAATATCATTTATGTCACCCTTCTGGCAAATAACAGCTACTTTCGCACATTGCAGTTTACGTGGGAACACTCCGGTTGTAAGGCTTATGCTAAAAATGGAAGCTAAACAATCCGATATTATGTCGACAGCACATTTACTTGGTGTTTTTTTATCCCTGATGTATCGAAGAACTTGCTGTTATTCGGTTTAATGAAACACGAAACTACCCCAGCTTCACTTACCGTGTCTAAAAAAGTGGTTGGCTCATCATGATAGTTTAATGGTGGGATACTGTTATTCTTCGACAACCTAGCCGGCACACAAAGGATTTATGACGTCTTCGAAACGGATATCCGAGACGTTACGATGTCGGAGAAACGGCAAGCGTAAAAAGCGTTAGTCTAGGATGCGTCGTATATCTCGTCTAATGTGCGGCTTGTTGCACATAAGAGACGTTTCATTAACGTCTTCGAGACTCCAACAATCCCATTTTCGGGTATTTCTGAATCCGTTTAAAGAATTACTAAAGACGTCATCACAAAGCTGTTCCTCAAACGTTAGCCGTAATATGAAAAAGAAGCTGGAATCGTGCTCGGGAACGGGACGCGCCCACCAAAATTTACACTATTTACACGGTATATTACAGAAGCAGCGAGAACGCTGACCGCGCAAGCCCACCGCTCGAGCCAAGTCCCTTCTTCATTTTCTTCGCTCGGTCGATAGCGTCCGTGCGAAACGTCCAAGCGGCTAGATACAAAATGCGTGTAGCAATACCAATGAAAATCTGACCTTAGAGCTGATGCCTTAGGGGTTCAAATGATCCAAGACATGTTTTGCACCGCTAAGGCATTAACTCTGTGGTTCTGAAGGTGTCAACGAGATCATAATTTCTGGGGGCACTCGCGATCCGCGGACGCGGTCCCTGCCTTATGGTAGTAGCTGCGACCTGCTAAATTACCACCTGCACCATACGCTTTTCGGTGCTGCAGAGTAGGGGAAGTGCCAGCTGAATACTGTCGTAGTTACGTCCTGGGAAGCAGTCCCGGCGTCGCACTTGCCTGGAACATTTTTTTTCTGGAGGGTCAAAGCATCAGCGTTGAGTGCACCAAAGCAATAACAGTGCAGTCAGGTAGGCATACAGTTGCCTGCAAAGGCTTCATCAGTCTTAGCATTTAAGTCAAAATTAGTTGTCATGCATACAAAAATTATCTGCTTTGTAGAGCATGAAGCAAATTTACCAAGAACTGAAATATCTTTCTACAATGAAGGATAGACAGTTTCTTGGCAAGCGGCCAAACATGAAGGCTCCTGTGCCAATGATCATGAAGTCAAAACAATGCTAGATAAACATTTTATTGAGAAACTAACATGTGCAAGTGAAAGAAAAAGAGAAATGCGGGAAAAATAAAACCACAAGTATACAAAAGTAACTGTCGAAGAAATAACTTAAATATATTTGGAACTTATTAACGACTTGAGGCTTACAGAAAGAGCACTAGTAGTCACACAATAATCAACAGCCAAACGACTATGAGTTTTACAGCATGAGAACAGCGCATCCTGTTATATGAGCACAGACGGAACAATGGATGACTGTGTGGTATCCTAGGAAAGCATAGGGGAAGTTATTGAGGTTGTTTGAAGGAAGCGTAGCGCTAGAACACAAGGACAAGGAAGACAACTACACGAGCGCTAACTTTCAACTTATGATTTATTGCCGGAAAGCACGGTATTTATGGACACGCACACAAAAATACCCCGTCATCACACATGGAAACCAGCTGCATCCAGAAAATCCAAATTCACTTTGCATCAAAGCAACAGAAGGGCTACTAACGCAACTATCACCTGCTTTTGATATCAGTATAGCTTCGACAATTTCTCTCGTATCTTCATCATCACTTCTGTACACAACCACACAATTATAAAGAAGAGGCTGACAACCACAATTGTTGCAATGAATAGAAACGTGTCCATCTCGATAGCGACCTACTTTTTGCTTATGTTCTTTTTATCTTTCGTTCAAGCACCTTCCAGTCTGTCCGATGTAAACCTTACAAGAGAACGGAAACCGATACACAACTTTCTTTGTACAAGACACAAAATGGGACTGATGATTCTTTTTACAGCATACCTGTTTCTTGGCAAACGGATCTGTAGCTTTGCATATGCTGAGCAATTTTTGCGGGGCAGAAAATACGTCATCAATATTAGCTTTGCGTCCGACTTTCTTCAGTGCATGCGACACATGATGTATAATGGCACCACAACCTTTTTCTTGTTATTACAAATAGCTACACACGTTGCATGTTCTTTAACTTGTTGAAGGCACATTCTGCTACTGAGACAAGTACGTGATTAGGATATCCGGCTTGCGAAAGACGCTCTATCTGTTTGTTGAAGCTATCTGACATTTTGTGATGACGTGATTTTCGAAGTGCATTGTTTAGGCATAAGTTAACAATGGCCCGCTTGACAAGTTTGGAATGTGATGAGTGATATGGAAGCAACATTTTCTTGTCACGAGGATGATATTCCCAACATATGTGGTCAACCGATAAAAACAATCTTAAGTCCAAGAACTGGATTGAGTTTTCAACAGGAATCTCACATGGGATAATCAAATCGTCCAGATAACGGTTAAATAGGTCAACCACCTTACTGACTGTCAGGGCTGAGTCAAATAAAACTAGATAATCATCAACGTACCGGAAAATTTTTAGGATCTTTGCATCAGACAGGTGTCCTACTAAAAGTCTGTCGTAATAGGCCAAGAGCATATCATTTACTATGGGCGCTAGGCACGATCCAATACATACTCCTTTCTTCTGAAGGTACATGTGTCCATTACATTACACAAGAGTAGATTTCAAGTAAAACGTTAAAAGTTCTAGGAACCTTGTGGCAGAAATACCTGTCTGCGACTGAAATAAAATCGCACCATAATTATCAATAGATTGCTCAACACGCTTCAATAAAGGTCCTTGGGGCATAGAGTAATACAGATCTTTAACATGGATGGAGCAGGCTGAGATGCATTTGTCACGGTTAGTTCTTAGGAACTGCACCACATCATCGGAACTTTTTACCATAAAAGGGTCGTCAGTTCTTGCAGAACCTTCAGCGCTGCCCAGCGCCTCTGCCTACGATGTTGCCTGGTTTCTCCTCCGCCACATCATACTGCGCCATGGATTCCCGAGGGAATTTACAGAGGCCGCGTCTTTCTCTCCGACGTCGTTGAAGGTCTCCTAGAAAAATGCCGCGCAATTCACTGTACCACTACTGCGTATCATCCGCAGACTAATGGTATGACTGAGTGCTTCAATCGCACCCTCGGTGACATGTTGGCCATGTACGTCGCCTCTGACCAAAGCCGTTGGGACCATGTTCTGCCCTTTGTGACGTACGGTTACAACACGGCCTCGATGACCACCACAGGATTTTCTCCATTCTTTCTTCTATACGGACGCGAGCCTACCTGCACACTGGACACCATCCTTCGGTACAGCCCCAACACTACAGAATCTACTACCATCTCGGAAACTGCTTCACACGCAGAAGAGTGCCGCAGACTTGCCCGTATGATAACCTCCGAAGACCAACAGCGCCGGAAGCACCATCCAGACATCTCCGCCATCCCTGTGTCCTGCGCTTATGGTTCGTTAGTGTGGCTTTGGGTGCCAGCCCCGATCCCCGGACTGTCTCCCAAACTAGCCGTGGAATCAAACGTCTCTTGTTAACTATTCCGTGGAGACCCTTGAGCCACCTTCGGATAAGCGCCGTCGAGGCCGCGGAATGGTACACGTAGATCATGTGAAGCCATACAATGATCCGCCTGTGCTATCCTACCCACAGGTCGCCGGCACGGCTTCTTTTTCCCCGGGGCAGATAAACTGTACTATTAGTGAACGAGTAGTGGGCAATGGGCAACCCAGTTTCCTGGATTCAAAGAGACGACGATGACACTGTCCCTGGACCTTCTTGTGGCGTAACTTGAACGTAACTTGTTGTGGCGTAACTTGTTCGGTAGCGAGAGGTGGCACAACTCTCGCTACCGAACACTACTATCTGAGGAGTGTAGTCAACCTGAACGCTCCTCGACAGTACATATATTTATTTATATATATACGATGGTCACTGAGCTCCGCCGCTTTAGCTAGGTGCCCAGGGAAGCAAAGGAAGAGAAGGAAGAATTCAGAATAGAACAGCCGGCCTCCGGCAAATGCGCTGTGTGTATGTCTCTCATTTAAAATATATAGTGCTATTCGTCTCCCCAGGAAGCTTTATGCACCTGCTGATGCTACCTTTGCCCCAATATCATGTCACTAGCGAACATTATACCACACACATTACTCATTCGTCGTTTATTTTGGATGAATTCCCATACTCAGCATGTAGAAATCGAGTGACATGCATGCTTCACACTTCGAGGGCGAGAGTATTGTTCGAGGCGTGCTTACGTGCGCACTGACACGGCCGCTGGATGAAAGCGCACAGGTGCGGCCTGCTGCGTGGAGCCGCCGCGCATTATCCAGGGAGGGAGAGCGGCGTTGACAGTTTCGGCCGCAACTTTCGCCGAGGGCGCTAGTAGTAGGTGATACTCGGAAGTCCGCGCGCTGTGGTGAGCGCGCCTTTCTTGCGTTGCGCGGAGTGCTAGTAGTTCCGAATTCCGTGTGTTCTCCCTCCTGACAACACAAACATAGCCTGAATAGGTTGTTAGAGCAGCAGTACGCCTAAGAACTGCTGCGTTCCACTGTGCACGTCGAACGCGAAGAAAAATCCCGGCTTGGGATACCATGAATTTCCCTCCAATGGTGAACGCTGATAGGCCTGGCTCACCGACGTCGCCAGGCAAGGATATGGAGGAAAAGGGCGCCCAGCAACCGTTCTTCTCTTTGCTCGCTGCACTTCACTGAAAATGATTACAAGACTACTCCAAGGACAAGGAAGCGGCCTCGACGGGAAGTAGGAGATGACGCTTCTTTAACTTCAGCGAACAACAACGCACCAAGTGGCTCATGAGAGTCTGCATGAATATCTCGAGCCTGGCATCAGAGATCAAGAACAGGTCGCTGCGCCAGGCGAATATTCCGAGGCAACGTCGAATTGTGGGTTGCCTGCTGCGAGTATGCGCCACAGATAGATGAAATGTCTCAAACAGACCTTGATGTTGAGCGGGTAATAGAGGATTCGAAGAGAACAAACAACCGCCTACAGAAGAAAATATCTCGTCTCAAGCAATCATTACAGACAGCGCGTGAACCGCTGACACCTTTCGAAAGCAGCAAAGAAATAGAGTCTTTTTTTAATTTGCTGAAATCAGCCGACGCAGGCAATAAAACCGGCCAGTTTGTCAAGAACCAAGCGTCAAATTTTTGTTTCAAAGAATCCAGAGTACAGTGAATAAGTTCTGAGGAAGTACGTGCTTTGGAAAACTTGCTCCAACAAAGGTTACGAGCACGTGAGGACGAGAGGCCTGCTTAAGTTGCCTTGTCGTGCCACAATTCTGAAGTATGTCTTATTATTATGTGGGTTTTAACGTCCCAAAATCAGCTCTGATTATGAGAGACGCCGTAGTGGAGGGCTCCGGAAATTTCGACCACCTGGGGTTCTTTAACGTGCACTGACATCGCACAGCACACGGGCCTCAACATTTCGCCTCCATCGAAATGCAGCCGCCGCGGCCAGGATTCGATCCCGCGACCCTCAGATCTGTAGCCGAGTACCATAGCCACTAGACCACCGTGGCGGGGCAATTCTGAAGTATGTCGGGCACACAACCGGTGAAATAGGCGTCGCATCACTAATAACAGGAAGTCGGGAGGTACTACAGACCAATTACGTCTCTTCAAGTATATCATGGTGTTGCAGTAACTGTGTTACAGGAAGTTGAGTTGATAAAGTGCAGGTCGCTGTGTTGACTGAAGGCGATACGCCTAATATAGATTTTTCAGTACACACGCTAAGGAGGTATGCGCCTCCCTGCTTTCCATGAGCCGCTTCTTAGTGGATAAACATTTCTTTGCTGCGACTCGAATTAATTTTTTTTTTTACTAGAGCCAGAAGATATACGCTGCTCGTAATTATCGAATGGGTAATCACTGCGTGTAGCAGCCTAGATCATTACAATAGAACACATTATATGTAGCCGGCATGCTCTTCAGTACAATAAATAATAATTACGAAGCTGTTCCCCGCATAAGAACTGCAATTTTTCACGATATTTGTCATAAGATTCGGAGTCAAAAACGCTACTTGTTCTAAACGACATCGGCGAAGACAAAATAATTTATCATAATTACCGCTTTAGCTCCTTTAGGGAATTTAGATGTTGAATTTGTTTGTGTGAGCGATGTAAGTAATTGAAATATCCTGCACACTCCTGTTACATAGTACTTTTGATTGATATTTTGCTTTGGCTTGATTTTATTATTTGCGGTTGACCTGTCATGCTTGTAAGGTTCTCCTGCAAGACCCAAATCCTTGCGGTGGCATTTACGAGTTCACAGCAAAAAAATAATAAAGGAAAAGTTCTATATGGACGAGATCGTACAAATTTGCAAGCTGACACGAAATTTTGTCAGTGAGGTGATGAAGCACGCAGAAGCTCGCGAAGAAGTGGAAACCTCTGCAAACTTCCTCATTCAGCCCTCCTCCCACATTCTGTAACCTGTCCAGCATTACGGTGTGGTTCAACACCCTTGAGCACACGAGCCACCTCTGCGATGTTTTTTTGAAGAAGCTGTTGCGACCGTTGCTGGCTAACTGGACTGGAAATATAAATACAACTGTGCAACGCCTGGTGAGACTGTCACACAAGCCCCTCTTGCGAAAAGATCTTCGCCTTCGAGGGCGATGAGCGCAAACACCTCTGATATTTGTTTACTGCACCAGTAAAGACGTACTGGTAAAGAGCTTCGCTCAAGAAGCGTACTATTGATTTTTGAGGCACACCTAGTATTTTCATTTCTGTATGCGCAGACAAGACCACAAATTTTTTCTCATCACTTTTCGAACAGAATTCACGCAAGACATTTTTTATGTAACAGTAACTGCAAAATAAACTAGAATTAACTAAAACATCAAGTATTCACTGCCCTTCTAGTATAGAAACGCAAAATCAAGTCACGGTAGCCATTCAAGCACGTTTTTAACGAGAAGCGAAAAAAAAAATCGCCCGAAAGCATGTGCCAGTACATTTGTGAAAGAACATAACAAAGATGTAATAATAAAACTGGTCCTACAAAAGGGAAAACTTTGTCATAAACGCTCTAAGCAGAAGTGCAGAATTGTCTGTCACAGAGACGGGCACGCTATAGTCAAAGTCACTTCGACTCCTGCAGGAAAGGAAAACCATTTGCCATTATGAGAAAAATGTACTGCCGTAGCGTAAAACGATGCGCTGAGGGGGTATCGAATTCGGCATGTGCGTATGCAGTACCGCGAGCGCCGCTGAAACATCATACGATTTCGCGCATACACCGCTGTCCAGGCGCTCTCACTATCCGTGACTGGTGGCGCTGCGGCGGCCGCCGAACGAACTAGTCCTCTCCCGCCGTCTCCGGCGCACGCAGCTGGCCGTACCTGTGCGCTTTCATCCAGCGGCCGTGGCACTGAGTATGAAAGGGACCCTGTCACACTTTTTGAAGACACTGGTGCGGATCAGTCGTTGAGGCTTCTATGAAGGTGTGAGCGAAATATTATTGTGTTGCAAGCAGCAGTGGAATTGCAGTTTAGTTTTAAATACAGTAGGAAATGGCGTGCTCTTGTTTCAACAATTGACGTCACTTGCAGCACCGATCCACAAATTTCCTGCTCTTCTTTCAACAAGTAACGTCATTGGCTCCACCGACTACGTCGCTTCGCTCACCTCGATATTCTTAAAGAAAGGTACTCAGGTTGCCTTTTGAAAGCGAAATGAACAAATTTCCGTGATCGTAAGTTCAGCGAATGCTATATCTGCCTCGAGAAAAGTAGTCGGCGGCCTAGTGACATTTGTTCGAACGAGGAACAGGTGAATTACAGCTGTGTTTGATACCAAATAGAATAGTTCCTGGCGCACGCAGCTCAATACTATTTGGATCACGCGTTCACAATAACGTCCAGGACAGTTCGGCATGGTCTGCTCTCGAGATTCCGAATGTTACTGTGCTCCTTTAGTAAATGGGACCTTGCGCGATCGAAGGGCACGCTGTACAAGGACTGCGCACCACAACTTCGTATAGCGTCAACAAATTTTCGCTTCGATTTCGCCTCCACAGACTGTCTTTCATGGCCAGGTAATAGTTAAGTTAGTACAATACAACGAAATATGGCTCAGTTGGGGTTGCGAGTATGCAGCGGGGAAGCAGGAAAGTGTAAAACGTTCCGCAGAAAGCTGTTGAATAGCACCGTACCATTGCTTTCACGATAAAGCTGAGCTTGAAAGAAAGCAGCCGTCACACGCAGATGCGCGCGCGCGCACACACACACACACATACACACACACACACCCTTGAGGCGCCCGAGTGGCGAGGGCAGATATTGGGAGCGAGGACATACCGTGGCGCCGCCACGCGGGAGAACCGGTGTGACGCGCAAAGTTGGATTGCTCCGACAGCACTGCCTTGCTCAGCGCGGAGCTGCTTTGCGCGTCGCCCTCTTATTGTTGTTGCCGTTTATTTCAGCTAGACGATATCTGTAAAATACTGTTGTGGCTACGTTATTGATTCTTCAACAAGGTAATTAACTCTTCCGGAAAAAGAATATAGGTTCATTACAATGCAGCTTAGACACCGCGTCGACTGCTGTTGTCGTCTGCTATGGTCACCGGCGAGGATACCGCGCGTGCGCAGTCCGCTGGTTTTTTTCGGTGAGATAGCATTTTGATGAATGAAAATGAATGAAAAGTAAGCATCAAGATGGTTTTAGCGCGCGGTTGCGGTAAATACACATAGCTTTTGGCCGCAAGAAAGGCGTGCGACGTGTTTCTCGTGCAATTCATTCATTGTATGTTTGCATCAACAAAGGGGCCGCCGTTGACAAGAAGAAATCGAATTAGCAAATTTGTATTCATGCTGAACACGCATACCTCTATGCAGCGCGATGCGAGTGGTTCCTTCATTTTGCGGAAAGCAGCAGGCATAGAGCTGCATTCAATCGCGACCTTTCTCACGTGATTTAAGGTGTACACACGACATACGCACATGCGCGCCTCATTAAACCTTGTTATTTTCGAACATGGGGTTCACCTTAGGACGTTGTGGCTTGATCACAATTTAAATTCTCGCCAGTATGACCCCAAGGACACTAGCCTGGAGCACAGTTGTTCGTTGCTTCTCTTTCTGTTGCTTATTTTTCCCGCGTATTCAAGACGGTCGTCACACGGCGATTTTCGATCGCGGTCGAGCCAGTTCATGGCTGCATTTTTCGACGAATGACTCCCGTCCGTATTTTGCACGAAGGGGCCAATAGTGATCGAAAATACAGCGTAAGACCGGACGTATTAGTTCACTCATTTGAATGCACTAGCAGAGACTCCGGAACGGGGGGGGGGGGCGTACCTCCCCCCCCGCCCCTACCATTTTTCTAGAGGGGGTTCGCCCCCCCCCCTCCCACTTTCCAACCGTTTACGCTGAAATCAAAATTTTTTGAGAAGAATTTTCAAGCTGGTGGTAGTTAAAAAAAAAACCCAGGTGGTCGAAACTTCCCGAGTCCTCCACCACGGCGTCTCTCATAATCAAAGCTGGTTTTGGGACGTACGTTAAACGCCACAAATCAGTCAATCAATCAAGGTGGTGGTTCTGTGGTGCAGTGCTTTCCAAAACACTGGACCACACAACCACGTACGTGGGTTGCGCGGTGTGCCGCAGGTTTTCAGTACTTCCGAAAGTTCTAAACATTTTGAAATGTATACCAATGTGAAATAGGCGATGATGCAAATTTGTAAAATATTAAACGGCTAAAATGAATTAAAACAATAATTGATTTCATTAATATTGTAGTAAATAATAATACATAATATGCATTTTAAATAAATTAGAATCGACAAATGCTGAGAACAAAAATAATCAACGCAACATGCAAAGACGACAATAAGTGCCCCCCCCCCCCCCACACACACACACTCCGAAAAACGTTCCGGAGTCCCTTTGCACTAGTACGCTGCAAGGTGTAACTTGTTGTGGTCTAAATGATTCAGTGAAACTATCAGTGTCCAGCATCTGCACCTTCATCGATAAGCCGTATGACACTCCGCGACTGCTGATAGAAGGATAATCTGTGTTTGAAGCTGGCCACGTCGTCGTCTGCAGTGTAAAAGGGGAGAGAGAGAGAGAATATTTTATTGATGAAGCCGGAGATGTTAGCCTGGTTAATGGCCTGGGTGTAAAAGGGGAAGAAGTGATACTGGCTGGGTTCATTTTGCAGACGACGTCTTTTAGAAAATAACAAGTTTCCAATAACTCCGAGCGCACTTTTCAGCTTTTGTGGTCGCTAGGTGTCCGCGAACGTGAAATAAACGCGAAGCGACGATGTTTGTAGATAAAAACGCTGGCGAATGACCCTTGAAAGCGCGCGTGAACTGCGTGAACCGTCCGAATCGGCGGAGGCTCGGCGCGAGGTGGGATCGTGGGGTCACGTGATCCAACTTTGCACGTCAGAACGACCGCAGCGCCAGCCTCTCCAGTGGTGGCCCTCGCGCCCAATAGGCATGCACCGCTAAATCCCGGCACCGGACAAGATGGCGGCCGCCGTAATATATAATAAAAAATTATATCAATGCATGCTAATGTATATAGGTCCTGCAACACACCGTTCACCCACAGCCCCACGTATTAATTAGTTCGTTTTTCGTCACCTCATCGTCTCTCTCCTGCACTATCCACCCAGCAACCTGGTTCAAGCCTTCACTCCCCAGTCCTTACCACGTGAAACACTGGACAGCTTACGGCGTATCATAAATCCGCTGCGCAACAGCGTGCCTGTAACAATGCTGTGGAAACAGATAACAGGTTGTGTAATTCTTTTGCTATTCGCGGTCTCCAAGGATGACGAACCCTGAAATGCAGAAAACCGCAACAGGGTGGTCAATGAGAAATAATAATAATGAACATTTGCAAAAGAGTCGCATGCCTCTGAAAAACTTTAAATGTGACAGAGAAGGCGCACACGACTGTCATGCTCATCTGAATGCTGCACTGCGTGAAGTCATTCCACCAACAGAAGACGTGATGATTGGCTGCGGCATTTGTGCTGACGTACCACAAAATAATGTGCAATCGCTCAAGAATGCACGTGAATTTCACAGGCCTGATTGCGCTGCCACAGTGAATGTACGCGCGGCAACGGTTGCGGTAAAACACGCGATGTCGCATGCATGTATTCATGATTGTAAGACACGAGTAAATTACTAATGTCCCACACAGTTGTACAGGCGCTACATTCACTTCCCGTAAAGCTAAGGTAGATTTTTGGCCTCGCTGGTGCAACATGTCAGGGTTAAGCGCGGAACTTATTAGACGCGGACTTGACAGGAGAGTAACAAACACACAAGCGCTAACTATCAACAGTGCTTTATTTGACTCCAGACGAACAATATATAGAAATGTGGACGCTCAGGCATGCGCAGTAAAGGCCAAATGAGAGGACGGTGGGAGCGAAGCCAATGGACTCAGTGACCGGGCTAAACACACACATAGTTCTAACAAAGGTTCAAAATGCGCTCATACACGGTGATTTGAATAATAAAACCACAGTTGCGTTGCTTGGTGTTTATGTTGTTGCGCCAACTATCTTACAGCTTAAATAGCGCTAATGCTCATTTATCTGTTACAGACCGCTGTGCCATATCCGCGGACACATGAGTGTTCTCACACGCATCCCGCTGCGCCATTCAAATGTGATAGTTGCATCTATTTCCGCCAAGACTAGACATTCATGTCACAGGATCCACTCACAGAAGCGCCGGGATTGAACCAAGGTTAACGTAAGGAGCAAAGTAGGAAGAACAAAATGCCACCACGCACACACACGCAGTAGTTGCAGCACGGTAACCTAATTTTTTCCAGAAACAAAGAAAGATGCAGCCGCCAACAAGTTAACTACACTGACTCGACCACCAACCACCCACCTGAGGTTCGCTGGCTTTGCTTCGCGTCTGCGCCAGCTTCCACCCTCTCGCCTCTTCACACCAACGACAGGCGAGGGAAGGAGACAGACATTCTGGCGTCTCTATCCCGGGTCCACGGATACCCATGGCAGCCGGCGACATTAGAGAACAGCTGTATAACCACATTAGAGAACTGAAACTGTGCCTTCCACTGTCGAACACAAATAAGAGTCGCGGAGGCGTGGTGAAGTGCATTTGGGCGAAGGGAGATGGCGCTGCAAGTACTATCATCATCATTGGGAAAAGCGGCGTTTTTTTTCTTGTTAGCGTAGGCAGTACCCTCCCTCCCGCTTTCCCTCCCATATTACCACCGCTGTAGTATTTTGTTTATTCCGCTCGCTAAACCGCTCCCGTGTGTACTTTTCGTGCACAGGTGCCGTAGCTTATCACGAGGTGATCAAACAGGACTCGACTGGCAAAACCAACGTCAATAAAATAAGCTTTTCATCGTTTATTGCTGTACCACAGCTGGTACAAACATCGTACTTACAGCACAGTGCACACATGGGCCAACAATGTGCAGTCGCGTCCAAACAAAACACATACATACTAAGTGCGCTACCAATGTAATCGAAGGAATGTTGCTCTCTCATTGCGTTGCGCCGTCCAATTCTGTTATCGTAGATTTTGAGACCACGAGCGTGCCTAAGTTAACGATGAATCGGAAATGCACGCAACGTTCGGAGATAGTTGTCACGGTAGCCCCGATTTAGCTTCGCTTAGTTAACGTTACCTAAACGATCGCGGATGCTCCCTCTGCCACTCTACAAAGATAAATGAATACGTTACAAACAAGAAGCGTCGTGCTGTGCCGAATGGGATAGGCACGAATTTCAACTGTCAGCTCATACTGTAAGTGTGTAGGTAGTGGGCGAAAGAATGTTTCACTTTTGTTTTACATATCCCTTTCAGGCGCTTATTGCGATAACGTGTATATGAATAGATCAAATCTTCACAAAATTTCCGCAGCACTGTGTATTCAATAGCAAAAAAGAAAACTCGGTTGTGTAGAAATGTTCATTGTGCAGTAAATAATTGCAATGAGAGTATAATTCAATGTAAATTTATTCTAAGGCCTGTAAGCCTTTATTTTTTCATAAAATCAATCAGAAGTCAGACTTGAAACGCGAGTGCAGTTTCTTATTGGCCAAGTTCTTTATGAGCCTATGAAACGAGAACGGAAATCTGGGCGAGTTGGTGATAATTCATATTGACCAGCTTACAGCGCAAACGGGGACGAAGACGAAGGAAAGACAAGGTGACAACACGAGCGCTGACTCTCAACTGAAGTTTATTCCAAGAAACGACACAAATAAATACACATGTTAACCAAGATTTCAACGGAGCGATTGTGCGTGTACAGCAGTCATCCAAGTGACGTAAAACTCCCATCCATTCCTTTTCAGTGACGGAGTAGTTGGATTCCTCTTTCGTTAGTGTACGGCTCGCATAGGCTACTACGTATTCATCATACCCATTTTTCTGCTGTGCAAGCACTGCGCCAAGTCCCACGCCACTGGCGTCGGTGTGAACTTCGGTTGGGGCCGTCGGGTCGAAATGACGCAGTACAGGAGGCGATGTGAGCACATGCCGCAATGTTGTAAAGGCATCGTCGCAAGGTGCGGACCAAGTAGAAAGGCTTGTGTCACCTCGGAGTAGCTGAGTCAACGGAGCGATGATAGAAGCAAGATTTCGAATAAAACGGCGAAAGTTGGAACAGAGCCCGATAAAGCTTCGGAGCTCTTTCAGGGTCTTGGGTTTCGGAAACTCGGCGACGGCACGGAGTTTGCAAGCGTCGGGTAGTATGCCATCTTTCGACAGCACGTGTCCGAGTATTGCAAGCTGCTTAGCTCCAAAGCGACATTTCTTCAAGTTAAACTGGAGGCCTGCGTCGGAAATGCACTGCAGGACTTTTTCGAGACGGCACAGATGAGTGGGAAAATCTGGAGAAAGGACGACGATGTCATCAAGGTAACATAAGCATGTCTTCCATTTTAGCCCCCGAAGCAAATTGTCCATCATTCGTTCGAAAGTAGCAGGGGCATTGCAAAGCCCGAACGGCATAACATTAAATTCATACAGGCCGTCGGGCGTAACGAAAGCTGTCTTCTGGCGATCGGCGGGAGCCATGGGCACTTGCCAGTAGCCTGAGCGTAGGTCGAGCGAGGAAAAATATTCAGCGCCTTGTAAACAATCTAGAGCATCGTCGATCCGTGGTAGCGGGTAGACGTCCCTCCGCGTTATTTTATTAAGGCGGCGGTAGTCCACGCAAAATCGGATGGAACCATCTTTTTTCTTTACGAGGACTACTGGTGACGCCCATGGACTATTAGACGCTTGAACCATACCACGATCAATCATCTCGGTCACTTGGTCTTCAATAACACGGCGCTCTGCAAGAGATACACGATAAGGCCTCTGGCGCAGAGGTGCGTGAGTGCCGGTGTCTATCTCGTGATGTACAGTCGATGTGCGGCCTAGTGACGCTTGGTGACAATCGAACGTGGACTGGTATTTCTGTAGCAAGCTAAAGAGCTGTGAACTCTGCGTAGGGCTCAGGAGGGCATCTACTGTGCTATCGAAGACATCTTGCGTGGACTAGGAAGAAGGCGAGCTATAAGCCAACGTGCTTATATCAGAAACCGCGGCACTGCGGACAGCCACAGCCCGCGACGTTGCATACTTTCTCCTACATTACTATATCAATTCATGCAAAGCTCAGTGTTTCTTGCACTTAGGCGCTGAACTGCCAAAAAACAAGTTGCCGCAAACAAGTACCCAATTTCGTACGCTGCCGCTGAAGGGGTTATTATAGTTCATTTACGCAGCTCGTATAGGGGTGAAAATACCTTGGCAAGAATAACTGCGCCATCAAGACGAAGTGTGCTGTGAAGGCAGTATAACTGAGAGCAGATATTCTACAATGCGTGAACAACATATGAACACTATACAAAGACCGAGATGCTAGGATAATGCAGGCTGATTAGAGAGGCACATTTCTGGGCAAATTAGCTTCAGGGATGGATCGCACTTCTAGGTTGGTGTAGATGGTAACGAACCGCTCAGCTATGACCGCAATGACTGTGATGCATGAACATGTCAACAGAAATTATGCACTTTCGAACAAGCACACACATGCACACAAATTGAACTGGTAGAACATTTCGTGAACGTGTGACAGTGCCGGAAAAAATAAAGGTGATGCTTATTGCACATGTGCTTGTTGTTTCATTATTCACTTTTTGAACATGTGCGTCGAAAACAAACTGTATTCTTGCTAATTGTAGAAACTCGACATCAAATGGAATTATACATGACTTGCGCCCAAATATGACGAGTACAGAGAAAGGAGACACGGACAAGCGCAAACTGGTGAGTGACCGTCTTCCAAGGGACTGGATCTGTAATTGGGTAATCCGAGCCAAAAATCATTTTTGCCTTCGGTGGTTTTCTTCAGGATTCTTTTAACGACTTGCACACCCTTTTCGGCTAAGCCGTTCGAGCTTGGAAATTTAGGTCCTGAAGTGGTGTGCTTGAAGTCATATCTTCTTGCAAAATTTGAGAATTCTCGACTGGTGAATTGAGGCCCTCCGTCACTACAAACTTCGATTGGAATACGATACCTTGCGAACATCGCGCTTAATTTGCCAATGACTGTAGCAGACGACGTGTCACGCAGTAATTCGACTTCTGGAAAATTTGACAAAGCGTCATATGCGCAGAGATAGGATCTCCCGGCATACTCAAACACGTCGACGCCGACTCCGTACCACGCGTGCTCTGGAACAGGGCGAATCATAAGAGGCTCACTTTTTTGCTTGTAGGAGTACGTTTTGCAAATTGCGCATGTGTTCACGACGTTTTCAATATCAGCATTCATGCCGGGCCAGAAAACTGAGAGCCGAGCGCGTGCCTTGCACTTGTTAGAGCATGTGGCCGTCGGTGCATTCTGCGTAGTATCTCTTGACGCATAGTCGTTGGTATCACTGCCTTGCATCCTTTGAACAGTATCCCGTTTACCACAGCTAATTCCTTGGAAAAGGCCTTGAGCTGTCCGTTTATCTGCCGGTTACTTCTTATGGATTCGATGACGCACCTTTAAGGAACTGTCTCTATTCGTTTCTTCCAACAACCGGGCTTGACTGGCTTCGCTTACGAGGGACGAAACTATGCTTACGGCATGTACTATCGGCCAAGAAAGTAAACGGACCACGGCTCCGGCTGCCAGAGCGGCTAGAGCGGCTGCCTGGCCACAACGGGGCACGGCTGTGTCGCTCCGCGCGCTTGGTTCGAGAGTGCCGTGGGTGACGTTAAGCTTCTCCCTCACTCTCGCGCTGTGTCTTGTCACGCTTCATAAAATGCTTGTTACTACGCTGCTAGTGGTCGCGATGCAAGGGACCATATATATACGGTAGTCAACACATGGCGCTGTCACGCAGCAGCCGACGTCCTCACGGAATCATGCAAACACCTTCACTGTGAAAGAACGAAGACCTGCTCTTTCACGCTTGCGGGAATGCACTTTCACTTTATCTCACGGCGACTTGACGTGCACCGTTTGACGTTCTCAAGCTAACGTGTGCGGGCGGTTGTGCTCGCGCCCGTCAAGGTTTCCTTGTGGGGCAGAGAATGGTTTTGCGATGTTCTCCTGCTGCCGTAAGCCGACGTGACCAACTAGCGACGCAGGAATGGTGGCCGCAGTTACGCCCCCAGCTTGACTCCCGCGGCCGCGGCGCCGTCCTCTTTTCGCTCCGTGGCTTTCTCCGTCCGCGCTCGTTTCACCGCTAGGGAGATTCCAGTAGGGAGATTACTGGAAGCTGTACGTTATTACCGGCTACGACCAGACGACGCCAGAATGCAAGGACACGGAATTTAAAACCAGTATATGGGGACGTACCGACGACGAGAGACGCGCTCAAAATCTTGCCGTCTCACCTTGTACAGCGAGTTAGCGAGGTTAGAGGGCGTCACGCGTTCTGCGCCAGAGCGAAACTTGCGCTTTGAACACCGCCCGCGCGGCCGACGTTCTACGGCGCTGGAGAGCGCCGCCTGCGGCTGTCGGCTGCAGCGCGACGGCAATGCGAAGTCCCTTTCATCGCGCCCACCAGCAGCAGTGCAGCCGTACGACGCACTAGACAATTTATCAAGCGTAACAAGACACAACGCGAGAGTGAGGGGAAGCTCAACGTCACCCAGGGCACTCTCGAACCAAGCGCGCGGAGTGAGACAGCAGCGCCCCGTTGCGACCAGGCAGCCGCTCCAGCCACTGGAGACGTGGTACGTTTACTTTCTTGGCCGATAGTACTTCAACGTCTTCGTTGTCCTCGTCCGTGCCTGCTCTGTTGACTGGAGCCCGACACAGCAGGTCCGCCAACACCAACCTTTTTCCTGGAATAAAAATTAGGTCAAAATCATATTTGAGCGAGCGAAGAAAAAAAACGCTGCAGTCGGGGTGGCATTTCTCCTGTCGCCTTCCGAGCGATTGCTATTAGTGGACGGTGATTGGTTTCGAGAATAATCTTCCGTCCGTACGCGAAGTGATGGAGCCTTTCGCATCCAAATACTACAGCCATTGCTTCTTTTTCTATCTGCGAGTATCTTTCCTGTGTCTCGGTCAGTACCCGTGAAGCGTAGGCAACAGGTTTCCATGATTCCCAGTGTCGTTGCAGTAAAGCCGACCTATGCCCCTTTGGGAGGCGTCCGAGGTTATTTCAGTGTCTCGCTTGGGGTAGAACGGTGACAACACAGGTTGCCTGCTTAAGCATTCGCACAGATCATTCCATTCCGTGGCCTGGTTTTGACTCCACTCAAACACTGTCCTTCTTTAGCAGCTGGCGCATCAGTTGAGTTTTTTGAGCCAGCGCTGGCAGAAACTTTCCGAAGTAATTGACGACGCCTAGCATTCGCTGTACTCCTAGCTTATCGGTTGGTGCTGGCATGTCAAGCATCGATCTCACAGTCGCGGGGTTTGGCTGGATGCCTTCTTCCGATATTACGTCCCCCAAAAACGAAATTTTCGCCACCTCTATTTCGCACTTTTCCGCGTTCAATGTTAGAGCAGAATTGCGTGCCGCTTCTAGGACAGCTTTCAGCCTTTCATCCTTGTGGGCGCCCATATTAGAATATCATCTACGTAAACGCGCACTCCTGGGATGGCGTCAAATATTTGACTCATGGTTTTTTGAAAGACTTCGGAGGCCGAGGCGATTCCGAATGGCAGCCTAAAAAACCTATATCGCCCGAAAGGAGTCGAAAAGGTACATATTTTAGATGTCTCGTCGTCGAGCGGTATCTGATGGAAGCCTGACTTAGCATCGAGTCGAGGAAAAATTTTCGCTGCCGCGATTTCCGCCTTGATGTCTTCTCGTCGCGACATCTCGTAGTGCTCGCGCTTCAAGCATTCATTGATATTCCTTGGGTCCATGCACACTCTTCGCTCGCCATTATGGTTCCTTACAATTACTAGGGGACTCACCCAGTCTGTTAGCTCCTCTGTTTTGGCGATGACGCCTGCCTTGAGCATTCGGTCCAGTTCCTGTCGTAGTGGCTCCTGCAGGGACAGCGGCACGCGTCGGGCCATCTGGACGACAGGCACAGAGTCCTCCCGTAGCACCATCGTGTATGGACGTTGAAGGCGCCCCGCGCCTGTGAAAACTTCGGAGAATTCTCTAAGTACTTGTTCGCGGTTGCAAGCCGTTACCGCGCTCACTGATCGCTGGAAAAGACCCAAGGCCTCACTGGCATGGAGCCCTAGAATTGCTTGACGGCCATTCTTTACCACGAAAAAATCAATGTCAGCGGACTTGCCGCCAATAGTGGCCTTTGTTGTCACGACTCCCAAGTGCTTGATAATCCCTCCATCGTACGCTCGTAGTACTGAGCTACTAGGCTTCATTCGCATTCTTGGTTGGAGGCGTTGATACAGCCCGTGCGGCAGAAGATTGGCTTGAGCACCCGTGTCCACCTTGAGCTCAACCACCTTGTTCGCCATTTGTGCTTGAACTACCCAGTCTTGTGAGTGGTTTACCCTGTTGGCTAAGATGTCGAGAATGTCGAAGTCTTCGCTGCTGTTGACTTCCGCAACTTGCTTGTTGCTGTTGCATTTAACGGCAAAATGATTTTTGCCACCGCACCGCCGACAGGTGCGCCCAAATGCCGGGAAGTTCCACTTGAACACTTCTGGGTCACCTCTACTTGGCGTTGCCCTTGCCGCGTCGATGCACCAGTCTAGTGCCACGGAGTCGCCGACTGCTGTGCACGGTTCGCTGCTAGGCATCACTTTCAACGCGTCGACTTGATTTGCTCTGTCCCAAAGCTCGTTTTGTGCGGTGGCCAACTCAGCTGCCTTGCACACTTGCTCAGCTTTCGTCAACGTCAGCTTGTTGTCGCGCAGCAGCTTCTCGCGTACTTTGCCATTGTTTATTCCGAACACAATCTGATCCCTTATCATCGATTCAGCCAGGGTGCCGAAATTGCAAGATTGAGCTAGCTTTCTTACATCCCTGATGAACGGTTCTGTTCGCTCACCTTGGGCTTGTATTCGCTGGCGAAAAACGTAGCGTTCATGCACCTCGTTTTGCTCTGATGCGCAGTACTCGTCGAACTTTCTTATGACGATGTCATAATCCTGCTTCCTTTCGCCCTCACCGAAGTCAAAGTTATTGAATACTTCCTAACCGTCGTCGCCGACCACGCTTAGGAGGAGAGCTGTCTTCGTGGGTCATGTATACGTTTTTCCTTGGGACGTTGACGCAGTTACAAACAGCTCAAACTTCTGTTTGAACAGGCACCAGTTCCTACTGGTGTCACCCCCTAAGCGAAGTTGTTCTGGCGGCTTCAGCAATTCCATGACAGCTCTTGTGTGGCTGGTGGCGGTTGTTCACGGATGTTCCCTTGGTTAGCAGCGGCTGGCTCGCGTAACCACTTCTGACACCATGTTTCGGTGTTGGTCTAAGAAAGACACACACGGGCCAGTTCCGACCAGGGAAAAGGCGCCTTGGTTTATTCAGTGCTCGTATTTAAAGCTAATCAGGGAAAGAGTGTTGAACAGTACAGAGGAGAACAGAAGAGTACAGAGTGTGCGCGGCCATAAGCGCCGGCGTCGAGTGAATCGTGACAGGCTTTGATTACCATATCGATACACCAACTAACTTTATTTTTCTTCGCTGTCAGTATATATGCACGAATCCAATCACGTGGCCACCAAGGTAACCACATTGTCACTGCAGATCACAACAGATGGCGCAAGAAATTCATTTCGCTATCCACTAAAACTATTCAAGTCTGCCTTACACAGGCATCCCCCTCAACGTGATATGTGCATATATATTGAGAGCGACGAAAAATAAAGTTAGTTGGAAGTTTGCGCTTGGTCGTGTCTCTTTTTCGTGTCAACATATTTGCGCGCAAGTCATCTTTAGCTCCAATTATGTACCAACTAGCCCATAGGAAATTCTTCTCGACATCAAAGTATCGATAATGTCCCAGTGTAGTTGCACGTCCGTCATATGTATCCCTTTAACACCTTCCATTTCCTAGGCTTCGTTCGCAACAACATTCTGAAAACTTTTCATAGAATGTGCACTATAATAGTGCAAAGCACAATAAAAAGGGGACATGTTAATGGCATCGCAGCCACCTGAAGTGGACATGCTCAGCCATAAATTATGAATATTTCTGTGCTATATAGAAAGAAAATCATCAAATTCCTTGAACACTTTTCGGCCTATAGCATAAATATCCTTCACACTTCCTATGCTGCAACTAGTGTTCAAAGGCTGACTGAACTGGGTAGCTTGTCGAAGGCATGGCGTTTTTTTTTTCTTTGTATTTTATAATCTGTTATGATTTGATATAGTTAAAACGAAGCAAAAAAAAAGGCAGATCCCACGTGAAGAGGGAATCAAGCAAATGCAAAGTACGCATCAGGAACGTAAAATCGATCTGCATTGTTTTCTCGCTATAATGATTTTGGTACATATGAAGCTAACGAAACGCCCGCAAAGAACACCAAAACTGTGGCATGTAAACCATGCCGCTCATCACACACATGTCGCAGTTGTAATGGTATGACCTGTCATTTATGTTCGTCATGCAGTCGTGTTGTGCCATAGCGATTTTGGTATACATCCCATTAACCAAACGCGTGGCATGTAAATCATGCCGCTTATGTCACGATTTTCATGTAGTGACCTGTCATTTGTGATTGTCAGGCAGTCATGTTGTTCCATACAAATCTTTGTATACACCCCATTAACGAAACGGCCAGCAGAGCACCAAGACCGCGGTATGTAAATCATGCCACTCATGACATGCATGTCATTATTTTCCTGTTATATCCTTGTCCTTAATGATGGTGAGGCACGCACGTTGTTCCGCGCTACTTTCCGTATTCGCGACTCCATCTAAATGCTCGCCACCTAGCGGACGCTCCTGGAACCAGCCGATCCAAGGTCGGCCTCGAAACGCGGCATAATATCGCATTACCGCGCGCTGTAAAACACCTCTGTAGTTCCTTAATCGACGCCATGCCGCCTCGAAGCACCCCGAAAAAGAAAGAATCCTCTTCAAAAGACTTGTTGCGTGACTCAGTGCGTGTCATCGCGATATAAAGACAGCAACACGTCGTTTCATCGGTTCCCCAAAGAAGCAGACGAAACTTCGCGCAGGGCAACATGGATTAGGAACTTGCCCATCGGCAAGAAGGTGACGGGAACTATGCTAGTTTGGTCCAGGCACTTCACTCGCGACGATTTCTTCCTCCCCGGTGAGTACACAGATTGTGTGTGCGCGCGTTTATTATCATGCGCGCTTTTCGAAGAGTCGGAGTGTAGTTTAGGCAAGCGCGTGAACAAAATACCGACATCGTTTATACGTGTATACGTGTAACGTTTTCTAAGTGTGCCTATGCTCAACTTGAACCGCGGTAACAGTATTGCTGACGTATATGTACTTTCGTCCGCATGCATTGTAGAAAGTAGATATGAAACGAGCGTTTGCCTTCGTTCGCGGCCTTCGCTCCATGCGCGCGCTGCGCCTCGTAATTTGGTGGTTATGGAGGTAATGTGTGATCGTTTAACGTAGCACGTTTGCATTTCGAGTACATCTGGTAACAATTCAGGATTTATTGCTCTTGTTCCAACCTTTGAGTCCTCGACCTGTTCATCGCGCCTCTAAGTTTGTCTTCCTGCAACGCGCATATAACTGCACTCTCTTAACACGTTTATAAGTGACGCATTTGTACTAAATGGAGCAAAGCCGCGCACAAGTGCTTGTATCTGTCGGAAAGGCCTGCTACGCATGAACACGTACCTACCTTCAACTTCAGGCTCGCTGGAAAGGCTCTTTATCCTTAAGAAAAATTTGAAGCGGGTCTCAGAACAAGTGCGACGTTTGAACGAACAGTGCAATTTTTTCCGCTGCTTCGCCGCTCAAATCTTTTTAGACCAATTAATATCAGATGTTCGGCAGCAAGAACCCTTTCGCATTCACGAAGCATCGTGATTCGAACCCGCGATCAACGAACTTTAGCAGAGCGCTAAGCGGAAGCGCGGCCGTGACCCTGGATATAGAAGCCATCTTCATTTTTCTCAGCAATGTTGCCAGATGAAGCACTTTTTCTGGACTTGCGAATACATCCGGTTAACGAAACGGCCAGGACAGCACCGAGACCGTGGCATGTAAATCATGCCGCTCATGACATGCATGTCATGATTTTCATGTTATGACATGCCATTAATGATCGTCAGGCAGACATGTTGTTCCATACTAATTTCTGTATGCACCCCATGAACGAAATGGCCAGGAGAGCACCAACACCGTGGTATGTAAATGTTGCCACTCATGATATGCATGTCATGATGTTCTTGTTATGACCTGTCATTAAGGATCGTTAGGCAGTCATGTTGTTCTATACCGAGTTTTGTATACACTCTCTTAACGAAACGGCCAGGACAGCACCAAGACCGTGGCATGTAAATCATGCCGCTCATGACATGCATGTCACGATTGTCATGTTGTGACCTGTCATTAATGATCGTCAGGCAGTCTGCTCTCGGTCTCCCGCCTCTACTTCGATTTGCCATTAGCCAGTTTTGAGGTCCATCGACGAAAAATACTTCGCGTTGTACAGCCGCTCCAAGGCATCGTCTATCCGTGGAAGAGGATACGTCTTTCTTCGTGATCTTGTTCAGGCGACGATAATCGACGCAAAAACGTAGGGTTCCATCCTTCTTCCTCACCAACACCACGGGTGATGCCCACGGACTTGTGGACAGCTGCATGAAGTCCTCACGCAGCATTTCGTCGCCTTATCGCTTGATGGCCTCGTGTTCCCGTGCCGAAACTTGGCAGGGGCTCTGACGGAGAGGACGGGCATATTCGTCGGTTATGATGCGATGTTTTGCGAGAGGCGTCTGACGAAGCTTCGATGACGACGGAAGCAGTCCTTGTATTGCTGGAGTGAGGCCTTGAGCTCCTTTTGTTGTGGCCTTGAAAGTCCTTGATTGATGTCGGAGGCGGGCGCGGCAACTGCGGTCGTCGTGGGGGGTGCCCGAGAATCGGTGAGGGCAAATCATTGCTGACTTCCACAAATTCACTTAGGTGCGCTACCGTCGTACCCCTATTCAGATGCCTGTATTCGTTGCTGAAGTTCGTCACCATTACCTTGGCTTCGCTGTTATTCAGCTTGGCTATGCCACTTGCGACGCACATCTGACGATTTAGGAGAAAGTTCTGGTCGCCTTCGATGACTCCCTGTAAGTTGCTGGCGCTTTGCTGCCGACGGAAATGATGACGCTGGACAGTGGTGGGACGGTTACCTGCTCTTCCGTCACGTTCAAGGCATGATAAGCGACGTTGCGGTCTGACGCCGTTTCATTATCCGTGGACAGCGTGACTGACCTGGATATTAGGTCGATGACTGCGGCGTGCTGGTCCAGGAAATCCATGCCTAAAATGACGTCTCGCGAGCATTGCTGCAGGACCACGAAACACACCGAATACGTCTGGCTGTCAATCGTCACTCTAGCCGTGCAGGTTCCAGTCGGTGTTATAAGGTGACCCCCTGCTGTTCAGATATCTGGTCCTTCTCAGGCGGTCTTTACCTTCTTCAGCTTGGTGGCGAAGAGACCACTTATGAAAGAGTAGTTGGCGCCGGTATCGACTAGGACGGTGACCCTGTGGCCGTCGATAATCACGTCGAGGTAGGTGGTTCGTCGTCTAGCGGGGCGTCGGATCACGGCGCGTCGGCTTCCTCCGGCGCTGCTATGTCGCGTAGGCAGCGAGGCTTTCTCGTGAAGACCCTGGTCGGGCGGCGTGCTGAGACTACGTCGGGAGGGTTCGTGCGTCGTGGTAGTCGTCATCGTCGTCGTCGTCGGCGGCGGCGGCGGAGGATCGTCGGCGTTGCGCCGTGCAGCAACCGCACCTCCATCGGTTGCTGCCCTTAGTTTCCCGGATAGGGTCTTGGAGATCGGCCCCGGGTGGGGCCGGTGTACTGGCGGTTTTCCGGTTAGACGCAGCGGCCAGGCGAAGGTGAACGAGAGGGTCGTCGTCGTTGCCACTGCGATCCGGCTGTAAAGTCAGCGATGTCGCGGGTCGTTCACCTGGGCGCGGACGCGGCGCGCCCACGTCGAAACCACGCAGTCCCATCTCACGGTACTGGCAGTAGCGATAGGTGTGTCCTGCTTCGCCACAGTGGTAGCATATTGGGCGGTGATTGGAGGTGCGCAAAACGTCAGTGTTCCTCGGCGTACGCTGGTTTACAGGCGAGCGGGATGGCTTCGGAGGTAGCGGCAGTGGCTGGTGACGAAATTGCGGTGGCGTTGGGTCCTGGCGTGGGCGAGGAGCAGCCGTAGCTCGGCGCGCAGCAGCGGCGTATGTCATCGCCTCCGGTTGGGCTGTCGGTGGTTCGGGAACATTCAGCGAGCGCAGTACCTCCTCGCGAACGATGTCTTCGAGGGAGGCGACTTGGGGCTAAGACGACGAGAAGGTACGGTGCAGTTCCTCGCGAACAATAGTCCTTATGGTTTCGCGTAGGTCGTCGGGGCCGAGTCCGTGGACTTCTGCGATGTCTGAGGACATGCGCCGATTGTATTGGCGGGTCCGAATTTCAAGGTCTCCTAAATGATGGAACCCTTGGATAGGAACTCTTGAACCGTCTTTAGCGCGTTTCTGATTAGTCCGGTGAAAAGCTCTAGCTTCACTCCTCGCATCAGGAGGCGAACCTTCTTCCCGTCGGACATGTCGGCGTCGGCGTGGCGGAAAAGTCGCGTCATCTCCTCTGTAAAAATCGTTACGTTTTCGTTGGGGAGCTGCACACGAGTCTGAAGCAGTGATGCGGCTCTTTCCTTCCGCACGACGCTTGCAAAGGTTAGCAGGAAAGCAGCGCGGAGGTCATCCCAGGTTCGAAGCGTTGGCTCGCGCCTCTTCCAAATAAAAATATACATGGCGCAGCTTATCGTCCGGGTCCCACTTCTTAAGGGCTGTGACGCGCTCGTAGATATCCAGTCAGCTTTCCGGGTCCTTGTATGACGATCCGCGGAAGGTAGGTGGCTCTTTGGGCTGGTGCACGACAACGGTTGCCGGAGATCTTGCTTCCGCCATCGTTGATGCCGGTTTCGTTGCAGCCCTTGTTTTTTTTGTCCTTGTCGGGAAGCGGCAGGTATTCTGGCGGGAGCCCTTGTTGTCTGTCGCTAACTCGAAGGACCGGGTTTGAGTTGTCCTCTTGGCGGCTTGTTCTTGGCTCACGGCTGGACGGGGGGCGTACGGTACATGCACCGAGAAGCACGTCCACCAGATGTCGGGTGGTTGTGATACACGCAGCACTTGAGACGAAGCACAAAGGACTGATGTCAGGCTAACTGTTTATCGGGCGAACTTGTGCCCAGCAAAACAGGGCCAATCACAATCCACAGCAACAGTGGCGTGAACAATCGTTGGTAGACAGAAAGACTTCCAAGCGGCGCTGTGCTTCGGCTTTTATACACACAGCTTAAGGCGTTCTCGCATTATCTCTGGAATTCCAGAAGGAGCGGCCGTACCAGAAGTTACTCAAGTTGTGCGTGTGAGCACGCAAAGTTTCAGGAATGGTCGACACGTTTCCCGAAGGGACATGGAAGATGAACGCGGCTTGCGTTGGGCATAACAGAATGATAACTGCGCTCGCCGCAAACAACAAAGCAAGCGCGCGATTAACATGAAGGTGATAACGGCATTCACGAAACGAACTGCACGTGTCAATATTTTTGCGTAAACCGTACATAAAGTTGGGAGCGTAGAAATTACGCATGGGCGCTAATTATGCGAGTGCACACGGTAGGTATATATGTATATATATATATGTAAACGTTGTTTCAAATGAAAAGGAAGTGATTGCTTCCAACATGTCAGTTGTGCTTCCCAATGTGAACAACATAGCCGCGACAATATTTACGTCTGAAAACTATTATCTCGCAAACAGCATTGGCTGTCCTGTGTTGGCGAAACCAGCTAGAGTGCCTGGACAGTACACATAGCCTACTTCTGTTACTTTGCAAATATTGCTATGACACCAGATAAATTGACCTGAATGAATGAAACCACGTTTATCCCACATTGTAATGCGCCGAAGGCGCTGCGGTGGAAAGGGAGAGGATAGTATAGGAAGGAAGGGGTAGAGCTGCCTCCGTTTTATTAACGGACATTCTGGAGGCAGCTAGGTGGGGGCCGCTTCAGTCTTGTAGCTGTCGCGGAGCCGATCGCCGACCGGTGGTGCCGCCGGGTCCTGGAGGAACATGAGGAGTGCTCGCCAGAACTCGATGGCTCGATCCGGACGCGTGGGATCCGGACAGGCCCATGTCCGGAGAGAAGAAGGCCAGGGTCCCCGGTTTATGGTGGCCAGGGCACGAAGCCTAGCTGGGAGGGGGCACTCCCAACACAGGTGGTTGAGATCAGCACGGCAGTTGCACGTGGAGCAGAAACCACTTACGGGTGGTGTGCCACCCCTGTGAAAGCGATTAAGCAAGAAAGGAGTAAGGAGTGTTCCTGTCTGAACTCTCCGAAGCAGGACAGACTCTCGCCGTGTGAATACCTTCGAGGGAATCGACGGTATTGAGAGTGGATTGCCCACTTCTGTGAGGTAAGCGGCACGACGTTGTTTGGCTATATGCTTGTCTGCCATCGGATCTGCTTGCTCGGCTGGGGGTAGCGAGAAGAGGAAAATGAGTATCAGAGGCTCTGTCTAGCGCGGTGGAGAGATGAGCGCGCGCTAATCTGTGAGCCTTCTCGTTTCCGGGAATACCGCAGTGTGCGGGGACCCAGCGGATGGTGACATCGTGACCGCAATCGCGGAGCAGGCGCGCCTGGTGCCGGATCTTCTGCAGTACAGGATCTGTGTAATGAACGTTAGTACATAATCGATAGGCAGCCTGAGAATCAGTGTACACACGATGGTGAATTGGGCCAGTTTCAGTTGCAGTTTCGAGGGCCCACTCCAAATAGTCTAAGATGGCCACCAGCTCGGCTCGGGTGCTGTACACCGCTTCTGTTGATACATGATAGTGCCGGTTCTGATTTCCATTTGGCTGGTCGTACCAGGCAGTGGCATAACAAGTGTTACTGGTACCGTCTGTAGGAAGCGCAGCGTCCGTGTATATAACGCGTTCACTCAAAGGGAGGGAACTCGTAGCCTGAGCATGCCTCTTGGCGTAGGTAAGGCGCCGCACTCGCTGAGTCGGGTCCATATTGCGTGGCAGTGGCTTGCCATCGGTGAGTACCGTGATTTCCCATGGCGACGTTTTGGTGGGCAAAATAGGAAGTTTGTGGGTGTCATACCCGAGGAGCATGAGCGTGTATCGCCCGGCATTTGTTGCGCGAAGTCTCGTCTCCTGTGTTTGTATGTGCACGTCGACGAGCTCGGTCAGGTTGGTGAGCTTGCTACAGCTCTTGAGGGCATCAGGGCGTGTGTACCTTGGAAGTCCGCTAACAGTGCGTTTGGCCTCGTTAAGTAGCCGGTCGAGCGCGAGCACTTACGTACGGTTGACCGGATGATATGGCAGTCCATACATGATACGAGAGACGAGAAAACCTTGAGCAAACTGCCGCATTTCACGTTCGTTTACTCCACGAGTGCGGTTAGAAATTCTGCGTAAAGCGTGCAGGATTTGTTTGCTGGTCTTGGTAACGCGTTGGAACCAAGTGTTCGCTGTGCAGTTCTCATCGAGGTGCATACCGAGTATTCGGATAGTAGATTTTCTTGTTATGGGTCGATTACCGATGTAAAGTTTAAAAGACCGCTTTTCTGCCTGTTTGGCAGAGGTGGATCGGCCACCATGGAATAATGTTCAGGGCTCTTTGCAAGACATCCTCCTGCTCACCGATGGATCCTTGATGCGTCCATACGGTGACATCGTCGGCATACACCGCGTGTTTTGGGCCCGGTACGTCGGCAAGGCATCTTGGTAGCTGGTACATAGCTATATTAAACAGGGTGGGTGAGATCACCGAGCCCTGGGGAACACCTACGTGGTTCATTGGTATGACACTGGCGTCTTGGCCAATTTCGACTTGGTAGCTTCGCCCTTCTAGGAAACCCGCTATGAAGTTGTACATTTTTCCTCTAAGGCCAAGGGCACGTGCTTTGTTCATGATGGTACTGTGTGGGACGCCATCAAATGCCTTGCGTATGTCCACTCCGACAACAGCACGTGGGTGCACCGAATTGGAGTCGAGGACATCTGTAAGGCGGAGGAGTACATGTTGAGTTGATAGCCCTGGGCGGAATCCGTACATTGTGGGGGCCAAAAGGTCACGATCTTCAAGGTACCACCTCAAGCATGTGTTCACCATGCTCTCCATCACTTTACAGACGCACGAGGTTAATGAGATCAGACGGAGGTTGGATAAGGTATGCGGTGGTTTACCAGGCTTCGGAATGGGCTTGACCACCGAAAACGTCCACGTGGAGGGCAGAATACCGGTATCCCAGACTCGGTTAAACTCTTCTAGAAGAGAATTTTTGTGCTCAAGGGGCATATTGCGCAGATGAGCAACGCACACCCCATCGGCTTCTGGAGTACTACGTGCGTTAGCATTCTGCAAGGCGTGCTCCAGCTCGAGCATGGTGAAGGAACTATTAAGTGGCTCTCTGTCTTCAGAACTTGCATCCTTCTGGTACGTGGCGTCCGTGGGGTGAGACGTCTGCGGGAAAAACACTTGAGCGGTCTGTTCGGCGAGCTCCTGAGCGCCGGAGGGCCACACGAGCCGCGCCATTGTAGGTCTTGCGCTGGCCGAGGAGAGAGCGCAGAATGGCCCAAACCTTTGATGTATGGGTCTGCCCATTGATGGATTCACATATTCCCATCCAACGGTCTGACGCGAGCGCAGTCGTATATTCTTCAATAGAACGCTGTATTTTGCGCAACCGTGCTTTGTGGTGTGCAGCGTGGCCAGATCGCCTGTACTGGGCGAGAATCCGTATCCTATTCCATAAGGTGAGCAGATGTCTATCAGGTTTTGGATGGTCAAGAGGAACCCTTAGGTTCTTCGTGGCTTTCCGCTTTGCTGCGCATAGCCGTGATACCAGATGGTCAATGTTCTTGGCTGGAGGTTGCTGCTGTAGTAACTCGCGGTATCTGTCCCAGTGTGTGATGTGACTAGCCGTGTAGTGGCGTTTGACTTCACCTTCGCATTGGCTTGGCCTGTGCGAAAACGTATGATTATAGGAAAGTGGTCGCTTCCCATGCAATCGT
Organism: Hyalomma asiaticum; assembly: GCA_013339685.2. Classification (NCBI taxonomy): domain Eukaryota; kingdom Metazoa; phylum Arthropoda; class Arachnida; order Ixodida; family Ixodidae; genus Hyalomma; species Hyalomma asiaticum. The sequence continues at coordinate 4,355,382 of CM023482.1, read as the reverse complement.
CTAGCACCTCCCATTGAAATAGCTGCGGACGGGTGCTCCAGGTAGGATCTGGTGACGTGTCTGCTTCGTGAACTGTCTGTCCCAGCCTCGTGTGTGTTTGGGGCGTATTGAGAAGTGTCAACCCGTACTCCGAGGCATCTTGCATGATGCGCCTGCCACGCGGGCTGCATTTTTTGTACCCCCGGCGACGTGCTGGGAGTTTAAGTCCCCGCACAACAGTACGGTGTCTTGTGGACAGAGCTTCTTAAAGTGGGAGACGAAGCTGAGATCGACCGACGCCTTATTGGCTTTATTCCTTGTGTTTTCGGGAACCACGTAGATGCAGAAGACGAGGATTGTACGCTGTGATGAGACTTCCAACTGGCAACCGACAACGCTAAGGGTAGTGCTGCACCACGGTTGCATATCTAATTGCACGTGTGTAGTTCCTAGTCTTACGTACAATGCTGTCTTCGTGGGTGCAGCTAGGTCTTCAGATGGGGCGTAGCCGTCATAGCCCATTATTTTCAGCATAGGGCCGTTGACTTCTTGAAGGGCAATGACCAATTATCTGGTGTCTTGCTTGCTGGCGAACTGCGTGGTCATTTCAGCCCTCTTGCCACGAAACGAACGGCAGTTCCATTGCAGGACAGTTGCCCATGGCGATGATATTGCAAAGCTAGCCATGGTGAGGCTTTTTGAGTGAGGAGCAATGGAGTTTGCTGCTGCCAAAGACGTACTCATCACCTGTGCTCCTGCGGTTGTCGGCGAAGTTGTGCCAAGAGGAAGCATGCCGGAAAGCATGATACGATCCACGATGGTGTGGACGCATTTTTCAATGGCCCGGCTAATAAGCTGTTCAACTTTTTCATAGATGGACTTTTCTATTTCCGCCATACGGTTTTCAAGACGCCGCTCGAGATCTTGAAGTAACGTTGGGGCGGGAAGATGTTCATGGTCGTTCAGAGGTGGAAGCCCCGTTGACTGAGCTGCGTCCCTTCGAGGATGCTTCGCCCCTCCACCCGAGGCAGGCTGCGGCGCGGAGGACGCGAGTGTTGAGCATGAAGGATGCGGTACGCCATTGCTACAACCATGTGTTAGGTGTGCGTTCGTTGGTTTGGCTACATCCGCGAAGGTGATTCTATTGCTGTCTTTTGACTGTGCAGCTGAGGGTGCCGGTGGCCCGGTGTAGAAACTCTGGCGTGTTGGCTTGCTGATTGGTCTAGAAAAACCTTGTTCTGTTTCGGCATTGCGGTGCTGATGCCCCTGCACCTGCCTAAATTGACCTGCTATGCCATGCACGTGTGCTAGGTAGCCACTAACGGGCTGCTGGGCATTTGGAACATGTGACGAGGCTGCAGATGTAGTTTGGTCTACGTCCAATGTGCAAGTGCTAGACTACTTCGCGCACACTTGGCTAGAAGTTGAGCAAATAAACAATTGCGTAAATTATAGAGATAATTTTTCCTGCTGCACTGAGTACAAACGCAATGATTTTTCTGAACTCATTCGTGGTGCCGAGTCGAGCTAGTGGTCCCTTAATATTGGTAAAACTGGCAATATATCATATGTACATGCCTCCCGATATATCATGTGTGCTTGCCAATGTTACCAACATTGATGCTACAACTCTTGTGTGTGGACGATATTGTCCGAGATAGAGCAATTGAAGCCAAACATTGGCGACACAGTGAGATTGATTGGACGATATATACAGCCTAGCGCCATTACATAACCAATATTGATAGGACTATGTGGAAACTCACCCATCATTACCATTCTTATGGACTGGCCCCACCAATAATGTATGCTGAGTGGCAACTATGGCCCACTTTTGCCTTCTTGACAGGACGAAAGAACCATTATTGCAAATTAAACGGTTACAATGGGCCATAGTTGGAGGCCTTAGTAGACGGAATTTCCAATGCTGGTTTATGAGTGGTATCACAGGGCCGTCATTGGACCCTCGTAAGCCAACAAGAAAACAATATTGGCCCGAGCATCTGTACTGCCTGGGATTGGTGTTAAGATGTGCGAACGCTGATCCAGATTCTGGAGAGCAGGAAAAGGGAGCACGAACAGCAAGTAACTTGTACAAAGGTGAAGCGATGGAGGCGAAGTCTCAAATGAATCTCCGAATATAAGATGTGGGGAAAAGACACTTCTGCCGTCTTTATTGGCGCAGAGCGCTGAGCCGTACAAACATGGCGAAAGTGCAGCCGATCACAAACGAACCTAACATTCTAACCGTCGCGAGCGCACATCTTTCTCCTCTTCTTGCAAGCGCTAGGACGCAGCGCTAGCGCGATTTCCAACATATTCCGCGGCCAACAATGTCACTTGAACAGTTCCAGAGGACAAATAAGTTGAACCGGTCTCGTGAGTTCCGTGTCGTCTGCTAATCTGACTTTACATGCTCTTGTTATTGTTTCTAACAATAACAAGGTCACCGCACTCTACATTGCTGTCGGGTTTCAGTGACCTGCTGTGCGCGCTTCTCAGTGTCAAGATATATTCTTTATACCAACGTTGCCAAAATTCATTTAGTTTTTGTTGTCTTTGTCTCCAGGCGCGTAAAATGTCGGTGCGACATCCCGACTTCTCGCTCACTTGTACTTCCGGAAGCGCCGTGAGCCGTCTACCTGACAAAAAGTGTGATGGAGTCCGTATTTCTGCTTCGGAAGCATCATCAGAAATATACGTCTGTGGCATAGAATTTATCACGGCCTCGACCTCTTTTAGCAAAGTGTCAGGCTGCTCGATGCTGACGCAACCCTTTCCTGGAGTTTTCCTGAGGCAGTTCTTAACTGTTCGAATCATTCGCTCTCAAACACCTCCCCACCATGAAGCGCGCTCAGCAATGAACTTCCACGTGATATTACTAGAAGCACAAAAGTTCTGTACCTGTACATCACGTAGAAATCCATATGACAGCTTAAGTTCACTACTTGCTGCCTTAAAACTTAAAGCATTATCAGAATATACTACACTTAGCAAGCCACGGCGTGAAATAAAACGACGAAAGGCCAATAAAAAGGAATTCACAGTCATGTCACTGACTAGCTCTAAGTGAACTGCTCGCACTACAGGAGAGGTGAACACCACAATGAATGTTTTCATAGTGTTGCTTCCCTTCACGAAGACTGGACCAGCGAAGTCTACGCCTGTGACTTCTAATGGATGAGACCTCGAGACTCTGTCGATAGGAAGCGGGGCTGTAGGAGCTGAAGCGGCTTTTAAACGAAACGTCGCACAAACACCACACTGTGCAAGCACCTTTTTAACGCACTGACGACCACGCACTATCCAGAACTTCTCACGCAACTCGGTGAGTGTGACACCAAGACCACTGTGCAGAAGACGTCGGTGTTCGCTGTCTATGATGAGGTGAGTGCAACGATGATCGGCGGGTAACAAGACGGGGCATTTTACGTCTCGTGAAGCATCTACGTTGTCTAGGGGAGTCTTGATCCTGATTACGCCCTTGGTATCCATGAAAGGGTGAAGGTCTCCTATGGCCGATGTCTTGTCGAGAGGTTTGTTCGTGGCTAGTGCCATAATCTCATTTCCAAAGCTCTGTGCTTGTAAGCTCCTGATCCACGTATCTTTGCTGTCTACAATCTCCAGTGTTGATAGAGGACCTTCTATTCTCGTATTACTACTTGCTTTGCAGTTGTGAAGGAACCTTGTCACCCAAGCCGCGATACGAAGCACCGTCTTCCAGCGACTGTACTTACTGACCTCAAATAGAGGTTCCTGCATCTTGCTCTGGGCCATCAGAACCACGTTATCAGTTGGTTTTCTTTCGTCGAGTAACTTGTCAGATGAGCTCTCGCGCTTCTCTTCTTGCTTTGGCCACATCTCTCGAGGCGTAATGGGCCATTCGGGGTCAAGCCACTATAGTGAACTTGTGCAAAGGCTCTGAGCTGGCATACCTCTGGTTGGAAAATCAGCTGGGTTGATTTTCCCAGCGCAGTGACCCCAGCGACTAGCATCGGTTGGACGGCTCTAACAGCATAGGCAGATGTTAGAATCGGTCCAACAGAAGTATTCATCGCATTTCGGTAGCGTCTCACGTAGAAACGTTGCTATTCGCGCACCTAGGCAAGCTCCGACGAGTTCAAGACATGGTAATGTCAGCCTCTTAATGAGAGCAACCCGAGCTTTTGCGAGCAACTGTTGGACATAGATGTTTCCCGATCTATCTTCAGCCCTTAAGTACGCGACGACACCGTATGCCTGCGGATTTGTGTCAGAAAAGACATGAAGCTTCTTCTTTTGATTATGAAGCTGTAAGTGAGCTCCGTCCGTGTTGACTTGAGTTAATGAGCTCCTCTTCAATGTTAAACTTCTTACGTCTTCAACTTCTGTCGTAAACTTGATCCAGTCGTCTTCGAGATCCTTTGGTAATGGTAAATCCCAATCTAGGCCTTGCTTCCATATCTCTTGAAAGATTATTTTGGCTCTGATGGTGAATGGAGAGAAAAATCCCAACAGGTCGAAAATTCTCGATGTCGCTTAGAGCACCGTTCGCTTTGTGATTTTCCCGTTCTTGATAATATCCATAACTGGGTCAAGGTCCACATGCAGAGTGTCTTCCTCCGTATTCCAATAAAGTCCGAGTACCTTTGTTTTAGTAGGCTGCATGGTTGATCCATTTTCCTTCAGTGTGTGTCGCAGCCTGTCCTCGTTAGTCGACCATTTCTGCATGTTCATGCCTGCTAGTTTCATGATCTCGGTTGTTTCCTCGTACAAGTGGGAGATCTCCACGGGGGTTTGACGCGCCGAATACCAAATCGTCCACGTAAAAGCTTTCTTTGAGCCGCAGAGCTGTGGCTTGATATTTCGAATCTGCGTGGTTGAAATGGTACCGAAGCGTAGACGATACGAGAAACGGACTTGACGTTGTTCCGAAAGGCACACGAGTCATCCTGATCTCCTCGAGCCTCGGAAGCGGCTTGTTTTTGGTCGGTACTTCGTCAAACCAAACGAAGCGAAGCGCATCTCGGTCTTCTTCCTTAGTGGATATCTGAAGGAATTCCTTCTGTACATCCGCCGTAAGTCCGAAAGTTTACAAACGAAACCTGAGTAGCATATTTAGCAGGTCGGAGTTCAAGTTCAGTCCCTGTTCAAGTCTTTCATTTAGACTACATGAGGCTGTTCCGTGCGACGATGCGTCGAAAACAACGCGCAGTCTTGTAGCAGTAGATGTCTCGCGAATGACTTCATGGTGCGGCATGTAACAAACGTTGCCTTGCGTAGTTTGCACGTTCTTGACCTTCTCCGCATGGCCATCCTTCACATATTGCCTAATAGCGTTGTCATAACCTTTTAAGGCTTCATCGTTTGAAGAAAGACGTCGAACCAATGAGTACAGTCTGGAAAGCGCAACTTTGCGATTGTCGCTCATATGTGGTCCATCAGGTTGCAATGGGAGCGACACTTCATAGCGACCGTCTTGAAATTTGATGGTTTCATTAAACTTCGTCAAAACGTCTTCTTGGTTGGATGATGGTGTATCCACAATACCAATGGCGTCCATTTCCCAGAAACGTTGTAATGGGAAGGAAAGGGCTTCATTGTCGTGTGCGTCCACTCGCAAAACACAGATGTCACTGCTCGTCTTCCGATGAACCTTCTCGGAGAACGCCAAGGGTCCTTGAAAAGTCCATCCGAAGTTCGTGTTGATCGCTACTAGAGATCGCTTTTCTGCGTCCCATTTGACCTCGCTTGAATTCGGCATAAACTTCCAAATCTGGTCGGACCCGATCAAGAGACTAACTCCCGGTTCACCTGTGACTCCAGGGAAAACCACTGCGTCTGCTATTGGTTTGCCCTCCGCAACTATGTCGCAGAACAACTGGTTATCTTGGGGCACTTCGATCATATCTTCGCATATGACCGGCACGACGATTGCTTCTATCTCTGCTGAGATGTTCTCGTGCTGGCTGCGAAGTGCAATGCTCACTACCTGAGCCCGCTGAGCATGCTGTGATCGAGCTCGTCCAAACGCGCTAACCACGAGATCCATTTCTCGCACGGGAGATAAATTAAACTTCTGGCATATATCTTCCCGCAAAACGTCCTTTGGCTGCCATTGTCCAAGACACCGCGGACGTAGCAGCAATCAGTCGGAGTCGTCAGCCAGGCACGGAACGTCTGGAGGAGAACCTCCGTAGCTATTCGAGGCTGTGTAGCGTTCGTTGCAACATGCATGGCGACATTCGGTGTTTTTCTCAATCCTGCGTAAACTGAGCTGCTGGACCCGTCAGCGTTGCACATCGAGGAAGCATGGCGACGCTTGCATGTTCTACACTGAATCCTGCGATGGCAGTCTCGTACCAGATGCCCCCTCATGGTACACTTGAAGCATCGGCCATCCTTCCTGAGCATAGTGCGCTTATCGTCGAGGCTAACTGCGCTCGTGCATCGCTCGGTCTTATGGTCCTTGTCATCACAAAAGAAGCATGGTTCAGTTAAGTCTTTTGCCTTACTGTGAAGCACCCTTGCCGCAGGAGTCGACGTCATATTGAAGCTCGGATTTTGCTCAGAACGCGTCTCGTTCAACCTCGGTGTCCTAGTCTGAGAACATTTCTCTCTACATTCAACTTCTACCTGAAGAAATTTCAGTAGGTGCTCTAACTCCTGTTCAGCTGAATCCGCACTGCTGCCTGTGGCTACTGATGACTTTGCGGAATCGATACTTTCGCTCTTGTAATAATCTACTACCATGTCTTGGGGAATAGCCTTCAGGAGTATTTCACATAACATGGAAGCGTATGAAGAAGCGCTCGCCCCAAGGTTGGCGAGTCCTCTTCGGTTGAGTTGAACGTCGTCTAATAACTTCCGCAAGGCTGTAGCGTTATTCGATGAGGTCACAGATCCAAGCATGCGCAGGTTCTCCAAAATTTTCTGCTCGATCAACTTGCGGTAGCCGTAGCGTTGCTTCAAGATTACAAGGGCGTCGCTGTAACTTGATTCCGTCACTTGGATTCCGGCGACGGCCTTAGCAGCAGCTCCGTCCAGCAGCGCAACCAGATAATGGAAGCGATCCGTATCAGACAGCCGCGGGTTCTCGTGGACCGAATGTCGAAACATATCCCAGAACGGCTTCCAATTTGGTGATCGTTCCGTCGAAACGCACAAGCTCTAACTTCGGCAACTTGGCGCCAAATCATATTGTGAACGTGTCGTGTTCGTCGAGAAAGTAGCCGGCTGGTTCCCGTCAGTTGCGGGCGGTGGCTCCGTTGTAGAAAGCGAAGAGGAAGTTTTCAACATTTCCATATTGTGGTCGAGCAAGGTCAAAGCACTTATAGCAGCTTCCTCGTACTCAATGACGGAATCATAATCGTCTATGGCTTGCTCGTCCGTCATGACTACTTCCTACACGGCGTTGAGCAGGGTCAACTCTGACTTGGTCGCTTTCAACCGGCTGCGGAGGACACGAAGGGCAGAAAGATCGAACTGTCCGGATTGCAGGATTTCGCTCACCTCGTTGATGATCTTCGTGCTTTGCGCTCGGCGAGCGGCCCGCTTGTTCCTGATCCGCTCCATGACGGCTCGTTGCAGACGTCTCTTCCGAAAGAAGCCGCAAGTTGCGAAGGCGCTGGCTGGCTTCCAGGGTTGTTCGGCACCAAAATACGACGTGGGGGAAAGACACTACTGCCGATTTTATTGCCGTAGAGCGCTGAGCCGTCCTAACATGGCGAAAATGCACCCGATGACAAACGAGCCGAACATTATAACCGTCGCGAGCACACGTCTTTCTCCTCTTCTTCCATGCGCTAGCACGCTTTCCAACATAAGATTCGAGACCCAAGAAACTTCGCAAATCTTTGGCCTTTTCAGGACGAGGGAATGCACAACTCTCGAAACCTTGTCACGATTCGGACGAATTCCGTCCTTGCTCACAATGTGCCCCAACACCTTGATGCTCTTGCTGGCAAAACGGCACTTTTTCGTGTTCAACTGAAGGCCGGCGTTGGCGAGACGTGTAAGAACTTCGTGCAGACGCTGCAAGTGCTGCAAGAACGTTGATGAAAAAATAACGATGTCGTCCAAATAGCACAAGCAAGTCTTCCATTTCAGCCCACGAAGAATGGTATCAATCATGCGGTCGAATGTTGCGGGATTATTATTATAGGGGCGAATGGCATTACGTTGAACTTATAGAGCCCATCTGGCATAGAAATGCCGTTTTTTTTCTTTATCATACTCGTGCATAGGTATCTACCAGTAAACCGACCGACTTGAGAAGTACTCGGCACCCTGCAGGGAATCCGTGGCATCATTAATTCGTGGCATCGGGTACACATCCTTCCGTGTTTTCTTGTTGAGTGCGCGGTAATCCGCGCAAAAGCGCGCAGAGCCGTCTTTTTTTTACGATAACGACAGGGGATGACCAAGGACTGGTAGATGGGCGTATTATATTTCGTTGTAAAATGTCGGCGACGTTTTCTTCGATGACGTTTCCTTCTGCGAGCGATACGTGATACGGTCGACGACGCACGATGGATCCGCCGTCTGTCTCAATCCGATGCGTGGTAATGAGAGTCTGCCGTAATGAGGCCGAGCGCACGTCAAACAACGATTTATGTTTTCGCAATAAAGCTAGTAACTGCTCTGACTCTCGAGGCGTCAGGTCTGAGCTAATGGCACGGAAAGAGTAGAGGGAGGAGCGGAAGGTGCAACAGAAGGAGCTCCAGATGAAGCTGTCTCGAGGGAAACGACAGAGAGAGATTCGGATCCACTGGTGCAAGCTAGTGTGGCGCCTTTACGAATAAGCACCTTTTTTGATGTCAGATTTGTCGCGCAGAGATGTGCTGAGCCCTTGGCAAGCCGAACCAGGCCTGTGGCGAAAACAATGCCCCTTGTTAGCCAGCGTGCAGATGGAAGAGCGAGCACGTCGCCTGTGTCAATGACATCAGAAGTGATGGCAACAATCCGCTGAAGGCCTAGAGGTATCTCGATGTAGGCTGCCGCAAGCGAGCGAAGAGGTGCGTTATTTTCAGAGTCTTGGGCATAAAGTGAATTGGTGGTTACGTCCATATGAATAAGACAATCTCGGCAGCAGATGTAAGCAGATGCTGCACAAAAAAAAAAAAATCCCAGCCTAATACGAGCTTCTGCGCGCACGAACGTAGCACTGCGAATTGTGTGTGATGAAGGATGCCATCGATGTAAACACGAGCAGTGGCGGAAGGTGTAATGGCGTCCCCTTGAGCAGAAAATAGCGTAGGGCCATCGTAGGTGGTCGTGACTTTCCGCAAACGTGAACACAAATCGCCACATATAATTGATACACAAGCACCTGTGTCAACCAAAGCTTCCACACGAACACCTTCCACTACAACCAAAATATCATTGCACGGGCATGCTGGAGGAATTTCAGGTCTTTTCGTGCGATGTAGCTTTTCCTCCAAAAGCTGCGCCAGTCAGTTTTCCTGGCGGCGACAAGCGAAATGAGAGGCTGGTCGCAGTAGCGACGTAGAACGACGCAGTGGTTTTTGTTAAACCTGTGAGCGGCGTGTGGTGGGACGGTAGTTAGGAATCGTGTCACATTGCACTTTGCGTCGCAGAGCGGGTGGGAGGCAATGGATAAGGACAGCGCTTGAACGGGCCTCCCACAGAAAACTCGTCCCCTCGTCCCGTTCTGATACGTCATATGCGCGGCGGTCGTCTTGCTGACGCTTGCGGCAGAAGCGTTCAATATGTCCACGTTAGCCACAGTAATACCAGATTGGACGAGGCTGGCGTCATTGCGTATAGGGCCGAGCACTAGGTGAGGCAGTGGCGAAGCCAGGTGGGCTGGCGTCAGTTGCGGAGGCATCGGGTGTACTATGACTGGCGGCACTGGGGCAGCTTGCGCGTACGTTCACGGGGGACTCGGGTTTAGAGGCTCCGTGTAAGCAGCGCTTGCCATGGACGCCAATTCCTCCTTTACGACCTCTCGCAAGGAGGCACTGGAGGCGTGTTGAGGAAGCGGAGTTACTGCGAAGCCGACAGACGAGCTCCTCGCGTATGATCGCGCGGATAATCGTACGTAATGACGGGTTTGTGTTGTAGACGTTTTCAGTTGCATCCGCTTGCAAACTTACAGACTCAACTTCGCCCAGGCGTGGCAGGAAACGACGATATCGGCAACGGTGTCAGGGTTCTTGATGGCCAACGCATTGAATGCAACAGTCGCTGCGCCCTTGAGAATGTGCCGAACTTTGTCAGTTTCGGCCATGGCCGCACTGACGCGTCGACAAAGGGCGAGGACATCCTCGATGTACGACGTGTACGACTCTCTGTGTTGCTGTTTACGAGTGTCAAGCATCTTCTTGGCAAGGGCGGATCGAACGGCCGGCGTCCCGAAAACTTGTCGAAGCTTCTGCTTGAAACACTCCCAGTCGGCAAAGTCAATCTCGCGCTTGAAAAACCAGATTTTGGCCACTCCCGTGCGGTAAAAAGAGACGTGGTGTAGCTTGAGCGGCTCGTCCCAACGGGTGGCTGATCTCGCCCGATCGTAGTCGTCAAACCAATGCTCCACCTCCTCTCCGCGGAGTGTGGCGAACAGGTGGGGGTTGCAATGGTGGCCGCTGGCAATTAAATAGGAAAGGGGTGCAGCAGTCGGGGCCGGGAGGGCCGATGTAGAAGGATTGGGCGGCGCGTCCTCTGACATCACGGCAGACAGCTGGCATAATCGGGGAGACTGATCAGAGCTCCAGGAGGTAGATCGGCGTGGCAGAGGACATAAAGCAGCATTCTCCACCACTTCTGACGCTGCAGTGATCACGGGGTATTTATTAGGCCTGGATGATGCGGCGAACCGGCCGAGCCCAAAGCATATATGAGACGAGGTGACAACGCACAATCGATCAAGAAGAAACCCATGAGATGATGAATATGTACAGATGACGAAGAATAGCGCATTAAGTGCCCACAGTATATGATGGCATCCTTCTGCTGGACCAGCGACTTGTCATTCCTTCAGCCTTGCATCAGGACTTTCTCGCTCTCTTACAAGAAGGGCATCAGGGAGTACGCCACTGTCAAGAATCGGCCAGGGAGTCTGTTTGGTGGCCTATTTGAACACTCATGTTGAAGATATTGACGCTGTGCTGCTGCTTAGCGTCAGTGGTAGCGGGCGAGCCACTGAGACGAGTGTCTGCTACATCTCGCGCTTCCTCTTGCTTCAATGGTGGTAGCGCAACGCGTGCCTCTCGTGCCCGCGCACGAGACAGAGACACGAGCCCTGGAGTTGGCCTGCAAGGGTCATTCGGGGAATAGACGCCGGCGTATGTGGACGATTTTAGAGACTCATTTTCGTTAAACCTATTTTCGCGCAGAGCTTCGCCCCTAATAATCAATTTTTATACTCTCCTACCGCAGAAGCACGTCAATTAGCCCAATTCTGAATACGTCAAGAGCAAAGAAAGGACGCTGGCTACTACAACCAGCACCGCACGGAACTTCATTTCAGCCAGGCGACAAAGTGCGGATTTGGACACCAGTACGACGCCGCGGTCTGCTAGAAAAGGTCCTGCAATGGTAGTTTGGTCCATATGAAGTCATTCGCCGAATAAGTGATTTGACTTACGAAGTTACCACTGAGGGACACAAGCGCTTTACTCCAGAGACAGTTCACATAGTTTGCATGAAGCCCTACTACGAAAGGCAGTGACAATGTTGTTCTCATCGTCATACCCTGTAAAATCAGCACATCGGGACGATGCGTACTCGGAAAGGAACTAATGACGCTGAGGCTGCTGCTAAGGGTCGGTGGTAGCGAGCAAGCCAGGGAGAAGAGCGTCTGCTATGTCTCGCGTTTCATCCTTTTCCATGGTGGTGGCGCAACGCGTGCCTCTCGTGCACGCGCACCAGACAGTGACACGAGCCTTGGAGTTGGCCTGCAACAGTCATTCGCAGAAGCGACGCCAGCGTGTGTGTAACGCTTTTAGTGACTCAGTTTTGTTAAACCTATTTCCGGGCAGAGCTTAGCCCCTGATAAATCAGTTTTCATTCTACTACCGCTACATTATGGTAACACAATGTGCCATATGCGCCGAGACTCGTGTTCAGAGTTCTGAGCCTATGTTGCCTAAGGTTACACCCGACAAGCCATGGCAACACCTTGGCACCGTCTGTTTCAACTTGGAGGGCGTCCTGACTGATTACGTCCTGATTGTTGATTATACCAGGATTCCCAAAGTAGCCTCTGTGGTGTCGACAACGGCACCAGCAGTAGTCTCGGCAATCAAGAGATGCGTTGCCCGTTTCGGCATACCGGACATTGTCCGGTATGGCAAAACGGGCAACGTATACCATTGTATGCCATTGCCAATGGTATGCCATTGTCCGCTATGCCGAGTTTTCGAGGTCATACGGCTTCCGTCACGAGACCAGCAGCCCGAGGTATCTCTATAGAGCAATGGAGAGGCACAGTGCATGGTGCGCACGGTGAAAGACTTGCTCTTCAATGGTCCTGATCCCTACCTTGCCTTACTGTCGTACCGTGACAGGTCCGGTCCCAACGCCATTATCCCCGGTTCAAGCCCTGATGGGAAGAAATTACAAACTCGTCTCCCGAAACTACCGGAGCAGGTGATACCGTCAGTACCATGTCACACGAATTTACCATGTCACACGTCAGTACCATGTCACACGAAGGCGCATTACAAACCGCCGACATGGGCTTCTCGAAAAAGACACCCTCCGAATTGTGCAAGCTCTAGTGATTAGCAGACTCACCTACCACCTTCCCTACCACAACCTTACTCAAACCGAGACGAACAGGATGGACGCCCTCCGCACGGCACTAAAGGCGGCTCTGGGACTACCCCAATACGCGTCAACGCAGCTCCTACTGCGACTTGGGGTCCACAACACGATCCGAGAAGTGGTGGAAGGCCACCTGAACAGTCAAATTCAACGCCTCCAACGAACACGGAAAGGTACTGATATTCTCTCCCGGTTGGGATACACCCTGCTGAACAAAGCGCTACAAGAACGCAAGAACCTTGGACTCGAGATTCGAAGCAAAATTCAGGTGGCCCCGATTCCACGAAATATGCATCTTAACCGTCATAAAGGCCGGAGACGTGCAAGGGTTCAGGCTTTAATGCGCGTTCTAGGCGATGGTACCTCTGATACGCCAGTCCTCTATACTGACGTGGCACGGTACGCACAAAGACAGGCCATGTGTCTTGTCGTAGTAGACAACACCGACACTCTAAGCGTTTCGGCCACGCTTAACACTAACGACAGTGCCATGGCGGAAGAGGCGGCTGTCGCCCTGGCTATTGTACATGCTTCTCTCCTACCAGCACGGGACGAACCTACGACAGTGGTCACTGACTCGCAAACTGCCTGCAGGAACATAGCACAACGAATGGTGACACCGTACACACACCGTATTCTGACATCTTTACACCCCTCATTACTCCACAGGGTGCGTATCGTTTGGACACCTGGACACGCCTCTCTCCATGGCAATGAACGCGCTAATGCGGTAGCCCGAGAGCTCACAAACCGGGCGTTATTTCCCCCCACCACACAATTCCTTACCCGGGAGGAAGCTGTCGCGTGGCGGCAACTACAGACTAATTCCTTCGCATGTCTCTTCACCCTACACAATATCCCTCATACTGCCCCTACTGTGGAGCGGAGCCTACAGTTTATCACTGCACGTGGGAATGCCCATGTCCACCGGGCTGTTCCCCTATCCCATCACCATCACATTCCTCCTGGGAGACTGCGCTGACCAACTCAGCGCCGCAGGAACAGCGTCGGCTGATCCAGCGAGCACGTGGAGTGGCGCGAGCCAATGGGGCCCTGAACTAAGGGCTCCACCCTACGAGGAAGATCCCTCACTTCGTTAAAATAAATGTTTGCTCTCTCTCTCTCTCTCTCTCTAAGCGCCTTTTACTTATCTCTATCGCCGACATGTTCAGCTTTCCCGTGTTACTCCTGAAACCCATGGCCTCCTCTAGGGCAGTGTCCGCAGCCACACCTGGGTGGACATCTGTACATTCAATCAAAATATGATCTGTGGTATCCCTAGCTTTTCCACAGCACGTACATGTGTCTCCTTCTTTAAAGAATTTCGCTCTGTAACTTTGGGTTCTCAGGCAACCGGACTTTCCCTCAAACAGTAAAGCGCTTCCGTTTGAATTATCGTAAAATTTTTCTCTCTTGATTTCGTCTTTCCTTTTTCTGCAGTTGTTCAATGCCGGCTTTATCCCCATTCCTGCTATCCAATCCGAGTTCTCTGCCGCTCTGGCCATGCTCTTAACGCTCTTTTTCGTCCCATCCGTTTCTTTACCGGCTGTGCACCTTGCTGGTAAGCCTCCTATTTCTCTTCCTCCATTGTGAGTCAACGTTCTTCCTATACAAATACCTGAATACTTTCGCTGCCCACCTACTTTCTTTCACATTCCTTAATCTCTGTTCGTACCTAATTTTACTCTGAACTTCCCTTCTCTCAAAGTCAGACCATCCCATATCCCCCTTAACAGCCCCATTTGTGGTCTTCCCATGGACGCCCAACGCAAGACGTCCCACCGTCCTCTGATTCACGTTCAGCCCTGATTGTACCTCTGACCTCATGCACACCACTGAGTTTCCGAATGCAAGTGCTGGCACCATTACACCTTTCCACAAACCTCGAATTACCTCGTACCTGTTGTAACCCCACAGTGCTCTGTGCTTCATTATTGCGGAGTTCCTCTTTCCTTTAACTATCATAGCTTTTTCTTGTACATCTATGTATCTATTCCCATCATTTATCCATATCCCGAGGTATTTGTACTCTCCTACTCTGGGTATGTCCTCGCCCTGTATTGGTATGATCTGATCGTTGCTGTCATTGAATATCATCCAGCCGCATTCTGTCACACTAAATTTTAGCCCTAAATCTTCACTTCACCAGACCCTGCAAGTCTGTTCGACTGTCTGCGAAAAGCACAATATCGTCTGCGCAGAACTACCCGGGGAGCTTTCGTTCTATCACTATAGCTGTCTGTCTGTGCGGCAGCTTAAAAAAAATATTGCTCATCTCCAATGCTTTCTCCATTCCCCTCATGTAAAGCATGAATAATAGTGGGGACTACGGGCATCCATGCCTCAACCCTTCACCTATATCGACGGCCTCCAATCTACCATTACTCGCCATACCTTCCCATTCCACACATACTGTATTTCCACTGTATATTTCCTTTAAGAGCTCTATACAGTCATCTCCTATACCAGCCTCTTTCATTATGTCCCATAAAATATTCTGATTTATATTGTCGTACGCACCCTTAATATCCAAAAATGCCAAATGTAAAGGTCTGTAAATGTAAACAGCGAGCGCCACAGCGCCATCTATTGATCAATTCACGTACTAGCTGGGATGGATGGATGCTATGAGCGTCCCCTTTGTAACGGGGCGGTGACTTGTGCGCCACCAGGCTCGTAGAACTTTTTTTTTCCTCTCTTTAAATTTTCCTCATGCCTTTTAAGTTTACTTCAATCAAATCGATCATACTATAGCAAAAACGGAAATTCATAGCCCAGTTCCCTGCCCCTTATGGCAGAAAGTCCATATTTTTTTTATAATTATTTTTGTCCGTTCTCTCTAGTTTTCTGCCACCAGTATTCTAACCGTCTCTTACTTATTTCAATCGCGGCTATGTTCAGCTTCCCGTTGTTCCCCTAAAACCCAAGGCTTCCTGTAGGGTGGTGCCCAAGCGTACACCTGGGTGGATATTTCCGCATTCAATCAGAACATGCTCCGTCGTTTCCCTATCTTCCTCACAGCATGTGCATTTTTCTTCATTAATGAATTTCGCTTTATAACTACGCGTTCTAAGGCAGCCCGATCTCGCTTCAAACAATGAAGCGCTTCCTCTTGAATTATCATAAAATGCCTCCCTCTTTATTTCGTTTTTGCCCTCTCGGTAGTTATTCAGAGTCGGTTTTTTTTTCCATCGCTGCCCTCCAGTAAATCTTCTCCGCCTCTCTGACTTTTCCCTTTACGCTCTTTGTTGTCAGTTCTCTTAGAGCCGTATATTTACTGGTGAGCCTCCTAGTTCTCTTTCTCCACTGCGTGTCAAAGCTCTTTCTATATAAATAGCGGAACACCTTCACTGCCCACCTACTCTCTTTCATATTCCTTAGCCTCTCTTCAAACCTTATTTTGCTCTGCGCTTCCCTTGCCTCAAAACTCGCCCATCCCATATCGCCCTTTAAAGCCTCGTTTGCCGTTTTCCCGTGGGCACCCAACGCGAGGCGTCCCACAGTTCTTTGATTCACATCCATTCCTGATTGTATCTCTGGTCTCATGCACACCACTGAGTTCCCAAATGTAAGCCCCGGTATCATTACCCCTTTCCACAGACCCCTAAGCACCTCGTACCTATTGTGTCCCCATAACGCTCTGTGCTTCATTATTGCTGCGTTCCTCTTTCCCTTTGCTGCCAAGGCTTTTTCGTGTACCTTCATGTATCTATCATCCTCATTTACCCATACGCCAAGGTACTTGTATTCGCTTACTCTCGGTATTTCTTGGCCCTGTATGGATACCGCCTGATCGTTGGGATCATTGAATACCATCAGTCGGCATTTTGTTACACCAAATCCTAGTCCTATAGCCTCGCCTTCCTTCCCGCATATATTCACCAGCCGTTGTATATCATCTCGACTGTCCGCGAATAAGATAATATCATCAGCATAAAATAAACCCGGAAGCATCTGCTCAATCATCACGCCGCCCTGTTTGTGTGACAGATTAAAACCAATGTTGCTATCTCCTAGCGCTTTTTCCATTCTAACCATGTACAGCATGAATAACAGCGGCGACAAAGGACATCCCTGTCTCAGCCCCTTGCTGATATCAACGTTCTCTCTGCTACTGATTCCTTCCCATTCTATGTAAACTCTATTTTCTCGATATATTTCCCCCAAAAGCTGTACGCAATCGTCGCCTATGCCCATTCCTTCCAAAATTTCCCACAATATTTCCTGATTAACATTGTCATACGCTCCAGTGATGTCTAGAAAAGCCACATACAACGGCCTCCTTTCTATTTTAGATATTTCTATACACTGAGTAAGAACAAATAGTTTATCGTCTAAACGCCTGTCTACTCGAAATCCATTCTGAAGTTCTCCCAAAATATTGCTACGTTCTGCCCATGTTTCTATTTTTAATTTGACTGCTTGCATAGCCATCCTGTATAGTACCGATGTAATGGTTAACGGTCTATACGAGCGAATGTTATTCTTTTCCCCCTTGCCTTTATAGATTACGTTAATTCTGCTTTTTCGCCAACTGTCCGGTATTTGCCTCTTCTGTAAGCATTTTTCTACGGCTTTCAATAGTGCTTCTTTAGTGTGCTGTCCTAATTCGTTAATGAGGCTAACGGGGACCCCATCTAAACCCAGAGCAGTGCGCTTTGGAATTTTTCCTTCGGCCTTTTTCCAGTTGAAATACTCAAGTTCTAGCTCTTCCTTAGTTTCGCTCACCGTCATGGTTTTATCCACTGGGGTAATCTCTTGGACGATCTTTTTAAACGAACCGCCTGTTACCTTCTGGATGTAACCCAACGCTTCGTACCCTTCCAATTGATTTCCTCTCTCATCAACAATATGCTGTTGCAATGTGGCAGACTTTTTACCTAGCGCTTTTATGTGGTTCCAAAATATCCTAGGCGCGCCCTTCTTTTTGTCATGAATTTCTGTCACCCAGCGTTCGCTTTCACCTTTAATTTTTGCCTCGACCAATTTCTGTACAATAGATTTTTTCTCTAAATATATTTCCCATCTTTCCGTGACTTCCACTTGCGGCCGCTTCTCCCTTTTTGCCTGTCTGTGCTCCCTTGATGCTTTACGTCGCTTTTCGATCGCTTCCCGGATTTCCCTGTTCCACCATCTTTTTGGCGTTCTCTTTCCTTTCCAGCAAACAGTTTTCTTCTCTTTACTTATTTCTTTCGTCATTGCATGAACTAGCTCATTATACCCCCAGTCCTTGCCTCGTATTTTGCCTACTTCTTCCTCTACTCTTGCGGCTATATTTTTTATTTGTTTGTCATTTAAATACGAGCCGCTAAACTTCGACTCTACGTTATTATTTTCAGATTTATATCCCAGTTGTAACGTTATGCGTTTATGATCACTACCCAAACTGTTCATCCCGTCCTCGTCTATTCTCATTTCTCTCAGTTTTTCATAGATTCCTTCCGTCATAAGACAATAATCAATGTTCGATTGTCTGTTTCTGACCTCCCACGTGATATGTCCATCACACTTGGGCCCTGTGTTAACTATCACAAGACTATGGTGTTCGCAAAGATCGAGCAATAACCTCCCATTGGTGTCTGTATATCCGTCAAGGTCGTGGATGTGGGCATTCATATCCCCTAGGAGGATGATTTCGGCCCCCTGACCAAATTGTTTAATATCGGTGTTTATGTAATGCTTTATCTCCAGAAGCAGCACCGCAGCGCCATCTCGTGATCATTCTGAGATCATTCAAGAGCGAGCACGAGACCTAGCGGCCTCGTGCGCCATGCGCTCCCATACACCGCGTTCCCATACATCTGAATGAAGCGAGCACCGCAGCGTGATCACGCCATCTAGTTAGCACTTCAGAACTAGACGAGGTGGCTACGAGGGACAACAGAGGATGGAACGACCCACGGCGTAAGGAGCTTCGCGCCTAAAAATAAAACCTGCGTCTGTCGTCTCGCACGGCGATCGTATCGAGCACACGCTCATTGCACTTGGTTATCGGTCGCGCGGCAACTATGCTTTGACGAAGCAGCCGACTGCCTATAATGTTACACACTGGACACACGGAATCCGCTTTAACGAGAAATACATGCCGGTCGTTCTTCCGTTCGAAGTTCGATATCCTTCGGGATAGCTCCGAGGCCGTTTTGTTGCGGCCTCCTGCATTCCGACACGCAGCACGTGAGCCCAACCATCTCGCTTCGTGGAGCCACGAGAGCTCATAAACACAGTGCGCGGCTGCAGCAGCTATGCGTCTGAACGAGTCCAGTATCCGCGTGCACCGTGGAAGCGGTGGCGTAGTGTAACTCTCGGTGATATCGGCATTTATCGTAGCTCTGGCACATTGGCAAAAGAGCACGGGTCCTTCGCCAGTAACATTTGAGTAATACAGCTTCCTGTGCTAGAAAGTTTATTCCCAAGTGCCCGTCATAACGCCGCGCCAGCGTCTTTGGTCAATCTCTAAAGAAAATCAGCGCCTGCGGATCGTCAGTTCAAAGCAATGTTCATTCACATCGATTGTTTTGATATTGAGGGGCCGCAGAGAAAGGATTTGAATCCATTAACTATTGTTTTGTTTCTGGCTAAGCGTAAGATATCAGTGTATTGACGCCCGTAAGGAGTGGGTCGGCTTAGCGGCCCCGGAACATGATTATTTGTTCGTTTATCTTGTGACAAGGCGAGTGCCTGTTTATTTCTTCCATGAATCACCGTCGCCTGGCGAGTTTTCGTCGAACCACATCTCACTTGCATAGTCACCTTAAGCTGAACTTGACCTATATAACCTTAAGGCCATATACGAAAGAAAGCAATACGGTTTGACAGCATTTTTCTCCCTCATCCCAGGTGTGCGCCTCATCAGCAGAGCACCTGGATCATCGAAGCACACTTGAGGTTATCACTTTGCTACATAAAATTGAACGCAGCATTCATGCACGGAATCACACCAACTCTTCCATTCCAGACATTTTTTGAAGTATTCATTTTCTTCTTTGTTCTTCCAAGCCTTCTCGACATTTGATTTCCTGTCGTTCGTGCGCGTGGCCCATGCAAGCCGAGATGAAGGCGGCTCACACTGCGCACGGTGCGCAAACTGTCCTAGAGAGAAAGGCGATTGGAGCGATACTCCTAAGCCGTCCACGGCATTATCATTAAAACCAACTTCAAAACAAGAATGACATACAGTAGCTTGCTATTGAAATTTAGACATAACAAGCACACACACACACAACTTACCAAGCGGCAGGGGGGTATCGAACCCTCGAAGTGCCAGACATACCACAAAGATACGGTGGCTTGTTTCTACACTGTTTATATGCAAATAAACCCGTGGCGTTCTGTGCTGCGTTACTTCGCCGGAACCCTTTTATCTAACATATGCACCGACTCGCCCAGCTTTACAGTGCTGCACAATCAGTTGTGGTTACGGTGCTTTTGTAAGATAAATATTTGTTGCAGTGCATGTTAACGTCTAGTATAGCAATTTTATGGACAATACGTATGTTCTGCAACTCAGCGTGCGTTTGTCCAACTTTGCTCGATACCTTAAGCACATCTCTTTGGCGTCTTGCGCACTAATGGGAGTGCCAACAACTATGAGCTACGATTTAGTCGCCATGGTTAGCATCACGTTAAGCGTGCATACCTGCTCGTGCACTTTGTGCGAAGACGTCAATTCGTAACACATGGCTCAGCGCTAAACACTCTGATAGGCATCTATGACACCGATTCCCTCAATGCATCCCATCTGGAGGATTTTCACTCATGCTGTCTCGAATGTCGAGACTGCTCTATCTTAAGTAAATGAATAATCGATGAACTTCATACAAATGAAGTTAAAGTTTTCATTAAACTATCGTTTTACTTAATGTGCGGAATTTTCAAAATTTTTGCAGAAGTTTCTGCTACTGGAAGAGCAAGAGCAGACCGGCGCGCTGAATGGATCCAAGCTGCGTCCCAAGATTCACAACTGCCGCGTCGAGATACAGAACGCTACTGCGTCCTGGACAAAGGTTCGCTTATTGCATCCGCGAATATCCAGTAATGTAACCCTGCCTTAATTTTGTGCATCCTGCAGGAGTCTCCCGAACCAACCCTGCAGAATATTACTGTTACTGTAAAGCCCGGTGAGCTACTGGTGGTCGTTGGCCCCGTGGGTTGCGGCAAGGTAAGTGCAGTGACGTGTGACGCGCCGTAGAAGCCGTACCAGAGGCGCCTTCAGATGTCTGCGTTCATTTCGTGAGGATTGGGCAGAATGTAGGCAGCACATCTGCTCCGTGCAATTTGGGTATGCGTCGTGTGGATCCAGTACGCGCAGAACTCGCTTCATTTACTTGAAAGGCGGCTCGTTGGTGTGGTTCAGTGTAAATCAAAACACAAATGAGGCTCGCCTTCTCTCTCTCTCTCCCCCCCCCCCCCACACCCTTTTTACAAGCAAGCTGTATACCTACATCTTCAATGAAGTTCAAGCATAGAGTTTCCTACTAAAATACTAGAGGGAAAACTGGCGCTGCGATCGTGAAGCTGCCATGGGGATGATGGGTATGACATGGATTTGTCTAGTCTTCGTGCCTGCGGCTTCAAAGGCTTTGGTGGATTTGTTTATTCCTGTTTTCTAACTTCAGTGACGCGAGTGACGTTACTACACTTTTTCATTACGCGACAAAGGCAGCGGCTGTAGTGTAGGCTTTACTGGCTTTACTGCTAGAGATCATCACACTGTCGCATGTACCAAAGTCGTTTGCAATGATCAGCTGCCATGCAGTGTTTCGTTGTTGTGTTTGTTGATGGATGGCTACACATATTATTTGCAGCGGTACCTTACCCAACTTTAGAAATATTAGCGCTGCGTCTCGCGAACCTTATCGATGCGGTTTTGCTGTCTTTTTTCCTTTCTTTTGTGTCAGATGCGACAGAATCTGTAACCGTAGGGTCGCTTTCACGGCTGACATACGTCCCTTGTCAGAAGGCTGCTCGTATATCTTGTACTACGGCAATTTCAACTCCGCTGTCTGATTAATCCAACGCCGACCGAACGCGCCAAGCAGGCGCACAGTTATCGCGCGTAGTAGACGCCCAGTGAACGATAGGCAGACGCGCCTGCGGACGACGCTCAAAAAGTCAGCTCAGATCAAAGCTCAGGCGCAGTTTCTGATGGAGTTTAACGGCACGGTTGTTTATTTAACATCACGTTTTTTCACAAAACCAACCACCAAGCGGTGGATGATACTGTGTTCCTTCTACGGCCTCGCGCAGCAGCTTGACCCATGCATACAGTTTGTAAAATTACAGTGGAGCGCTTGCCCTGCACTAAAAGAAGCGAGCGAAAGCTTGTTTATTATATTTTAAAAAAAACATTTACCTTATATATACTTGAAAATGTCAGCACGTCAGTTACAAGAGCGAAAATCTTTAAGTCCGAACCCAACTACATCTGGAACTTAAACCGGCCTGTATGGGCTCTGCTAAAGCTGGGCAAAAATAGAGGAGCCAACATTGTCATATCGCACAATATTGCTAAATTTCTGAGGGTTCTGTATTTTTCTAATCGTAAAAAAGCAACTAGTACCTGCGCACCACATAGTTATTCCAAAATCTTCCGTTTTATTGCATATTTTTTCGTAAACGGCCTATTTTTTTGGAAGTCGCAAAGCCATATGAAGCCAGAAGAACGAAGATTAGTGTCATATATGTTTCAGATTCTGTTGCCTTTACATGTCGCCAGTGGCGCCACTGTGGTATATATATATATATATGCCTCTGAATAAAGGGGGCATTCTTCCGCTGCGGCAGTGACTGTGTTTGCGGTTCTTTTGCGGCTTCCGCCCCAACACAGCAATGGCGACGAGGGTGGGACCTTTTCGAGGGGCGTAACCGCGCACAATTTTTTTACGATGAGCTGTTTTTACCATGAGCCCCCATTCCTGCCTGTACCCGGCCGCCCTTCCTGTTCCCTGGCCGCAATAGCACCAGATGTTCGAGAACTTCCTACTGGCATCAGGAGCGTCCGATTTCAAGCCAGAACGTCGTAAGGCCCTCCTGATACACAGCCTCGGCGTTGAGGGTCAACGTGTCTTCTCCAGTCTACTGCTTACATCGGCTGCCTCCCAAAGTGGTGAGTCAACTGCCGGCGGTAAACGTAGTGCAGATAGCGGGGACGCCGCTCAGCCTTCAGTTTACGACGAAGCTACCGAAACCTTAAAACAGCATTTGACAAGCACAAGCAATGTCGTCGCAGAAAGGCATCGGTTTCGCCGTCGTATTCAGCAACCGGGGGAATCTGTACAGGAGTATGTTGCTGCATTAAGTGCGCTCGCCGTAGCATGTTCTTTTGCGTCTCTGGAAGACTCCCTTCGTGACCAGTTCGTGGAAGGGGTCGCGTCACAGCACCTTCGCGAACGCCTTCTTCTTGAGGGCTCGACCCTCTCATTCTGCCGAGCAGTGGCATTAGCTTCACAAGTCGAACAGGCCAATGAGGACATTCGAGAATTTGCTTCCGGCAATGTGCAGCGCATATCAGAGCACTCTCGCTTGGCGTTAAACCACCATAGATCCACTGGAACACGCCACCCTTCGCGTGACGACGCGCCCCTGCGAGCACCTCGTACCGAAGCGAGCCTGCAGCACGACAGCCGCCAACCTGCCTCGTATCAGCGCCCATACAACTCATCCTCTCACTGCTATCGTTGTGGTTCATGCCAGCACCGTGCCGCATCACCCCGCTGCCCAGCCCAAGGTCAACGTTGCTATCATTGTGGTCTCATTGGTCATTTCAGCGCGGTTTGCAAAAAGAAGCAACGGGCCGTTACTGTTCGGGAGCTTAGCGACCAGACATCACCCGACAATGACGCTGTGAACATTCTATGTGTGACCGCGTCCGGCCGCGCCGGGATTTTAATCGAGGTAACAGTTGGCCACGCGACTTTAACATTCCTTATCGACTCAGGATCTTCAGTCTCCATTTTAGCTGGTGATATTTTTGACAGGCATTTTGCCGGAAAGGTGCTGCTGTCCGCGCCGCGTGTGAAGCTGTTAGAGTATTCGAAAAAGCCTATCCCAGTGCGAGGATGCTTTCTTTCGAAGGTTTTATACAAGGAACGCGAAGCGTCGATTTTGTTCTACGTTGTCTCGCAAGGCACATCGCTTCTAGGTGTCGACGCCATTATGGCTCTTGACTTCCAAATTGATGGCTCGTCCCGTTGTTGTTGTTTTGTGGGGTTTTACGTCCCAAAACCAGCTATGATTATGAGAGACGCCGTAGTGGAGGGCTCCGGAAATTTCGACCACCTGGGGTTCTTTAACGTGCACTGACATCGCACAGCACACGGGCCTCAACATTTCGCCTGCATCGAAATGCAGCCGCCGCGGCCGGGATTCGATCCCGCGACCCTCGGATCAGCAGCCGAGTACCTTAGCCACTAGACCACCGTGGCGGGGCAATGGCTCGTCCCTCCGCTGCCTTGAGACTACTACGTCAGCTAACAGTGCTACCAACGTACAGGTTCCAGACCAAGAACCAGTTTCATCTGAAATTCTTCCAGCACAGTTGCGCAATGAATTGCATGCCTTTTCGACTCCACCCTCCGCTTAGCCAATGGGTTTGCGCATCGTGTCAAAGTACGGCTCTTGATTCCGCCCGTTGTAGCAAAACTTCGCCGCCTTCCTCTATCACTCCGCGCCCAGGTATCTGGAGAACTTCGTCGGCTAGAGCAGTTGGGCGTGATAGAGCGCATTAACGCTTCAGAATGGGTGTCTCCGATTGTTGTGGTTCAAAAGAAGGATGGAGGCATTCGCGTTTGTGTTGACTTACGAGAACCTAACAAAGCTGTTGTGACGGATAGCTTCCCTTTCCACACACCGAAGAACTCCTCCACAATCTCGTTGGGGCAACGCATTTTTCTAAGTTAGACCTCGCTTCCGCTTACTACCAGGTTTTGCTCGATCCTGAAAGCCGTGACTTGACCGCTTTCATAACCCACGATGGCCTCTTCCGCTTCAAACGCGTCTGCTTCGGGCTGGCATTCGCCCCCGCTGCATTTCAGCAAATGATGTCGAAAATCCTTCAAGAATGCTCTGGTGTTTTGTTCTATATCGATGACATCATTGTTTTTGGGAAGAGCGAGCAAGAACACTTGGCCAACCTGACTGCTGTACTGCGGCGCATTAAGCAGGCAGGGCTTAAGTTGAATGACAAGTGCGTATTTGGCGTACAAGAACTTTCCTTCTTGGGACACAGGATCACACCGCAAGGTATCTCTCCTTTGCCGGAGAAAATTGCTTCCATTATGAATACTCCAGCGCCCACTGATAGTACTAGTCTGCGCTCTTTCCTCGGACTGATCGAGTATTACGCCAAGTTCGTTCCCATGCTTGCTGACGTGGTAGAGCCAATGCGAGCTCTTCTCCGGAAGAACCAGCCATTCATTTGGAATGATGCTGTAGATGCAAGTTTCGCCAAGGTGAAGTTTCTGCTCTCTTCCAGCAAAGTTCTGCACATGTTTGATGCGTCCCTTCCAGTTGTAGTGTCCACTGACGCGTCTGACTGCGGACTGGGTGCTGTTCTCCAGCAGGTGGATGGCCACAGGCTGCGAACTGTTGCCTTTGCTTCACGCACACTTTCACCAGCAGAGAAGAAATACGGAGTAGGAGAGCGTAAAGCGCTCGCGTGTGTCTGGGCCTGTGAGCATTGGCATACGTACTTGTGGGGACGGCATTTCACGTTGCGCACAGGCCACCAAGCTTTGGTCTCGCTACTCTCTTCTCAAGGCACTGGGCGTCGCCCCCTTCGCATTGCACGCTGGTCGGAACGGCTGCTTCGCTACAATTACACTGTAGAGTATCGGAAGGGGTCTGAAAACCAGGTGGCCGATGCCCTTTCCCGCCTTCCAGTTCCGTCTCCGCAGGAAAATGTCTCATTTGATGAGGTTGTGTCCTTTGTTGAGTTATCGTGCCTCACTAAAGAGCAGTTTCAACAGGCCCTTCATAAAGACTGCATGTTAGAAAAAGTCAAGACCTACGTCGCCACATCTTGGCCTGCACATAAGAAGCTCTCGAGCGTACTTCAGCCTTTCTTCTTGGTACGTGAAGAATTGTCCGCCGTTGACAACCTGCTCCTGCGCGGCGAACGAATCGTCGTTCCCTTGTCTCTCACACCGCAAGTAATCGCTGCTGCCCATGAAGCTCACCCTGGTATAGTGCGAACAAGGGCTCGGCTACGAGAACGGTTCTGGTGGCCAGCATGGACAGGCAAGTGGAGCTTTCCATCCAGAACTGCAGCATCTGCCAGATGGCTGACAAAAGTGCGAAGACTGCTGCTATTCCCTTGCAGCCAGTGCCCCTGCCAGAACGTCCATGGCAGAAGCTCGCCGTTGACATCGTCGGCCCTATGGAGAGAGCCCCACATGACTGCAGATACGCCATCACGCTCATCGACTATTTTTCTAAATGGCCAGAGGTTCAATTCTGCAGTGAAGTATCATCCCGCACCGTCATAAACTTTTTCCTTTCTGTGTTCTCCCATGAAGGCTACCCGGAAGTGGTAGTCTGTGATAACGGGCCCCAGTTCTCATCCGTGGAGTTCACTGAGTTCCTCAAAGATCGCGCCATTCGCATTGCGCACTCTTCTGTTTACTACCCGCAAGCGAACGGACTTGCCGAGCGGTTTAACCATGTTTTCAAGAATTTTGTGCAGGTCGCCATTCTGGAACAGCGTCCGCTTCGCCAAGCAGTAACCGAGTATTTGGGCATATATCGCTGCACGCCACATGCCACTACGGGAGTTGCACCGTCTGTTCTCCTACACGGACGGCGATCGAGAACACGCCTTGACGTTGTGGGTCACCCGTCACCAGTTTTCTTCAGCGATCCTGTTTCCGAACTTAATCGTCTGCGCCAACGAGTTAAGAGCAGGCAAGACTACAGTAAAGAGTACACAGACCGTCGCAGGGCCGCGGAGGAGACAACAGTGTCTGTCGGTGATTACGTTAGAATTAAGAAACCTGGAATATCTGTTAAGGGAGACCTCACGTTCAGCCAACCGCGGAAGGTGGTCCGCCAGCAAGGCCCATCATTGTTTCGGCTTGATGATGGACGAACCTGGAACGCGTCTAAGCTATCCAGGGTACCTGCAGCTTCAGCCACATGGAATCTGCAGCACAATTATGTGTCTGAACCCGCGACTCCGTCGTCGGCATCTCAACAATCCAACGACTACGCCTCAACAACTCAACCCGAAGCCTCGCCAGCTACGCCCACGTTACAAGCTCCAGCGCCAGCTGTGTCAGAGGACCGTGTGTTTCAACGTAGGGTCCAACCACCGAGGAACAGAAGGCCTCCAGATCGATACTAGGTGCTATGTGGTGCGATCGAGTACTGGGTGCAGACGAGTCCAGTGCCAGAGAACTTGTAGTGCTGCATGAACTGTGTGCTGACATTGCGCGTCTCTGCGAGTGTTTATTTTTTGTTGTTGTTTTATTGCTTGTTCTAGGCCTTGTTGTTCCATACAGTGAAGAGCACATGCCATGTATGGTTGTAGATATTTCTAAAATTTTTAAGCACTGAATCAATACTAATTTACTAACCTTGTTCTTGTAAGGAGGGGAATATGTTATATATGTTTCAGTTTCTGCTGCCTTTACATGTCCCCAGTGGCGCCACTGTTCTGTATATATATATGCCTCTGAATAAAGGGGAGGCATTCTTCCGTTGCAGCAGTGACTGTGTTTGTGGTTCTTCTGCGGCTTCCGCCCCAACACAACAATTAGGTAAATCCATGTCATACCCATCATTCCCATGCCGGCTCAGCCGCCTTGTTTGAAACTTCCATAGACACTAGCGCCAGTTTTCCCTCTAGTATTTTAGTAGGAAACTCTGAGTTCAAGAAGTTCTCAATGCTGAATTTCTAGAACTTGATTCAAGCAAAAAAAAAAAAGCGCGACTTAAAGGTACCATCACGGATCATAGCCAGCATAGCGCGATGAAGAGGAGGACGCGGACGGGAGCGCGGCGCATGTGTTGTTTTAAGCAGCGCTTTGCATCGAAGGCCGTTATCTGGTAGATAGCCGTCTAATCTCTAGTTGCACTGCCGGGACTGTAACTGCACGCCCAAGCTGGACAAGTGCGCCATTCTGTACAGGCAAAACAATGAAGAAACGCGTTTAATGGTCGAGGCCTGGCATGTGAGCAATAGCAGTGGAAACGCGTGCGCGAGTCAGCCGTCGATTTGCCTAAACAAAGAAGATGGTAGAATGTGTTTCGCGTACACCGGTACTAGAACCCGTTTGCCAGGTGGCGCCACCATTCGTGAGCATGTGCAGATCAGTTCTTTCTTTTTCGCCTAACTCCTCTTCTACATTTCATAATTGACATCCTCCTGTTCCCTTGTGTCCGTCTTTTCGTTGCGAGGAATTTATTGTCTTCTTGTGAGCGAGAGCCGTTACGGACACCGGCGGCGGTGGAAACATTGGCCTCCCTGATCTGCCATTTCAATGAGCCCATAACACATAAAAAACTGCTTTGCGTTAGTAAGTAAGTAAGAGTAAAGCTTGGTGGAAAAACAAAGTAACAAAAGAATAGGGCAAATGAGGTAATACATAGCGTTCGTGGAATCGCCTTAGATGTATCATCAGAGGCATAGCCATAAATGTAGGGGAAGAGTTGTGCTCACGGAACCCGCGATGTGCCTCACTTACAGCGTGCCCGCTGTAAGCTATTTCGTGTAAC
Organism: Hyalomma asiaticum; assembly: GCA_013339685.2. Taxonomy (NCBI): domain Eukaryota; kingdom Metazoa; phylum Arthropoda; class Arachnida; order Ixodida; family Ixodidae; genus Hyalomma; species Hyalomma asiaticum. The sequence continues at coordinate 4,326,927 of CM023482.1, read as the reverse complement.
AGACATGGAGGGGTTATCTTCTTATCTCATTGGAAGGATAGCAGCTTACCCCGCCACGGCGGTATAAGGCTGTGGCACTCGGCTGCTGATCCGAGGTTGCGGGATCGAATGCCTGCTGCGGCGGCTGTATTTCAATGGAGGCGTAATGTTGAGGCCCGTGTACTGTCAGAGCACTTCAAAGAAATGCAGGTTGTCGAAATTTCCGGAGCCCTGAAGTTCGTTACTGGGGCCGATTTAGTCGGCGCCGAATCTACAGCCACGCAAGGGCCAAGCTCGGCCAAAAGGCGATCGTCAGCCAAGTTTATTTGGAACGGCGTCTCTCACAATCATATCGTATTTTGGGACGTGGGGCCCCAACATGGATAGTCGCTTTACCTAACAAGCAATGTTATCAGTATCAACAGCAGTATAAGCAGCAGTCACTGCCACGCAATACGCCGTATGTTGGGATTCTTCCAAGAGCAATATTTGACAAAATTGTGTTGTTTCGCCGCAGACGTCGCTCCTGATGGCCGTGCTGGGTGAGCTACGCCTGTCAGCAGGCAGCGCAAAAGCACTCGGTCGCATCGCTTACGCTTCTCAAGAACCGTGGATGTTTACTGGCAGCCTCAAGAGCAATGTGGTCTTCGACAGCGCCTATGACCGGGAACGTTATCAGAAAGTCATACACGCCGCCGCCATGGAAAGGGTATGTGGCATTGGCTTGCACCTTTCGGAAGCATTTAATCTGGCATGGCATTTAATCTGCTCCCTCATTGTTATACGTTTTCAAAGAAATCTTTGCAACATTTCGAGTACACCAGCTGCGATGTGCAATAAGCAGGCCGTTCTTATTTATTTACTTATTTATTTAGTTATCGTAGCTCTATGTCCGGGCCGATGCATTGGTCGCTTACATGTTTGTTATATCGTGCATGATTGACAAAAGGACACATAGTGAGGAAACAGTGATAAAAACAGTCAGAGAGAACTCAAGTAACATGGTTGCCTATTAATAAAGCCACATTATTTAAGTCCATGCAGGAATGGAGCATTGCAGCGTGATGAATATTGGATAGTGCATCGCACATGTGTTCTGCTCTAGACAACTCCTTACTCGTCACTCGAAATCAAAACGGGAAAAGTGAAAAAAGAAGGCCCCCGTGGTCAATCAGTTCGGTGAAGTGAATTAAGCCCCGTCACGGTGGTCTAGTGGATATGGCACTCGGCTGCTGATCCGAGGGTCGCGGGATCGCATTCCAGCCGCGGCGACTGCATTTCAATGGAGGCGAATTGTCGAGGCCCGTGACTGTGCGATGTCAGTATAGTAAGGAAACCCTGGTTGTCGAAATTTCCGAAACCCTCCAGTATGACAACTCTCATAATCAGATCGTGGTTTTCGGCCGTAAAACCCCAGCAAGTGAGTTAAACATGTGGACGCTATACAGAGTTTCGAGAAAATACAATATCTAAAGAAGTTCGGGGGACGCTGAAGCTTCGCTTTTAAGAGTGGAACGCGATAGCGTTATCGTGCCCCATGAGCGCCGCTTTCTCATTCCATGGCAGTCGCATAGCTGCGTAGACGCCGTGGCACAATACTTCATTATTTCACACCCCGCCTCCGTCTTGTGTGGCCTCCCTCGCGCTTGCTATGCTAATTTCAGACAGCCAGGCTGGGCGGAGTGTGTGAGGAAGCATTTTCTGAAAAATAAGTTGTATTTTCTTTCACGGTGATGTGACTTGCCGTGCACGTGGCGATGATTATGTACTTTTCTGCATATGCTTATCACTTTTGTTCTTTTCTTGGTTATTGACCGTGCATTGCGCAGTCGTGACTAATAAGACGTGTTGTAAATCAGCGCTGTGTTGTGTTATTCTCTATCAGGTGCAGCGTTCATTTTGCGCTGTTTCGTTCAGTTAAGGAAAGCATACTCCACAATAGACCACCTTGACGTGATCAATCATGTAATCGAGAAATCTGCTGAGTACAACAAACCCCTCTATATCGTCAGGATGGCAAGTTGGGCGTGTTGGTTAAGAATGACCTGAAGGACGAAGGCATCCTGTGTACGTGTGTTCTCTCTTCGTCTGTCGTCGTTCTCGCGCCTTCACTTCAGATCCTCTATATCACCTTCATAGAGTACGAAAAAGGTGTTTGACTCGATAGAGATACCAGCACTTCTGGAGCCATGGCGCCATCAATGAATATATGATAGTTACGTATATATAATAGCCAAGATCTATAAAGATTCCAAGGCCATCCTACTCCTCCTTAGGAAAAGCAGGAAAATTCTGATACTGAAAAGTTTGACATAAGGAGGTAGAATGTCTCGAATGGCATTGACTGCATGCTTGGAAGTAATCTTTAAAAGTATAGACTGGGACGAAACAGGAATAAGAATTAATGGCTAAAATGTAAGCAACTTACGCTTTTCCAGCGACATATTGATCTTCAGGAATGATGGCGACGAACTGCAGAAGATGATTGACGATATAAGCCGAGAAAGCGCTAGAGTATCATTAAGGATGAACATGCAGAAAACTAAAATATTTCTACGTGGCCGGCAAAAAAAATTTACCTTCAGGATTTGAAACCAGATATTGGGAGTCGTACAAGCATACATGGGACAACTAGTGACAACTAGTTAAAGAAATCCACCTAATAATAAACATCGGACGGGCGCATACGGCAGGGATTCCCACCTCATGAACGGAAACTTACAATTATCGCCCAAGCGCAAATTATATAGGTACAGCTTTTGCCAGGACTGACATACGCCGCAGAAACTTGAAGAATGACAAAGAAGCTCGAGAGAAAGTTAAGAACTACACAGCGAACGATGGAATGATAGGCGTTTCATTAGGACATAGGAAGACAACCGAATGGGTCAGGGAACAGGCGAGGGTATAGCCGACATTATAATCGAACTTAAGAAGAATGAATGGACGTGAGCAGGCTACGTGATGAGAATTCTAGATAAGCGATGGACAGTTAGAAAGACGGAATGGATACCAAGGAAGTGGTAAGCGCAGCCGTAGATGACAGAGAGTAGGATGGCGAGACGAAATTAATACATTCACAGAGATCAATTGAAGTCAGCTCGCGCAGGACTGGAAAGGATAGAGAGCATTGGGCGATGCCTTCGTTCTGTAGTGGACATTATTATTATTATTATTATTATTATTATTATTTAGATGCGAAGCAGCTCTTTGACTAGCCTGTGGAACGCTGTCCGTCCGTGTCTCCCTGCCGCTCCCCTCGCCGCAGGCGTTGTAGCGGTGCCAAGTAGGTCACGCCCCCCTCGCAGTGCGCGGTGACGTCACTCTCTCCCTCGCCTGCCGCGCGCGGCCTCTATACTCCATCTCAGAAGTACATTGCAGCACTGTGGAAGGGCTTCTTAGCCAATGGGAAACGCAAAAGCCATTCAAGCTGTATTCATCCGCGTCGCGTCGTCTGCTGGGCGTCTCTTTGGCGTCGGCTCGCCTGCAAGAAGCTCTTCGGGGACGCCACCTCGCCGTTTCTTCGGTGTTCAGAAACCCATTTGTAAACGGCGGAGCGTTCGCTGGCATTTGTGAGGAACGGGGTTCGTTTTATGACGGCGTTCATGCTTGCTCTTTCACAAAGTTTTTTTTTTCAGCGCACCAAACACACTAAACACCACTAACCTTGCTTCTTTTGAAAAATAGTTGATCTTTGTCCTGTAGCGCTCTGCAGATTCATTTGACGCACCTCCAGCGGCCATCGTGCACTGGTCTCGAGCGGAAGAGCAAATTATCGGCGCAGCAAACAATTTTAGTCATTCGGGGCCTCTGTCGTCGTCGACGCATCACCAGCGCTAATGTTGTGGCGCCACCTGCTATGGTTATATGAAACCAATTTTACGGTTCGGCACCACCTTGGTAGTCCTAGCAGCATGTAAACAAAGGAGCGATCTAAATAACAGCAACAAAATATACCTGATGCCTTGCCCTCAGCATTAGATGAGACTAAGCGATGACAGCTTATACCACTTATTTTTTGCTGCCTGGATAGAGAACCAGTAAAAAGCACGATTTCGGATGGAAGCGGGTGGTCTGGGCTGTATGGGGGCTGCCATGCTGATGCACGTCATTGCGGTTAGGGAGGTTATTACGATTACCAACTGGTGATTGCTACAATAATTCAGAGTTTGCGAAGTACATGCCTGACGTACTTCGTATCGCTGTAACGCGTCATGCAAGAAGCACAGCTAAAGCCTTTGCACATTTCATTTCATTTTATTTTACCCTCAGGACCGAAGTATTAGAGGGGAGTGGTTAACAATAACTCTGTTCCTGCACGTGGCAATACATACAAAAGAAAAACAAAAACAAAGCAGCAAAAAGTGGCTAGGTAACACAAAGAATAATTGGTCAGTTGAGTCCGGGAGTGATGATGTCCGAAATGGCCAAGCGAAACTTTGAGTGGTCCTTGATAGAAACAATGGTGCCGGGAAGGTGGTTCCATTCTTGAGACGTCCTGGGAATAAATGATTCGTGACAGGTTCTGGTATGGCAGTGCATTATCTCAACCTTATGAACATGATCAATGCGAGAAGAAATGTAAGAAGGGGACGATATAAGGTTACCACGCAGGTAGGAATTGTAGAAGTATAAATTATGGAATAAAGCAAGGCGAAAACACTTACGTCGGGCTGAGAGGGGAGGAAGTAGTAAGGAGTTTTTCATGGAAGTTACGCTTGATGTTCGGCTGCAATTGCTATAAATGAAACGAGCGGCATTAATTTGGATTAGTTCGAGCGATTGAATATGGGTTGCGGAGTGAGAGTCCCAGATGGATGATGCGTAATCCATTTTACTCCTAACGAGTGTTTTATATAAGATTAATTTTAATGAGCAAGGAGCAGAAAAGAAATTTCGCCGGATATATCCTAACATGCGGTTAGTATTGCTAATTAGCTTATCAATGTGTAAAGACCAGGAAAGTGTCGAGGTTATGTAGACGCCGAGGTACTTATAGAATTTGACGGCTTCTAGGGGAGTGTTATTTAGATAATAGTTTGGCGTAGTAATATTGTTACGAGTTACACGCATTGTTTTACATTTGGACACATTAAGTTGCATTAGCCATACATCACACCAGTTAGAGATAGCGTTAATATCGTCTCGTACAGACTTGTTATCGTTGTTATCTGAGATTTCGCGGAGGATAACGCAGTCATCTGCGAAAAGATGAATGTTAGAGGAAACATCGTTTGGTAAGTCAATAATGTAGATGAGGAAAAGAAGAGGGCCTAAAAGCGATCCCTGTGGCACACCAGAGTCTACAGGGTTAAATGAAGATGTATGACCGTTTGATGCAACGTATTGTGACCGATTTAAGAGGAAATTCTCAAGCCATCTAAACAGGTTAGGATCAAGACTAAGTTTACTAAGTTTAAAGAGAAGAAGTTGGTGACATACTTTGTGGAAGGCCTTGGCGAAGTAGAAAAATACACAGTCAGCGAAAGAACCTTTGTCAAGACTAAGATGGAGGCTGTGAGTAAAAGAAAGAAGTTGTGTTTCGCAGGACAAGTTTTTTCGGAAACCATGTTGTGCTTTCGTGAAAAATGAATTACTGTCAACGTGCTTTGCTAAGTGTGAGTACAGAATATGTTCGAGAACCTTACAGGGAATGCCGGTGAGGGAGATGGGGCGGTAGTTGAGGGGTGAATTTCTGCTGCCGGACTTGTGAATCGGAACCACCTCCCGACCTTCCAGTCAGCAGGTAGTCTAAGGATTGCTGAAAGATTCTTGAAAGTAGAACAGAGCAATAAACAGTGCTTTTCAAAAATTTTGCATTAATTAGATCTGAACCAGGACTTGATGACAACTTGAGAACCTTAATTACATTTTCAATCCCAAGTGGCTAAATGATAATAAAATCCATAACAGGGTAATTGTAACACTCAAGATGAGGAAATTCGGGTTTAGAAAATACGACAAAGTTGTTACAGAAAGCAGAATTAAGAAGCTGGGGGCATACATCATCAGGTACCGGTAAACCGGTGGAATCGATCAATGCCACGGAATTGTCACTAGAAGGGTTCATAACTCGCCAAAATTGTTCGGGATCGTTTGCAAACATTGTCGGCAAGGTGTGCCCGTGGAATGCCTCTTTGGCAGACTTTATTGCCGCTATATAGGCACTGTTTGACTCCTTGTAGGCATCCCATTTCGAAGCCAAACCGCTTTTCTTGGCTATTGGATACATTCGATTTTTTTTTTTGTTAGAAAGCCTTTTTAACTGTGCGTTGAACCAGGGCTTCTTAACACTACAGGATATTTCACTCGAGGGGACAAATTTGTGGGTCAGCTCAAGTATTTTATTTTTAAACATAATCCAGTTCTCGTCTACCGTGCGATAATCAAAATGGTTGAAAAAGGGATCAAGGAAGCTGGCTAGCTCAGCATTAATGTCGTCAAAGTTCGCCTTATCATAGCGATAAATTAACTTTTTTTCGACAGTTGGTTTTAGCGTGGGAAGTAATAAGTTGAACGAGAGACCAAGGTGATCACTTAAGTCTGGTATGCATGCAACATTGGTAACTATGTCAGGATGAGAACATAAGATTAGGTCGAGGACATTAGCGGCGTTGTTCGAGATTCTTGTTGGTTACACTACTAATTGTGTCAGTGAAAATAAGGAGCAGAGATCAAGAAATTCCTTACATTGTGAAGAGAAAGGATTACAGCATGGAGGATCAGTATCACAGCATATGTTGGGAAAGTTGAAATCCCCAAATAATATAATAGGGTTAGAAGGGTGCCGCAAAGTCCGTGTGTTTAACACATCATGAAGCTCAGCAGTGAACGTGGGTGGGTAAGACGGAGGACGGTAGCAAACAGCTATCGTGATTTTACGGTAGCCAACATCGACGCAAGCGCACACAACTTCAAGGTCACTCTGAATGTTGACGTGATGGCACTGTAAAGATTTAGAAGTAGCTAGTAGTACGCCTCCGCCCTGTCGAGCAGTGCGATCGCAACGAAACATACGAAAACGTGAGAAGTCAAAGATTTCACAATCTTGCACATTGGAATGTAGCCACGTCTCGGTCAATGCAATGATACTGGCATTACAGCTATCGACGAGCGAACTACGCTCTTCGCGCTTGTTTATCACACTTCTAGCATTAGCAACAAGCACTGAGGCTTGTGCTATTAAAGGTGCGCCACTGCCCCTCGCTCGTTCCTATGTAGGAGAGCGATTACGCGAATTGACATGTCCGCTTCCGCGATCCGGAACACGACTTTGAACCTGCTTAACGCTGTCACTTGTTGGGTCGTACATGAAACATTGCTTATCAATGAAAAGTTTGTTAAAACGTAGTTTAAGTGATGAGGAATCAGGCTGGTTTTTACCGAATTCTAAGAGCTTTTTCCTAGCAAGCCTTGTAGCCGGCGAGTAATCCTCGGATACTGAAATGTTGTTACTTTTCAGTATACTGCGCGACGAAAGTATGATTTCCTTAACTTTAATGTTTGATAGCTTCATAATGACAGGGCGGCATCTTGCGTTCGGAAAACTCCCTATTCGATGCGCCCGTTCAACCGAATTTGGCGGCAACGCATTTCCCATCGCAGACGATAGCGCTTCCAAAGTTTTCTGTTCAGTTTGGAGCCACGATTCACGGGAATCGGGTATGCCGCACAAAATCAAATTATTCCGCCTGGATCTGTCCTCCAATTCGTCCAAGCGCGAGACTATGTTGTACTGCTGCTCTTGCAACCGCTCAGTCCTCTCTTCAATTGCGGCAACATCTTTGCAAACAGTGTCTAGTGCTGCAGATTTACTTTCTAGCGACTCAAGACGGCCAAAAATGTCGGTTAGCTTTGTTTCGATAGCGTTCTGGCTGGTTTTCACAGCTCTCATATCTAATTTCAGCTCTGACTGACCTTTCGTTAGTTCAGCAGTCGCCTTCTGTATGTCTTCAAGCATTAGTAAGACAGTGCTCAACTGATCAGTTTGTGATTCCTGGACACTGTTCGAGGAAAGTACGTCCGCTGGCGATTTCTGCCCCCTAGGTCCCGGGTTTACCTCGACATCACCGCATTGTAATATCAACAGCGCTACGTCAAGGCAATCACAAACAGTGGCATACAAAACAAGTGGGCATGGGAGCAGCAAAAGGGAGCGATTATCACTCCGTTTAGCGTAAAGAGCCAAACAGTTACGCACCTGCGGAGCGAAGAAAAGTAGCGCATGAGGCATCGTGCCACGGGTGCTGCTCGCATGCCCACTGAAAGGGTAGTACGACAGCAGGTTGCTTTTGAAGGGGCCGGGAAAGGGCAGCAATTCATTCGGTGATGACGTCCGAGAAGCGAAGAGGTGTCCGTCTAGCGGCACATCCAGGAAGTACGGGATCTTGGGCAGGTCGCACGTGTGGTTGACGAGTTCGTGGCGATTTCGGACAGCATCGTGGTGGACGCCTTCGGTAGGGCAGATACGGCCAGGCGCAGAAGGTGAAAGAAGGGACAGCATCAGCACAATCTGCGGAGCGAAGAAAAGTAGCGCATGAGGCATCGTGCCACGGGTGCTGCTGGCATGCCCGCTCGCATACCCACTTATGATTAATAATGAAACAGTTATGCCCGGAACTATATTTTATGCTGCGCAAGAGTACTGCCTGTGTACTCCTCGTAGCTTCGGCAGTGCTGAAAGGTAATTGTGAGATGGAGTATAGGTGGTGTTGGCTCGCCGCGTGTCGCCTCTCTCTCGCTTCACCTCTCCACCGCTCTCTAAGCTCGAGCGCATATCGAGTGAACACTCTTTCGGCTCGTTTATCTGCGATGGAGAGGACGCTGGAAAACGACGCTCCATCGCCCGCTGAAACATGCGCCGAAGCGGTTTGGCCTAACCCGGCCGTCGCCGGCGTTGCGAGGGTTAGCGAAGCAGATCGCGTTCGCGAATGGCGACGTCGCGCCTGCAAAACTGACGCGGCGCGAGCCAGGGAAGCCGAACGCAAGCGTCGGCAGTGGAAGACCAACGACACCGACGAGGTGCGAGTCAAGAACGCCGGTCGCATTCGAGAATAGAGACGGCGCGCGGGTAACACCGACGAGACGCGAGCGAAGGAAGCCGAGCGCAAGCGTCTTCAGCGCGTCCCGCCTCCCGTGTCTTTGCGTTTCAAACAAACGTTTACTCGAGTAAACGCTACACCGAGTTTCGCTTCAAACCGTTCTTCCAGCACCCGCGTCGACGCCCGTTTCAACCGGGTCAACGCCGTGCGCACCGCTGCTGCTTCGCATCCCATCAGGGTTCCCTTCGGGGAGATGGTCCATAGTTTTTATTATTATTATTTTTATTGAGCACATGCGGAACTACTATCGGGTAATTTCTTGGCACCTTATAAAACTTCACCTTTAAATGTACTAATCTCCATTTCATATATGGCTCCGTTTTATATATGACCTAATGAACGGAGGATGGCACAAGCCATTCGTGTACACAAATCAGGTAGTGAAACCGATGTCGCTAACTATCGTCCAATAGCTTTAACGAGCACAACTTGCATAACACTCAAACACATTATTCTTCAACATATTGCCACCTGCATGTAGTGGATCGTGGGCAATAGAAGCTGCAGCCCCAAAAACGAGGAAGAGGATCGCGCACTTCTCCGCTCGATAGCCAGCCTCGACGGACGCGCTTTGCCAGGGTCAGCCCCCTCATCTCTCAATAAAGCCCCGAACGACGTCTGAAGGCTCGTGACAAAGTGGCGGAGGTGCTGGGTAGCACTCACGGATGTCGCAGACCCCTCCAGGAAGCCGCAGTACAAGCCCAGTGCCAGTGAACACTCCTGTGCATCGGGCCAGCCGCAGAGTCAGGGGATTGCCTCCGGAAGGCGACGCTACCGTTGCCGCCACTTTCACCACTATGACCAGTGCCGCCGTGCAAACCACCACAACCGGTGTGGAAAGCACGACGTTCAACAGGTATACCCTTGAGAGCCCAAGCGTCTCGACGACTTTCCGCGGCACCGTATCGGAGGATGTCGAAGACTGGAGGGTGACCTTCGAGCACGTGACCGCCTTAAACCAATGGGACGACGCGGCAAAACTCAGGCGTGTGCACTTCTACTTAGAAGACGGAGCGCGTACGTGGTTTACGAACCGGGAGGATTAGCTGACGTCACGGCGCGAATTTTGCCGACTGAGTCTTCAAACTTGCATCAGTGCTGATCGCCACGAACGAGCGGAACGCGCGCTTCGGTCCCGCGTTAGGTTTCCTAACGAGACTGTGACCGCTTTTGTCGAAGACATGACGCGCCTCTTTAGAAGAGCTGATCCGGGAATGGCTGAGGACAAGAAGTTGCGTCACCTGATGCGCGGTGTGAGGGAGCAGCTCTTTGAAGGTCTCGTGAGGTGCCCTCCCAAGACAGTCGCGGAGTCCTTGTCCGAGGCCGGAACGATGGAAAAGATGCTCCTGCATCGGGCCAACCTGTACGAGAGGCAGATGAACAGTATGTCCGCTGCTGATATTTTCGCGGCCATCGGAAGTAACAAATGCCTGCCGGAATTCAACCGCTCTGTGATGCGCGAAAAGTTGCAGAAGGCCGCCATACTACCTCAGCCCACAGTAAACTCTGTAGCGAACATCATCCAGGACGAGCTGCACCAGGCTCTTCGTGAGCGAAGTGACGGCTTGTCGCATCACAACGCTCAGCAAGCACCAGCCGAGTACCGTCGTGCGACCTATGCGGATGCCATGAACCGTCCTGCATCCCCTCCGCCGCAGTTCATTCGTGCTCCTCCGACAGTGGCACTCCATCCGGCGCAGCTAATGCCGTACTACGGTACCGTTTTACATGCCGCTCGAGTCGCCTATCGTTCGCAGCAGCCGATGCAGTACATCGATGATAGACGCATGCCGCTTCGGAAGTCTGATGCCTGGCGCACACCGGATCGCAGTCCTCTTTGCTACCACTGCGGTGAAGCGGACCATTTGTACCGTGAATGTCCATACCGGCGTCTTGGCCTCCGCGGTTTTTCTGCTTACTCGCCGCCACCGCGCTACGGCCAGCGACCTCGAGACATCGAGGATTACCTCGCCCTGCAACGCATGCCACCGCCTACTGGGCGGCAGTCGCGCTCGCCGTCGCCGAGGCGATTTTCACCTTCTCCTCAGCGATATCCTGCTGCACGGTCGCCCAGTCCCCGCCGGGAAAACTAACTGCAGCAACCTTTGGGGGCGAGGTCGCTAACGATCGCTGCGCTGAAGACCTCCGATCGACGCAGAAACGAAGGGATACCGATTCGACAGCGGCCACAACTGAACGGGACGGCCGACTGTCTCTGGATATACCAGTGGTGGTGGACGGTTACCTAGCTGCTAGTGCACTGGTGGACACAGGTGCAGACTATCCGACTTTAAGCGGGAAAATGGCTACGCAGTTAAAAAAGGTGATCACGCCCACGCAGAACTCGCGGATTGGGACGGCTGCTGGCCACGTAGTTGCTCCTCTAGGAAAGTGCACAGCCAGAGTTGAGACCCAGTGGTCGACGTTCGTAGCGAGCTGTCTTGTCTTGCGCGAATGCTCCCGCGACCTCTCCTAGGAGTTGACTTTCGTCAGGAGTGTGGTGCTATCATTGATCTTCAGGAGGGTCGTGTCACATTCTCAGCAGAGCGAGCAATCGACGTGCACGACGACCAACGACGTGCAGACGAACTTCGGGTTTCTGCAGACAGCGTAACACTTCCTCCACGAGCCAGTGTCCTGGTCGACGTCACATGTTGCGGCTTGCGCGACTGCGAAGCAGTGGCCGAAACAAACTTGGAATACCTGCTTAAGCAAGGTGTTTGTGTGGCTAGAAGCGTCATACAACTTCATGCCAGCCAGTCACCATTGCTTGTCACCAACTTCAGCAACGAGCATAGACACCTTTTCCGCGGCACTTCGATTGCATTTGCAAAGTAGCCGCCATTAAAAACTGTTTTATATCGGAAGCACTGGAGACCGCAGATACGTCTCTGGGCCACATCGACGTGAATCCTGAGCTGTCCAACAGAAACCAGACTGCACTGCGCAAGCTGTTGTTCGAGTTCAGGGCCTGCTTCGCCAGTTCATCAAAGGTACGTCAGACTTATATCACTCGGCACAGGATAATCATTTGCGAGGATGCGCGCCCGATACACCAGCCGCCTTACTGCGTGTCGGCTAAAGAACGTGAAGCCATCCGTACGCAAGTACGAGAGATGCTTGATGACAGCATTGTCGAACCTTCCAAGAGCCCCTCGTCATCTCCGGTTGTTCTTGTTAAAAAGAAAGATGGGACACTACGCTTCTGTGTCGACTACCGGAAGCTTAATAGCTTGACGAACGAGGATGTGTACCCGCTGCCGCATATCGATCACTCGTTAGACAGGCTACGCCATGCCTACTATATTTCTTCTCTCAATCTAAAGAGCGGGTACTGGCAAACCGAAGTAGACGACCGGGACCACGAGAAGACAGCCTTTGTGACGCCGGACGGTCTCTACGAATTTCGAGTACTTCCTTTTGGCTTGTGTTCGGCACCGGCAACTTTCCAACGAATGATGGACACGGTCCTCACTGGACTGAAGTGGCAGGCCTGTCTAGTCTACCTAGACGATATGGTAGTGTTTTCCGAAACGTTTGATCAGCACCTTCACCGTCTGCGGGGTGTGCTCGAAGCCATCCGATCGGCAGACCTCACACTTAAGCCAGAAAAGTGCCATTTTGGTTACGAAGAGGTAAAGTTCCTCGGACATTTGGTGAGCGCCAAAGGGGTCCCACCCGGTCCGGACAAGCTTACCGCCGTAGCTGAATTTCCAGCTCCTGCCGATAAGAATGCCGTTCCGCGATCCCTTGGTTTGTGCGCCTACTATCGCAGGTTTATTCAGGGCTTTTCGAATATAGCGGAACCCCTCACTCGCCTTACCCGAGGTGACACGACCTTTGTGTGGGATAGTGAAGAACAGGAGGCTTTTGCTCCACTATGACAGCGCCTGCAGTCAGCACCCGTGCTTGCACATTTCGACGACGACGCTGACACAGAGGTGCATACCGACGCCAGTAATATCGGCCTTGGCGCAGTCCTTGTCCAGCGTCAAGATGGAGTGGAACGAGTCAGCAGCTCACTATCCCTTGCCGAGGCGAATTACTCGACTACGGAGAGTGTCTCGCAGTCGTTTAGGCGATTACCAAGTTTCGCCCCTAACTCTATGGTCGTCCATTCAAAGTAGTGACGGACCACCACGCCCTTTGTTGGCTGGCGAGCATGCGCGACCCCTCAAGACGACTGGCACGATGGAGCTTGTGGCTGCAGGAATTTGACGTCACCATCGTTTACAAGTCTAGCCGTAAGCATGAAGACGCTGACACACTGTCTCGCGCACCAATCCAGCTTGTCACTCAGGAAACAGACGACGATGACGGTTTCCTGGGCGCTATTAGCTTATCTGATTTGAGCAGACAGCAGCAAGATGACGCAGAGATTCGCCCGATCATTGATCATTTAGAGGGCCTTCGCACAGCCGTACCGCGTCATCTTTCGCGTTCGTTGACGTCATTCTGTCTGCGAGACAGAGTGCTGTACAAAAAGAACGCTCGTTCGAACAGCCGTGCTTACCTGCTGGTTGTTCCAAAAGACATGAGAGATGACGTCCTCTCCGCTTGCCATTACGAACCCACATCTGGCCACCTAGGCTTCTCACGAACACTAGAAAGAGTAAACGAAACGTACTATTGGCCCTGGCTTTACGCAAGCATCAAGCATTACGTTAAAGGTTGTTGTTATGTGGGGTTTAACGTCCCAAAACCAGCTCTGATTATGAGAGACGCCGTATTGGAGGGCTCCGGAAATTTTGACCACCTGGTGTTCTTTAACGTATGGTGACATCGTACAACACACGGGCCTCAACGTTTCGCCTCCATCGAAATGCAGCCGCCGCGGCCGGGATTCGATCCCGCGACCCTCGGATCAGGAGCCGAGTACCATAGCCACTAGACCACCGTGGCGGGGCACGTTAAAGGTTGCCGGGAATGCCCGCGCCGAAAGACACCATCGGTTAAGCCGGCTGGTTTTACTTTAGCCGATAGAGGCACCTCATACACCCTTCGACCAAGTCAGAATGGACATCCTCGGACCGTTTCCGCTGTCTTCTGACAGCAACAAATGGGTTATTGTCGCGACGGATTATTTAACGCGTTATGCTGAGACGCAAGCGATTCCACGGGCCACAGCTCCTGAGGTATCGCAGTTTATCATGCGCCACGTCGTACTACGTCACGGTGCTCCCTCTAATATAATAACCGACAGAGGGACAGCATTCACGGCGCAACTTATGGACGAAGTTTTTGAATTAAGCAACACCATACATCGAAAGACGACCGCGTACCACCCACAAACGAGACTCACCGAGAGAATAAACAAGACTATTAAAGGCATGATCGCTATGTACATCGACGTCCACCACCAAACATGGGACCGGATCCTGCCTTGTGTCACTTTCGCTTATAATACCGCCGTGCAGGAGACAACGCGGTTCACCCCATTTCGCCTTCTCTACGGCCGGGAAGTTCAGACGATGCTAGACGCTATGCTGCCGTGTCACGACGCTGACCGGTACACACCTGACGCCGCAGAATTCGCAGAGCGTGCTGAGGAAGCTCGGCAGCTAGTGCGGCTGCACATCGGGCCAGCAGCAACAGGCAGACACACGACGCTACAACATTCGTCACAGAGACGTGTTCTACAGCCCCGGAGACCAAGTTTGAATGTGGACCCCAGTTCGCCGCCGTGGGCTCTCCGAAAAGTTAGTGAGCCGCTACTTCGGCCCGTATAAAGTGCTTCGTCGCGTCAGTGACGTGAACTACCAGGTGATTCCGGACACATCACAGACGCAGGCCAGGACACAACGCCCACCGAGCTCCGACATTGTTCACGTTATGCGCATGAAGCCGTACATTGCGCGCTTGTAACTTTCCTAACTTTCTATCATTTATTGTTCTATGTGTTTTGTTCTTATTTATCTCCGTTATCTTGCTGTTCTCTTGCTGCTTCCCTCGTGTTTGTGCTGTAGAATCAAGGCGATGCTGTTTTTTTTTCGGAAGGGGGATAATGCCACCTGCATGTAGTGGATCGTGGGCAAGAGAAGCTGCAGCCCCAAAAATGAGGAAGAAAGAAGATCGCTCTCTTCTCCGCTCCATAGCCAGCCTCGACGGACGCGCTTTGCCAGGGTCAGCCCCCTCATCTCTCAATAAAGCCCCGAACTAGCTCTGAAGGCTTGTGACAATACATGCACTTTCATAGAAACAGAAACCATTCTGTCGCAATCTCAGGACAAGTTGCGTAAATCTCTTCCACAGTTACACAATTAATTGAATTTACACACGACATTTCTTTAGCAATCGACCAGCAAAAGCAGATTCACCTCATCTCATAAGAATTTTCAAAGGCATTTTAGAGGGTCCCACATCAAACATATAACGAACTTACAGGCGACAATAGGGAAAGGCTAGCCCCGCCACGGTGGTCTAGTGGCTAAGGTACTCGGCTGCTGATCCGAGGGTCGCGGGATCGAATCCCGGCCGCGGCGGCTGCATTTCGATGGAGGCGAAATGTTGAGGCCCGTGTGCTGTGCGATGTCAGTGCACGTTAAAGAACCCCAGGTGGTCGAAATTTCCGGAGCCCTCCACTACGGCGTCTCTCATAATCAGAACTGGTTTTGGGACGTAAAACCCCACAAAACAACAAAACAACAAGGGAAAGGCTAATTGACCGATTGGAACAGCGCGTACCTAAGCAAGCGGACACAGTTTATAAAAAGTGAGCATAAATCGGAAGTTGCTACAGTTACATCAGGAGTACCACAGGGGAGTATCTTGGGTGTAATTCTATTCCTTATATTTATAAATGACCTACCCTAGTCCACTGGAACCAACATAAAGCTTTTCGCCGATGATTCTATAATTTATGCAGAAATAAACTCCCATTCAGATCATATTGCTCTTAACAACGCCTTATTATCATTGTCAGAATGCTGCATGAAATGCCAGATGTCTTTAAATGTTAAGAAATCAGCCTTGCTATGAATAACCCGCAAACAAAAAATTACAGCATATCCACGGAGTGAATGATGATGAGTGGGCGAAGCTCGGGAGGTTCATCGTAGATCGTGCCGAGTTCCGGATTAATTTAGTTAACGCGCACGTTACGAATCCTTATGGTTCAACTATGCACAAATGAAATCTCCCACCGGCACTTCATTGCAAGTCAAGATCCTGTGACTATATATATATATATATATATATATATATATATATATATATATATATATATATATATATATATATATATATATATATATGGGTGGCAGGTGAACGGTTCTCCAACGCGAGCAGTCGGTATTTCTCAATCAAGAAACTCGCTAGGAGACGCTGCCTGGGCCAACGTTGTCTCTCGCGGGTGAGGGCGTGTTCTCCTTCTTTGCGAGCTGGTAGAGCGTTCATCTAAGAAAGAGCGTTTCCATAGTCAACGCGCGCCTTTCGCTCTCTCTCTCTCTCTCTATGTATCTCTCTCTCTCTCTCACAAGACAGCAGATGTAAGAGAGAGAGCTCGCGCGGCGGGAGGCACGCGCGCCAAGGGCGAGCGCGTGCCTCCCGGGAGAGACTGCCGGTTACGCCTGACGCAGGACAAGCTTAGACTCTTAGTCTAACCTTTAGGAGCTTCGCCCCTAAAACATATCAAAATTTCCCTGCACAATCGCTGACGCGCCACTTACAACAGTGAAACAGCACAAGTACCTCGGTTTAGTTATCTCTGATGACCTCTGATGGTAGGCGCATGTCAACTACGTGACGTCGTCCTCACTAAAGCGATTATTCTTCCTTAAAAGGCGACTCCGATCTGCACCCACATAAAATTAAACTGTTAGCATATCAAACCTTCATTCGACCTGTACTCGAATACGCGAGCGCGGTCTGGTCTCCAGCCACTAATAAATTAGTAAGCAAATTAAAAAGAGCAGAAAGAAAAGCAATTAGATTCATTTACAGCAAGTATCTGTTAAACGACTCGCCATCAGAATTAATTTTAAGGTGTGGAATATTCACTTAAAAGAATCAGGCAGGACTCGCACGCCAAAAAATGTTGTTCCAGCTTTATCATAAACAGTTGAAAATCGACTGTTCAAGGTCTTTGTCTGAAACCAGAGAGTCACGGTATAAACATCGACTAACGTTACAGGAATACCACTTGAAAACCCATTGCTTCGATATTCTCTCTTTACACTGGCCATAAGCGTATGGAATACTTTACCACACTCGATAACAAGCTGTAGGGATCTAAATAAGTTCCTCGCGCGACTTGAAGAACACTTAAGCACTGTTAACGATCGAGCTTTATTTTTTATGTATGTTTTTTTTTGTTTTACAACAGAGGTGGTGTGTTCATTATTGAAGTGCACTTCTAGAATTATGTCCGAGCTATTTGCTCTAATAATCCAAATCAACATTCTGTAACTTCTCTTTCCCTGTTCTGCCTCTTATATAGCTACTCTGTGTGCTCGTGTACTTTCGTTGTTTCATTATTTGTTTGCCCTTCTGCAATAGTCCCAATTGGGACTAGCAGTATGTACGAAATAAATAAATAAATAAATATGCAGGACGTTTGTCTCGCGCCGTATCCTGAATTTCAGCTGCGATTTGTTGTCAAACGGCAGCAATGGCGCAATGTAGGTTCGCAGTGTTGTTGCGCTGTCGTAGTGCAAGTTTGTGTAGACAGTCAAGGTACCGCGGCATCATCGGCTTGGCCCTGTTCTAACTGCAACTGTTCGAAAATTCCGTCTCTTTGCAGTCTGTTGCTCCTCACGAGTCTGTTCGCCCTCCGCATGTAATGATGTTCCCGGTACCTGGCGTTAAATTTTCTTGCAGGGTGCTTCCTGCGGCCGTCTACATTTACTTGAAACCGAGCGTCGTGCGATCTGTCGCAATAACAGTGACGATGCATGTGCCCTCAGGGTGCGTTCTCAGTGGTTTTGTGCATGTGTCACAGTGTTAGCATGGTTTGCAGGATCTGACACTGCTGCCCTACGGTGACCGGACATTGGTAGGCGACAGAGGGGTGTCCCTTAGTGGCGGCCAGAAAGCCAGAGTGAACCTGGCCAGGTAAGGAAATATACTTGGCGTTTTGTCATTGCTTTGTGGAAATATTAACAAAGAGAAACGTGAGCCATGCTTTTGGGCGAGTCACAATCCAAACGAAAAGGTCGCCAAGGAAACGGCAACAGCACGAGAGATCGTGCAGTCCTCAGAAACGGAAGCCTACTTACGTTTCTCAGGTGATTTTTTTTTCGGACCTTAGGAAAGTCCCAGTTGTGGCTCAGATAGACCATTAATTACACCTCCTATTTACGTACTTGATGTCACCGCTGCTGCCATTATACTGATGTTTCACAGAGTTGTCTCATGTGGTGTTTTTCCAACCAGTAGACGATTTACTCTTCACAATTATTCATTAAGGAAGGGATAAAAACAGCTTTTAAACCTACAGCCCAGTCTCAATACTTTTGACAAGTATTGACAAAGTTATTAATTCCCACATCGAAAGTTTTAGTGAAATGTTTAATCTCTTAACTAGTGATCTATTTCGGATTCAGAAAAAAATCACTCCTCGGAGGACGCACTCGTGCTTCAGAGAGACCACATTAGGAAATATAGAAAATAAGACATTGACATTAGGACTGCATCTGGATTTTAGCAACGCATTCAGTCGTTCCAATCACGCAGTTCAGTAAAAAAAGATGCAACATTGTGGATTTGCAGGAGTTACAGCACAACTTCTTCGCCCCTACCGAGAAGAAAGACAAGAGCATACCGAAATAGGCTCATTCAAAACACGTTTGAGGAGAATTGCTTCTAGAGTACAACAGAGCATTTTAGGGCTTGCTCTTTTCCTTTTCTACATAAATGCATAATAGAATTAGATTTTAGTTCATAATTTACACCGATGACTGCACGGCATTTTTGCATTCCAGCTGAACGACTATGTTTCGGCGCAAATTGGATGAGTGGTGCAAGGCGAACAGCCTTGCCGAAAACGAAACAGTTTGTTGTGCACCGAGCACATGGAGAGCTGGCTGTGGTAAGCGAGGACTTTGTCTTCGGTCCATGCAATGTCCGTGTTGAAATATAGCTGGCATAATCTTCAACGAGCCAATTCATCGCATGACCAAGTAAACGCAGTAAGGTTAAAATTAGGTAATGTATACCCTTGTCACACGATTACTCTTAACCGTTGTTATACCTAACAGCAGTTACTTCACTTAAAATAGTTACCGTAAAACGGAACGAGGCACTGCTGCTCGTTTGCAAGATGCCCTGCGAGTTCTTTTTTTTTTAATGTTCAGCTGGAATCGGTCGGAGTCCTTCAACAGAGATCTCTGTTGGCTTCGTAGCCGTATTTTTAGCCAAGGTACTATATGGAGTTATAGTCGGAGTGCTCTAGCTGAGACGGCGGTATCGCAGAGTGAGCGGGGCTGTCGCTCACTACTTTGTGTAGTTTTCCTCACTACACACCACGTGTCCTGTCGACTGCTGAGCAGCGATGGTGTAGATACGATCGGATGGCAACACCTTTCAGCTGCAGGCAGAGTGATGAGGCACAGCGTGTTGGTCGCCGCGAAGACGACGCTCTCTTGGCCATGTTCGCCGCGCACGAAGCAGCTCTTGATCGGCGTCCGCAAATGCTCCTGCTGCAGTTAACCGACAGGAGATAGAACTCGCTGAGTAGCTGTGTTGACGACTGGTGGAAATGCGACTCTGCATCTGCGAGCGACAATTGTGGGCCTACCCGCGAGGACAGTCGCGGTACGAAACAACTTTGCCACACTTGCCCGACACTGAACTTAGGGCGCGCAGGACATTCAGGTACATCATCAGCGTTCGCGAATGCATGCACCGCTAAGACTGCCTTGCGTATATAGCCCAATCCCGCTCGACAAGCGAGCGGCAGTGGGCCTGTAGCCTTGCACCTTCAGCGGAAGAACGAACCATCCGAAATACCTTTGGTTGACTTCATTCGACGTTACGGGAATTTCGCGCTGTCGTTGTGCATCACCTGGGCCTAAAGTTAGTCAGATACCCCAGACAAAGTAAGCTGGCGGAACACGTTCGACAGTTTAGTGCCGTCACCGTTTTTCCTCAAGCTGTGGCAGCTCTTGACGGATGTCACATTAAGGTGTGTCCTCCAGTATAACACGCCACCGATTACATAAAGGCTGGTGGAGCACCATCCTCTTGGCTATTGCACACAATAAGTGTAAATTCTTATTTACAAACGCCGGGTGCCCTGGAAGAAACTATGATGATGGCGGATGGCGTATTTGAAAGCTCAAAGCTTCCGAGTGTACTGGCTAGTCCTTTATTCAATGCAGTAAGAAAAAACTACACCATCTCTCGCTAAAGGGGATAATGAGGCGATGCGAAGCATCACGGGGGATGCACACCGCGTTTGCATCGGTTTGACGCTAGGAGACGCTGCCTGCGTCACCGTTGTTTCTCGTGGGCGAGGGCGCATTCTCGTTCCTTGCGCGCTGGTAAAGCGTTCATCGAAGAAAGAGCGTTTCCATAGTCAACTCGTGCCGTTCGGAGAGGAGAGGAGGAATGCCGAGGGGAGATATGAGACAAGGAGAGGAGCGGGAGGGGGATGCGCATGCGCAGTGCGGGTGTGGACGCCACGCGGTGGATGGATGGACGGAGGGAGTGACATATAGCCCCGACCATAAGCTGCTTCGCATCTAAAAATTTAGCAGGAGCCACAGTGGAAACACCGACGATTGCTGTTCAACTGCGGACTCACATAGTGGAGCCACTCCCTAGTGCAGGACCACCAGGATCACCTAAAGCAGTGTTTACCGCTTATTCAGTGCTAGCCGCGTTGTTTAAAATGTGTTTCGCAGCTTGAAGGCACGGTTTCGTATTTTACTTAAGGGACTACAAACTAGAAGACAAGCTCAGGGGAAGATGGAGGCTTGAATTGATGAACAGATCGCTAAAAACGATGTAGAACAGGGAATGCCAACGTTTTGACAAGTTGACTCTTCGTCGTCAGAACAGCAGCTGCCTTCTCGAGCGTTCGTTTCTGTACGCTTTGCACACTCTTCCCATCCACAGAAGGAGAGGAGAACAGCGGGACGTGCGAACAAAAAACAAGAACAGTATCCGGCTGATTAATCTGTGGAAAGAATCGGTATAACAAGAAAGTGAAACATGTCTTCTCATAGGCAGTTGAATGTTTATTATTTACATCGAGGTGAACTTGCCCATTGCTATCGGTGTTTCGCTGGTACGGCACAGTTTGACGTGGATAAACCCACGTTAACGCATTGGCTCCATGCATAACATCTAGGGCCAACCCCTTGTAGTAACTGAAGTAGTTTACGTAATGACTGGACACAGTCGATCGTAAATGCCGCTGGACTAAGGTGTCGCTCATGCACCACATTGACCCGTCAACATCCTTACCGTGCTTGGGCGCCTAACGCAGCAGTGTTCTTGTCATCACGCTAAAAGAGTGGTCGGCGTGGAAACGTCATCCACGACGAAAGGTGATCGGTGCTCTACCACTGCGCTGTCGGCGCACATACGTTCGAAGATATAAGAACGCGGCTATGTTCTTTCTTATCACGCTTGTTTCCCTCCCGGCTCCGCACGCGTGCATTGAGGCGGACTTTGCAACGCGCCTGCGATGGTGCCGCCATCCAGGAGAAGCGAAGCTGCACTTTGCCTCACCTTGGATGGTGGCACAGTTCCAGGCAGTGTGCAACCGGACCAAAGCGCCGAAGAACGAACGAAGCTAAATAAGAAGGATTATAAGGTGCGTTCGTTAGACATTAGACATTTCGGACAAGATGTTTACCTAAAGTGCACACATAGATAATAGCAAGCGTTACCGCAAAGCTGTGATCCGACTGAAACGCAGTTCGTAAAAATATCGCGTGAATTGCGAATCTTCTGTGTTTCATTCACACGTTGAGGCTATTCCTTTGCCAGCATTGGTTCACTTGTGAAGCCGTTGTCGGTGGCGTAAGAAAAAAAATGCAACCCAGAGAAAAACAAAAGAAAAAAAAACGGCCGGGAGAGCACCAAGACCGTCGCATGTAAATAATGCCGCTCATGATATGCGTGTTACGATTTTCATGTCATGACCTGTCATTTATGTTCGTCATGTAGTCATGTTGTGCCATACCAATTTTCGTATACACCCATTACAAAACCACCAGAAGGGCACCAAGACCGCCGCATATATATCACGCCGCTCATGACACTCGTGTCATGATTTTCATGTCATGACCTGTCATTTATGTTCGTCATGTAGTCATGTTGTGCCATACCCATTTTCGTATACACCCATTAAAAAAACCCCCAGAAGAGCACGAAGACCGCCGCATATATATCATGCCGCTCATGACACGCGTGTCATGATTTTCATGTCATGACCTGTCATTTATGTTCGTCATGTAGTCATGTTGTGCCATACCAATTTTCGTATACACCCATTAAAAAACCGCCAGAAGGACACCAAGACCGCCGCATATATATCATGCCGCTCATGACACTCGTGTCATGATTTTCATGTCATGACCTGTCATTTATGTTCGTCATGTACTCATGTGCCATACCAATTTTCGTATACACCCATTAAAAAAACCACCAGAAGGGCACCAAGACCGCCGCATATATATCACGCCGCTCATGACACTCGTGTCATGATTTTCATGTCATGACCTGTCATTTATGTTCGTCATGTAGTCATGTTGTGCCATACCAATTTTCGTATACACCCATTAAAAAAACCGCCAGAAGAGCACCAAGACCGCCGCATATATATCATGCCGCTCATGACACGCGTGTCATGATTTTCATGTTATGACCTGCCATTTATGTTCGTCATGCAGTCATGTTCTGGCATACCAACATCCCATTAACGAAAAGGCCAGGAGAGCACCAAAACTATGGCATGTAAATCCGCTGCAGGTAGTTGCTGCTATGCAGAGCGGAGCGCGAGCGGACTGCCGCTGCGGCGAGTGTTGGCGCCGGCGTCACTTCCGGTGGGAAAGGTCACGTGCATTCCGGCACAGCTTTTGCGGACGCTTTTTGCAGACGGCAGCGGGGCGCGTGCTCTCGTCAACCTAGCCAAGAAACGCTTTTGCGTTAAATTCCTCAAGCAGGAAAAATCGTGAACTGCGGCTTAACTAACAAGTGCGACGATCTATAGCTCGGAGTGGAACGCGCAAGAAAACACAACTCGCCATGCGAATAGGGCCCGGTGACGTCACATGACGTTCGCTATTACAGAGGGAGAAAGCTATTAAACTTTTAAAAGGGGGAAGCTCACAAAATATTTTTTCGTTTGCAGCCTAAATGAGAAGCTCGTTTCTGACATTGATAGAAACATAGTATGTTCGTGTCTTATAAAAACACGCGTAAAATTTTTAAAGCGACAATACAGAGGCAAACGATTATTCCGTTTGCTTGTGTATTGCTCAATTGCCCTCTCAGCATACCAACTGCACCATTCTTCTCACGACAGAACGACTAGTAAGCTTCGCATAATGAAAAAACAGGTGGCGATGCCGCCTTCCGCACCGTGAGGTCATAGACTTTTAAAGGCGCCTCCTGTGACGCACAACATTATTTTCCGCGAAAAATGTCAACGTGGCCAAAATACGAAGGAGAAATCCGTGACGTCACGTTTGGGGTTCAATTGAAAACTCAAACCTTCCTTTCCATTACTGAACCTACGGTGGCGAAGACAATAAATAGGATTCCCTAATTAGAATTTAATTTTCTAAAATGATTTGTTGTTTCGCTTTAGTGCAGTGTCCCTTCAAGGCGGCCGTGGAAGCCATGAATCGTGGGCCCTTGTTCGTCCTAGTCTGTAGAACGCGCTTTAATCATTACGGATGCGCACGAACTAGCCCGGTCAAAAAGTACCTGTGGCGCCTTCGTTGGTGATGTGTGTCCAACTCAAGTGCAACCGAGAATCAGGAAACAAGCCACGCAGATTCAATAATTCGGTTAAAAGGGAAAACTTTATCACTTACGAGTGTAGTTCGCACGTACCTATAGCGCTCCTTCCCGACGGAGAATAACATTCATTTGTGAGTTAATGTTGCCAAAATCCAGCAATCAGTGATGAAGGCGTTCCTACACGTGCAGGACAATGAGGATCGGAAAATTCTGGTTTCAGGGTTTCTATTAACTTTCCAGCAAAGCCATTTGAAGTCTTCGGAAGGTACACTTTCCATTGCGACAAAAGGAGATAAAAAATAAATAAAAAACGGGTATATGATTGACTCATGTGCCATACCAATTTTCGTATACACCCATTAAAAAAACCACCAGAAGGGCACCAAGACCGCCGCATATATATCACGCCGCTCATGACACTCGTGTCATGATTTTCATGTCATGACCTGTCATTTATGTTCGTCATGTAGTCATGTTGTGCCATACCAATTTTCGTATACACCCATTAAAAAAACCGCCAGAAGAGCACCAAGACCGCCGCATATATATCATGCCGCTCATGACACGCGTGTCATGATTTTCATGTTATGACCTGCCATTTATGTTCGTCATGCAGTCATGTTCTGGCATACCAACATCCCATTAACGAAAAGGCCAGGAGAGCACCAAAACTATGGCATGTAAATCCGCTGCAGGTAGTTGCTGCTATGCAGAGCGGAGCGCGAGCGGACTGCCGCTGCGGCGAGTGTTGGCGCCGGCGTCACTTCCGGTGGGAAAGGTCACGTGCATTCCGGGCACAGCTTTTGCGGACGCTTTTTGCAGACGGCAGCTGGGCGCGTGCTCTCGTCAACCTAGCCAAGAAACGCTTTTGCGTTAAATTCCTCAAGCAGGAAAAATCGTGAACTGCGGCTTAACTAACAAGTGCGACGATCTATAGCTCGGAGTGGAACGCGCAAGAAAACACAACTCGCCATGCGAACAGGGCCCGGTGACGTCACATGACGTTCGCTATTACAGAGGGAGAAAGCTATTAAACTTTTAAAAGGGGGAAGCTCACAAAATATTTTTTCGTTTGCAGCCTAAATGAGAAGCTCGTTTCTGACATTGATAGAAACATAGTATGTTCGTGTCTTATAAAAACACGCGTAAAATTTTTAAAGCGACAATACAGAGGCAAACGATTATTCCGTTTGCTTGTGTATTGCTCAATTGCCCTCTCAGCATACCAACTGCACCATTCTTCTCACGACAGAACGACTAGTAAGCTTCGCATAATGAAAAAACAGGTGGCGATGCCGCCTTCCGCACCGTGAGGTCATAGACTTTTAAAGGCGCCTCCTGTGACGCACAACATTATTTTCCGCGAAAAATGCCAACGTGGCCAAAATACGAAGGAGAAATCCGTGACGTCACGTTTGGGGTTCAATTGAAAACTCAAACCTTCCTTTCCAATACTGAACCTACGGTGGCGAAGACAATAAATAGGATTCCCTAATTAGAATTTAATTTTCTAAAATGATTTGTTGTTTCGCTTTAGTGCAGTGTCCCTTCAAGGCGGCCGTGGAAGCCATGAATCGTGGGCCCTTGTTCGTCCTAGTCTGTAGAACGCGCTTTAATCATTACGGATGCGCACGAACTAGCCCGGTCAAAAAGTACCTGTGGCGCCTTCGTTGGTGATGTGTGTCCAACTCAAGTGCAACCGAGAATCAGGAACAAGCCACGCAGATTCAATAATTCGGTTAAAAGGGAAAACTTTATCACTTACGAGTGTAGTTCGCACGTACCTATAGCGCTCCTTCCCGACGGAGAATAACATTCATTTGTGAGTTAATGTTGCGAAAATCCAGCAATCAGTGATGAAGGCGTTCCTACACGTGCAGGACAATGAGGATCGGAAAATTCTGGTTTCAGGGTTTCTATTAACTTTCCAGCAAAGCCATTTGAAGTCTTCGGAAGGTACACTTTCCATTGCGACAAAAGGAGATAAAAAATAAATAAAAAACGGGTATATGATTGTGATAGCGCAGCATGTCGCGCAGCGTCCATATCCGGCTCACAATCTTACGGAATTCCTGTGACGTCATGTATCGATATATATATGTACGTAGGCGCTGAATAAACGCATTCTATTCCCGTCAGCCTGACTGACAACGTTATTACAACTGGCGACGAGGTTCCTACGTACCCACGTAGGCGGCAGCCGGCGTGCTCCGTACGCGCTCCCGGGATGCGGCACCGCCCACTGCCTACCGAATACCTTGCAGAGGCACTCACTGGAGCAACGGCTACGGGACGTCGCGCTCGCAACAAGGAACGTCGAACCGATGAGTAGCAAACATCTACTTTTTCGAAATGCCGCCACTGGGGAAGGTAGCGGAGTTCGACCCGAAGACTCAAAACTTCGAGTCATACTTAGAGCGTTTTGAGCATTTTCTAACAGCTAATGAGATAGCTGAGGCCAAGCGCCTTCCTGTCTTTTTGACAGTAATAGGACCAGAGGCTTATGAAGTGCTAAAGAGTCTAGTTGTGCCAGAGGTCCCGGGACAAAAGTCGTACGAAGAAGTAAAACTTCTCCTGAAGGAGCACTACTGCCCCAGAAGTTCCGTCATAGCGGAACGGTGCAAGTTCAACCGGCGCGTACAA
Organism: Hyalomma asiaticum; assembly: GCA_013339685.2. Classification (NCBI taxonomy): domain Eukaryota; kingdom Metazoa; phylum Arthropoda; class Arachnida; order Ixodida; family Ixodidae; genus Hyalomma; species Hyalomma asiaticum. Next base: position 4,300,288 of record CM023482.1, on the reverse strand, counting down.
ATGGAAGGGGAAAGTGTCGAAGGGTTCATCGTGGAACTGAAACACTTAGTGAGGAAGTGCAACTACGGCGCCTTCTTGCAAGACGCCCTCCGAGATAGACTGGTTGCTGGGATACGGAACGAAGAAACCCAGCGCGCGCTGTTTGCTGAGCGAGAGCTGACATTCGATGGCGCTTGCAAAATTGCCCTCGACAGAGAGCTAGCGGCTCGAGACACTGAGCAGATGCGGTCTAGAGAACAAGAGGCACCAGTGCACGTAGTCAAGGGTCGACCCCGTCAAGACCAGAGACCCGCTAAGCCCAAGGGAAGCAGAGCCCGCAAGAGCGAAAATTGTGAAAGGTGCGGCAGAGGACACTCGTCTGAAGAATGTTGGTACAAAAACGCTACTTGTCGGAAATGTTCAGAAGTAGGTCATTTGAAAAACATGTGCCCAAATTCTAGAGTGAGACCAAAGAGCACGCATGCGCTCGAATGTTCTGACGAGGAATCGGGGCACGAACTGTACCATTTGGTTAATGCAACCCAGTCATGTTATGAAGTGAGCATAGAAGTGGAAGGGCGCGCACTGAATATGCAAATTGACACAGGGGCGGCAGTGACTATTATTCCGGAACAAGTGTACGATTCTCTGTTTTCACACGTGAAGTGTGAACCGTGCAAAATGTCACTGCGCACTTATACTGGCGAGAAAATACAGCTAAAAGGGCAGTGTGACGTGGCTGTTCAATACAAAGACAAAAGCATGACGTTACCCATGATTGTTGTAAAGGACAACGGCAGGAAGTTACCCGTTCTGATCGGGAGGAATTGGCTCGAACGACTAAAACTTCACTGGCTGGAGGTCGGCCAAATTGCGGTAGAAGACCGAGTTGCGGCTCTGAAACGAAAGTATCCTGCCGTGTTCTCAACAAAATTGGGAACAATTAGGAAGTTTCAAGCAAAGATCGTCTTAAAGCCGGGCACGACGCCGGTGTTTTGCCGCGCTAGGCCAGTCCCCTTTGCATTACAGGAGAAAGTTGAGCAGCAACTGCGGGAACTAGTGAAAACAGGCATGCTGCGCCCTGTAATGCGCAGTGACTGGGCTACGCCACTGGTCACGGTTGTAAAAGAGAACGGCAGCGTCCGGTTGTGTGGGGACTACAAAACAACAGTAAACCCCTCTTTGATGACAGATCATTACCCACTTCCGAGACCAGAGGACTTGTACACGGCCTTAGCTGGCGGTAGGGTGTTCAGTGTACTAGACCTGTCCTCGGCATATCAACAGCTCCCACTTACTCCAGAGTCGCTTCCGTTGTTGACAGTAAACACCACTCTAGGGTTGTTTGAGTTCCAGCGCCTTCCTTACGGGGTGGCTAGCGCGCCCGCTATCTTCCAGGCGATGATGGATGAGGTGCTTCAAGGCATCCCACACGTGGGATGCTATATCGACGACGTGATCGTGACAGGGTCTGACACTGACGACTGCCAGCAAACACTAGAACGTGTCTTGCAAAGACTGAGCGAATATAACATAACGCTCAACACGGATAAGTGCCGGTTCTTCCAAAAGTCTGTTACATATTTGGCTCACAAGGTTACGGAAGAAGGCATTTACCCCACAGACGAAAAAAAGAGGGCAATCTTACAAGCACCAGAGCCCACGACAGTTACAGAGCTTAAGGCGTATTTAGGCATGTGGAACTTTTATTCCAGGTTTCTTCAAAACGCCTCGACAGTAGCGGAGCCCCTCTATCGGCTACTAAAAAAGGATAAAAAATGGGCATGGGAAAAGGAATGCAGCGACGCTTTCGAATCTACGAAACACTTGCTGACAAGCAGCAAGGTCCTGACATTCTATGACGTCAAGAAACCACTCGCAATGCTTTGCAATGCGTCGTCCTACGGCTTAGGTGCTGTGATTTTTCACGAGACAGCCGAAGGTGATGAAAAGCCGGTCGCCTTTGCGTCGCGTACACTGACAGAAGCAGAAAAAAAGTATGCTCAGTGTGAACGTGAAGCTTTGGCCATAATCTATGGCCTAAAGAAATTCCACAGGTACCTGTATGGCCGAGAATTTACCATATACACAGATCATCAGCCGCTACTGGGGGTACTAGGGCACGATAAGCGTATTCCAACAGTAGCTGCCGCGCGCATGCAACGTTGGGCCCTGACGCTTGCAGCTTACCGATATCGCCTGAAATTTAGAAGGGGTAAAAATTTAGAAGTGGCAGACGCCTTGTCTAGGTTGCCCCAACCAGTAGTCGCTAAAGACGAGGCTCCAGAGTGCTTGTCCATTTTCCAGTGCCTCCCGCTGACCGCGGACGAGATTGCAAGATTCTCAAAGCGAAGCTTAACACTCAGCCGTGTGGCTCAGTTCACGCTAAACGGGTGGCCTAAGCACCATGATGACGCATTGGAATCGTACCATGTTCGCCGCGATGAGCTATCACTTGAGCAGGGGTGCGTGACATGGGGGGCAAGAGTTGTAATACCGGAACAGCTGAGGGAGCGCGTGCTAAACATGCTACATGAGGAGCACCCAGGCACAAGCCGCATGAAAATGCTAGCTAGAAGTTTCGTCTGGTGGCCAGGAATAGACTTGGCCATTGAACAATACGTGCAGAGGTGCAAGATTTGCCAAGCTGTGCAACCAGCTGCCCGGCCTGTTCCACTTCAACCGTGGCACTACCCTGCGCATTGTTGGTCACGCGTGCACATAGATTTTGCTAAACAGGGGACGAACGTGTTTCTTATACTGGTCGACTCATTCTCAAAATGGATTGAAGTGTGGCCCATGTCGTCAACATCAGCCCAAAAAACCCTGGAGAAACTTCGGGGTGCCTTTGCCACTTACGGCTTGCCAGAAGTCCTGGTCAGTGACAACGGGCCCCCGTTCACCTCAGCTGAGTTTGCTGATTTTCTGAGGACCAATGGCGTGAAACACGTTCGTATTCCCCCTTATCACGCAGCCTCCAATGGTGCTGCAGAACGAACGGTCCAAACTGTAAAGAAGGCCTTACTGAAACAGGTGCTTGAGAATAAGGCCTCGGGTAAGCAGCCGACGCTGCAAGAAAGTATTGATAGCTTCCTCATGGCCCACCGGAACACGCCAAGCAGTGTGACAGGCAAATCGCCCGCTGAACTGTTTTTGAAACGCCAGCCACGCGTAAAATTGTCACTGCTCAAACCTAATTTCGCAAAAAGCATGCAGGACAAACAAGACAAGTTAAAAGAGCAGCGCGATTTGTTTAGGGGGCGGGAGCGTATGTTTGTTGTGGGGGACAGTGTTTTGGTGAAAACTGTACGTGGTGAAAGTGTCTCCTGGGAAGAAGGTGTGGTGACCCAGGTTGTCAGTGCGGTGACATACATGGTGAAAGTGCGCGATGTGCACCGCTTCACACACGCCGACCACCTGCGCCCTAGACATGCGGCCCCTGGTGAACCGCCACCGCCTTTCGAAGTGCCTGCAAAGCAAACTCCAACAAGAGAGGTGACGCCGAACCCCACGGAGACACAACTGCAGCAGCCTACCGACCAGGACGCTCTCTGTTCGCCTGAAACGCCGGCCGAACAAAAAACCAACGACGTACCAGAGCACGACGAATCACCGCCATCAGCACACGCACCCGAGCCAGTACGCAAGAACTTGGCCGAGTCTTCCGCGCCGGCTGCGGCATCCGAATCGCCGGAACCACCTCTGCTACGGCGAAGTGCTCGTGTGCGCAAGCAACCGGATTGGTTCCGACATGCGAACTTTAAGTGATTGCTTCCTTGCTTATTGTTATGTGTTAACTGTTACTTAAGGTTACTGGTTGTTACCTAACGTTTTGTTGTTGAATAGAGCGGGAAGAAGTTGTGATAGCGCAGCATGTCGCGCAGCGTCCATATCCGGCTCACAATCTTACGGAATTCCTGTGACGTCATGTATCGATATATATATGTACGTAGGCGCTGAATAAACGCATTCTATTCCCGTCAGCCTGACTGACAACGTTATTACAATGATGAAGGGCGGAAGACAGTCCCTCCAAATTTTTTCAATGCGGCTAACGTGTCGCTGACTGAAATTATTCGCTGGTCCTACTCAAGTTTTTTTAATATAATTCACAACAGCAGGTTAGACACTTGAACGCCACTAAATGAAATGAACATTTAGGAAGATGAAAATTTAAAAACAACGTAGCAACAATCCACAACGAGATACAGGTAACTTCCTATTTGAACTGAACTCGCCGGAAACAACGTCACGTCTGCAGAAGTCTCGCAAGAGACCTTTTTGAAAAAATGTCGGCAGCGAGCGAAGTGCCTTAATAATAGTAGTGTTGCGCGTAAGACGCGGACAGGAAAGAAAGAACACGGTGACACACACACAGCGCAAACTATCAACAGTGTATTCATGGGAGCAGCATGACGCTTTATACATTGCCACAACAACATTGCGCATAACAGAAGAGGAAAAACAAAATATTTTGCAAGAAAACATTACCGTATAGTGACGCACTACTGAGAAGTGATAGTTCCTTGTTGGATAACGTGACGGAAGTGGCGCTAGCACGCCTGTCTCCTTGACTGGTTATATTTTAAGCGTCGACAATGAGGCGCGTCAATTCATCCTTGCTTCTTGCTAAGAATATGCACGAATAAAACGCGGGTTGACAACCGCGCCTCTCATAGTGGAGTGCCAGCCACTTGCTCCCGTCTTGCTTTTTTTACGTTATTGGCTTGTTCGCGCTGATGTTGGACAACGACCGGTTTTGTCCAACATGAGCTCGAACATGTTAAAGGTATCTGGTAGACTACGCCCTCAGTACATTTCACATAAACAGTATATTTCTTGCATGCTTTTGTTGCTGTAGCGTTCGGGCTAGTCATTTTGCGCATTTTGGCAAGTTTTTGTGGGGCTGGAAACGCCACGCGAACATCACAAGTTATATTCACGAGTTGTGTGACAACTTGTGAATAGCGAGTAATAGCTAAGCGGCTCAGCGGGACAGCGGGCCCAGCGAAGTAGCGGAGCGGAGAGCGGAGCGCATGACGAAAGGAAGAATAACAGCTGAGCGATGTTCCGCTTCTTTCAGCGGAACGTATTGCTGCGCCACCTGTTGAACAATGTTGGAGTTACCGTCGATCGACTAGATGTTTTACTTGTCGATTAAATTGAAGTTACTGCGAAAAGGCTATCGCAAAAGTCATTTTTCATTAGATTACAGGTGTTATGTGGGAACACATCTTCGTTTTTGCTACATGACATGACGACATGCCGCCGCCGCTTGTGTTGGTGGCTGGCATCTTGCAAAACGCTCGTACGCTGGCCCGCTGCGTACGCTCCACTGAAGAGACAAAAAGAGCGGGGGAGCGGCTCGCTCCGTAAGTACGCTGGCTGTTCCAGCGTGTCGCGCATGCGCAGTTGGCGTCTCCGCTCGTTTGCTGGGCCCGCTGAGCCGCTTAGCTATTACTCTCTAATATAAGGAATTACAACAAATGTCTTTCTTTCGTGTTTGTCACTATCATGAGAAGCGTGGAATACATCCCTGACTTCTCACACTCCTAAGAAGTTTTTTTCCGCTACAGACACAACTAGGTGCTTAGGAAAACCGGCGTCCTAAAGGCGGGAAGTTTGCTTGTGGAATCTTTGGCTCATTAGGTGAGGGCATGATTTTACCAGTTCGTTTTTTAGGCAAAGATTGGCAACAGCTCGTTTCACTAGTTTCGAGTGGGCCGAATTAAAAGGGAGGAAAGGCTTGTGTGTTCTGGGTTTATAGGTCCCGCAGACGTGGTCTTCATTAAAATTGAATCTTATGTCGCATTTTCCTTGGCCAGCTCGGCAGGCAGACCGAACCTCTTGAACGTTTCGAGAAAGCAGTCCCACACCTTCTGCATTTGTTCACAACCCATTTGTTCACAACCCATTTTGTGAAATGATTAGCCATAACTAGTAAATACTCGTTTCTACGTGGGCTCATGGGAAAGGACCCATTACGTCACGTGCGACTATTTGCCACGGCGACGTACTCCGAATTGGTCTGCATTGTTCCAAGTGGCAAACCACTCCGTGGTTTCGCCTTCTGCAAACCGAACAAGACCGCGCGTAGCGTAACACACCCTGTTTCATGCCTGGCCAACTTACCGTACGGTACAACTTCTCGTACCTTTTCTGCCCTTTTCAGCCAAAGCACTGTCATGGTAGTACTCAATGAATGATTTCGGGAGTTTGCGAGAAATAACTCGAAATGGTGACTCAACATTATTGTCATCACTCTGGTGGCGGCCAGCTTTGCCGACACCTTACGACATAGTGCGTCGCTATGCTGCGCTGCAAGAAGCTCTTGTTTAGTCATCAAAGCACGTTTCCATGGTCACAGGTAGTGTCGTAACCACACACTCTGTTTCCGCCTCACCTGTGGTTCAATAGACAAAGGCGCGCGTGGAACACGTCAGCAACGGTGTGTTAGTGGTGCGCTTCTTATACTCGGTGACGTATTCATAGCGCTGCATGGTTAGTGCCCATCGAGCCAACCACCCAGAGGTTTGAGCAATACAAGGCTTGGTGATCAGTCTGAGTGACAAACTGCGTTCCATCTAAACACATATCAAATTTCATTAGAGCGAGAATGATAGCTAGGCATTCTTTCTCAGTCACCGAGTAATTGCATTCTGCACCGGTCAACGTGTACTTGCGAAAGCAAAGGGCCTCAGAGCTCCTGCGCACTCCTGTAGCAGCTCTGCACCAAGTCCATGATCACTAGCGTCTGTCTGCAAAACAAAAGGTTTGTTAGGTCTGGTAGCTGAAGGGAGACATTACCGGTAATCGCTTTCAGAAGCGTGTCGAAAGCAGCTTATTGGTGACCAGTCCAGCGCCATTTCGCGCCTTTTTTAAGTTGATAAGTTAGTGGTCGAGAGATGTCTGCGCACTGTGGAATGAAGTCACGATAAAAAGCAATCCCTAAAAACCGCTGGAAACAGTGTTGCGGGGAGGCGGGTAATCCGCAATCGCCCTTAGCAGATCCGGGCTTACTTTGAGCACTCCCTTATTCACAACAAACCCGAGAAGGTTAATCTTGTTATGACCGAGTTGCAGCTTTCCGCGATGAACCGTTAGACCGGCTGCTGACGTGCGCTGTAACACCGTATGCAGGTGTTCAAGGTGCTCTTCAAACGGGCGCGAAAATACCTTCACGTCATCGAGATACCACAGAGCATAGTTAAACGCATCACCCAAAACCAGATTCATTATACGCTGATACGAGCTCGGACAGTTGGAAAGACCAAAGGGCATCACAAACTCAAATAAGCCTCTATGGCACGTGAATTTGTTTTTTGGGGACGTCGTCCAGGTGAACCTCGAGTTGTTAATAACCACGAAAGCAATCGATAGTGGTAAAGAACTTTTCGTTTCCCAGGACATAGGTTATGCTTCATATTGCCGGCAAAGCATAACAATCTCTCACCATGACGGCTTTCAGTTTGCGGTAGTCGAAGAAAATACGTGCCGTGTTTGGGGCGAGGACTACCGGGAAGGCCCATCGACTTTTCGATGGTCGTACTGCACCGGTGTCGGTAATTCAGTCCAGTGCTTTGTCGAGGAGGACTCGTTTTTGCTGGCTCAGGGGTCTGGGGTTGCAACGCCAAGGACGGGCGTTCCCGGTGTTAATACGATGCACCAGGACGTCAGTATTTCCCAGTCGTTCTGTGAACAATTCAGAGAACGGTGTCAGTAATGCTTCCAGCTGTTTCCGCTGACCGTCTGTTCCATTGAATTTGCGGAGCGACTGCATGACTGCTGATGGCAACGTTGCGAACATAGTTGCGACGCCTTTCGCCTTTCCTTATGAAGGGCTGTAGTCTGTCGTCTCAGTAAAGGGCGTGATCTCAGACTGTCCTTGAAGGCGGTAGCCTCATGCCGGAAAGTCAAGTGTGATGTCCTCGTCTGCAAGGAAATCTTGGCCGAGAAATATTGGTACTGACAGACCAGGCAAGCAAACAAATCGCTGACGCTTCGTTTTTACTTGAAACGCTATCTTTAAGCGAAGACAGCCTTGAGCGTTAGACCCATGACTCGATGCCATCTTCAAGTTAACATTTGTGCTACGAAGCTTTATCTTTTTAGCTTTGCACTGTTGGAGCGACGAGTCACGGATTAAACAAAAACCCGAGTCCGTGTCAAGAAGAGCAGGTACGATAATGCCCAGAGCTTTAACCTTTATTATCGGTTATGGTGAATGAACTTGTGCCATGCGGCAAAGAGACAACGATTCAAAGAGACAATGATTCAAAGAGACAAAGAGGCAAGAGACAAGGATTCAAAGAGACAATGATTCAAAGAGACAAAGAGGCAGGAGACAAGGATTCAAAGAGACAATGATTCAAAGAGACAATGATTCAAAGAGACAAAGAGGCAAAGAGACAAAGAATGATTCACCATCTTGTCTTTCCTCCATTGCACGCACCGAAGAGCGTCCCTCGATCCTGGAATTCACTACTGTGCCTCGCAACACACTGCCAGAGTTCAGTGTTGCCAGCCGAAACCGTTTCCCGAACGTTGGCCGTTCGTGCCACTGCGTGGAAAACACTGTCGCCTCATATGACCAGTTTGCCCACACTGGTACCATACTATTTCTGCGTCTCTGCGCTGGCTAGTTAGCCTGTCTATGAAGTCACGCCTTCCGGCGGAGAAACTCCCGGGGTACCCTTTGCGGGAGTGCCTGTCGTAGTCGGTTCGGGCAGGGCTTGTGAAATTCCCGACAGATCGGGGCTGGGGGGTCCGCCCGACTATGCTCTTGGTTGGCTCGAGTAAGGTGCGAGCGTTCTGCGCTTTGACGCTGCTCCGCGGACAATTGCTCCCAGTGACGGCGTACCCCTGGTAAGGTACTGAATGGGGCTCCGCGCCGCCCTTGTCCATGCGCAAAGAGGCCCAGGGCACTGGAGGAGATGGCCGTAGCTGCGCCTGGGCTCGTCAGGTCGCATGAGGCACCGGTTATACGGGGTCGCGCCACGCTCGTGACGGCTCAACAGCAGATTGTGGCGGTGGCACGTAAGTGCTTCTGGCTAACATGGTGTCTTGTACACCACGGCCGTCTTATGCAACATGCTCAAGCGTCTCGAAAGTGCGCCTGTGAAGAAATGGCCTGAATCTGGGGCGGGTGTCGCATGACGCAAACAACTTTGTCTCTTTCCGATGCAGTCGGCGCTGCAGTACTTGCGTCGCCCGCACGTACACGAGCAAACTTTCGTCCGGATGCATTTCGAGCTCACGCTGGACTCGTAGCTCGTACCCAGGGGGCAAAAATTCCTTTTGGAAGCGCGTTACACACTCTTCCCATGTGAAAGGTGACTGGAGAATTGTTGTGCCTCCATCCTGCGGAACCCCGGAAAGCCAGTGGCAGGACTCGAGCCAACACATGCGCTTCCGAGGCACCATCAGCTTTCGAATAGCTATCGATTTCATCAAGAAAATCGGCAACAGGTTTCGGGTCGTCATAGCCCGTACATATTAGCTCGACTCGAGGTCGGAGCTGTGGCTCTGAGGCGAAATGGTTCGTGCGGCCCATGACCGCGTCGCACATTCCTGACACGCGCTGAAATGCTTGCATCTGCTGTGCGTGCAGCTGTTGAGACAATTCGAGCTCAGAATGCCACTCGGACACCAGCGGACATGATCTTACCCGACAGGAGCTGCTTTCCGTCTGTCTCAGCCATGGAAAGAGAAAGAGGGGGAAGAAAGACGACGAGGCACACACCGAGAAGTAGCATAATCGAAAATACGTACCAAAACGCTCAAAAAGGGCCGCACGTCAACTCTACGGAACAAAACGGACCGGAAATAAGTCTGCTGTGCAATCCGCCTTTTGCATGGTCCGAGTGCGCATGCGCCGAATCCGGCACAAACGACCGGTACGGCATCGTAGCAGACGACGCAAGCGGCGCGCAGTGCGGAACGATGTACTCGTTACCGAAAGTAATGATACTCGGCGCCAGCTGGGCCGGTACGCCGTCCGAACACACATTTTTGGTAACATGAAGTTCTGCACAGTACGATGATGTGAGAGAGAGAAAGAGAGAGAAAACATTTATTTGAATGAAAAGAGGGATCTTCCTCGTAGGGTGGAGCCCTTAGTTCAGAGCCAATGGGGCCCTGAACTAAGGGCTCCACCCTACGAGGAAGATCCCTCTTTTAATTCAAATAAATGTTTTCTCTCTCTCTCTCTCTCTCTCACACATCATCGTACTGTGCGGGCAGGCAAATGCGGCATATCTGACACGGCCTTAGCCGCGAAGAACGCGCGCCGAACACATCAGAGCTTGTATTTCAGTGAAACCATTGCTTCGTACTCCCGTAGTCAAACAGTTTTTTTTTCTTTTGTAATAACGACACGGATAGGAAAAGCAGACATCCGGCAATGCGCATGGTCACTCAGATCATCACAATAACGAAAATCTTACCCTGCAAGATAGAGGTGTTATTCCAGCACGCTGCCTCTTGTATCCGATGATGAAGGACGAATACTCCACATAAGTCCGTGAGTTGACGTGGGGTTCAACTCGTTAAACATTGGATCGTGCACACACACATCATCCCTGAATATTCTTCGTTCGTTGGTGCCATGAATCCTTCAGTTGCGCTTCGATTGGCATTTTGATTGATTCTGGCCTCGTTGTACATCCGTTCGTTACTCCGACCAGTTATGCTGGTGCTCCGTGGCTTGAACAAACGCTACTGGCAGCAAACCATACGCGGTTTGACCTCCAGCTATCTCTCTGTAGGCTTAATCGGAGAGAAACTTCAGAGAGTCGGAAAAGGCACGACACGTGCATTCACTTTCAGCGCACCAGGACGACTGCTTTACTTTCGAAGGGAGAAACGGAGAGGAGACGTATAGAAAAACAACAAATAACAAAACACAAAAAGTCAGCAAAAGCGATCCTCGCATTTCTTGTGCAGACAGCGTGACCTTGGGTACAGCAGTGCAAACTTGCTTTTTAGGGGCTTGACCTGTCTGTCGTAATGCATGCACGCCCTACCGGTGTCGATCCCGGGTGCTTTCGTGCTGCGTTCCCACACTCGGTGTGGGCTATTTCGTTGAACTAAGAGCATGCCGCTTCTTTTTCTTTTCTTCCCTTTTTTTTCCCAGAAAGCTTGCCCTTGGCATAGTGGCATACAATGCCGCTCTTCAACCGAACGTCGATGAGAATCGAGCGGTGTTTGCGTGTAATCGCGCTTTTTGCGTCGTCTTCGTCGAGTAGCCGTGACCCACGGCACTCGTAGCGGGAGAAGTGACGGCGACTGCCACCGACACCGAGGCATTGGCCGTTGTGAGAGGCAGGCCCACGGGCTGTGCTGGATGCAGGGGCAGGTGCCGTGCGCTTTCACGAAAAGTCACCCCCCACCCCTTTTTTCGTTTACGCACGCTGTCTCAAACAAACCGGACGCAAGCGAGCGGCGTCTGCTCGCTTGCACGCCTTTCCCGTTCGGGCGGCATTTTGCGACGTTTTTAGACACCCAAGGCTTTCCCATGGTCGGCCCTTTTCGCTGTAAGTGTTCACCATGCCGGAAAGGCCTCCCAGAAATTCGTACATCGTTTCAAATCGAAAATAACCGGGACGCTCACTGCGTGTGTCGCTGCCCGACCATGTTGTGCCGTAGAGAAACGCTGGGGTAGCGCACTACAGGTTCGGCGCGACGCCGTACAGATTGTTTCGTGCCGTGTCCGCGAGAGGGCGCCACACAGACATGCAAAAGGCGGATTGCTACGGGCGAGAGCAAAAACCATGTTGGGGGCCAGCTGTGGGTATTGGGCTTGCTGCTCCCGTCCGTAGTCAACGAAGGACAGACGGGCCATTCATCACAAGACAAACTACCGATTTAATGGCGACCTGCCAACTTTACGCAAACAAAAATTCGGGAATAATAGTTCTTTTCCAGTTAACAGCGGCGGCATGACTGCCCAAGCCTTGAGTGGGTTCCTTCTTATACAGCGCACCGATTTCCTTGGATGGGTTTCTTCTTATATAGCGCACCGATTAGCGGTACCGTTATCTTATCAGAGAAACATATGGTGAACGATCAGCCGCGTGTGTCTCTTTCCCACAATATGTATATATAATAACAGAGTCCTTCAATATGAGAAGGACTCTGATTCAGATTCCATTCAGAGAGACGAATACATACAATCAGGCACACACACACACACACCGGCGGCGCATTTAGTTACGTTGGGCAGATATAAACCAGAAAAAGAACAAAACGACTTCAAGAATAACGGACACCAATTTTTTTTACATTCTCGTATAGTTGCTGTAAATAAATGCACTGGCGTAGGGAACCCTAAAAAGACAATCATGGTTTCTCGCAACGCAATGAACATATTTTTTATTTGGCTACCTTGAAAGCCCACTTTCAGTTTCGATTTCGACGGGGCGGTTTCCTAGTGACGCGTCAACACAGACGGACGTACGTCTCAGTCATGTGGAGGCCGCAGTTCATTATGGTGTCCCTGCAAATTTCTCGGCTGTGGTCAACAGCACGTGAAGCACGCAAACAGCGATGATTTCACGGTCATCCAGCGTTACAGGTATCGGCGATTTTCGAGAGGCTGTGTTCGTGCGTCATCTTATTATCCACTGTGTTGGGGATGGCTTGCAGATGCTGGCCGGGGAAAACTGTAAAATCAAAGTGAAATAATTTACACGTGTTCCCTGGCTTCGGTGTGTGGAGAGCGTTAACAGTGCATGACTAGAAAACGACAAATGTCGCTTGTGCACTGCCGCAAAGTTGTGTCAGTTCTGCCGGCCGCACCTTGAGTATAGACCCTTTTCGTAAAAGGGCGCCTCTAGCGCCAAACGCGCGAACTATAGCCAGCTGCCATGTTGAGGGCACCCTAGCAGACGAAGCGAGCCTCGGCGAATGTCGACGCGCGAGTGCGTGATATTTCAGCACCGCTGGATATACTGAATTGCTACTGCTTGTTCTTGGGGTGCCTTATTGTTCGAGCCCGTTGTACGATAATCCACACGGGCCACATTCCGACGTGCTAGCGTTGAGGATGCCGTGACGAGAACAGTGAAAAGGTTATAAGTGTAAATTGGAAACCAGAGGAGCTGTGGCGCACCACACGCGGTTAGAAAAAGGTGCGCGTCTTCCCTTTCAATATAGTGTAATGGCCGTGAAGATAACGTTGTGATTAACGATATGTAAACTGATTCGTTTGGCCACAATCTTAGATTACTGGCCAAGTTTATGTCCACAGACGACCCCTGTCACTCAAAGTGGTGTGGCACTTCAAGCGGATCTCTTCTAGCCCAGATTATGTGAACCGATTCTTGTCTTGTTTAGCATTATAACGGGCGGAATTTCTGAAGCTTTCTGCACGTCACAATGTTTTTCATTACCTCTGAGGCTGGCCGACAGTTTTTTCTTACGGACAAGAATGAACGAAAGCCTAGCCTAATACGTCTCCGAGTTTTAAAAAGATAAGAAAAGACGCTGATGGGCTCTCATTCGTAAACGCGCTGCACATAGGAAAGTTTCATTGCGACAAGCTAAGGTTTCTTTTAAATGCGAAGCATTTCTTAGCGAACTTCGGCGACTTTGAGCGTATCTATCTATCTATCTATCTATCTATCTATCTATCTATCTATCTATCTATCTATCTATCTATCTATCTATCTATCTATCTATCTATCTAGCCGCTTACGATTTTGTGCTCTCCTGGCCGTTTCGCTAAGGGGATGTATATGAAAAATGGTATGGCCTAACATGACGGCCTGACGAACATAAATGGGAGGTCATAACATGAAAATCATGACATTCATGTCATGAGCGGAATGATTTACATTCCACGGTCTTGGTGCTCTACTGGCCGTTTAGCTAATGGGATGTATACGAAAATTGGTATGGCCCAACATGACTGCCTGACGAACATAAATGGCAGGTCATGACATGAAAATCACAATATGCACGCCATCGGCGACATGATTTACATGCCACGGTCTTTGTGCTCTCCTGGCCGTTTCGCTAATGGGATGTATACGAAAATTGGTATGGCCCAACATGACTGCCTGACTAACATACATGACAGGTCATGACATGAAAATCACGATATGCATGCCATCGGCGACATGATTTACATGCCACGCGTTTAGTTAATGAGACGTATACGTAAATTGGCATGCCACAACATGACTGCATGACAAACATAAATGACAGGTCATAACACGAAAATCATGACATGCATGTCATGAGTGACATGATTTACAGGCGACGGCCTTGGTGCTCTCCTGACCGTTTCGTTAATGGGATGTATAGGAAAATTGGTGTGCAACAACATGACTGCATGATGGACATGACTGACGGGTCACAACATGAAAATCATGATATGCATGTCATGAGCGACATGATTTACATGCCACGCGTTTCCTTACGGGATGTATACAACATGACTGCATGACTATCATAAATGACAGGTCATAATATGAAAATCATGACATTCATGTCATGATCGGCATGCTTTACATGCCACGCATTTCGTTACTGGGCTGTATACAAAAATTCCTATGGCACAACACGCCTGCATGACGAACGTATATGACAGGCCATAACATCAGAATCATGATATGCGTGTATGACCGGCATTGTTTACATGCCGCAGTCTTGATGCTCTTGAGGCCGTTTCATTAATTTCATATGTACCAAACTCGGTATAGCGAGAAAACAATGCAAATCCATTTTACGTTCTCGATGCGTGCTTCGCATTTCCTTGATTCCCACTGCACGTGGGATCTGCCAATTTTTTTTCCAACATGAGGTGGACTGGGATGTGCGCGCGAGCCTGAAAGTTCACCAGGGCTGCCTGAGCGAAGGGCGACTACAAATATCAGACGCAGAAAAAAAATAACGCTGCGTGCATTTTTTAAATGGCGACCGCAGCCATGAGCAGTATCATGAATAACAGCACAGAATTTATCGGTGCATATAATTAAGGTTGGCAATCGTGTCAGGAAAGCGATTACGCAGACATTTTCGGCAAATGCCCTTGCAGAGTTCATCACTAAGGTTAAGCCAAGCCTTATTCGGCATCTTAATTCTCACGTCGATTTTTCTTCTTTACCTTCGGTCACGTTGTATAAGCTTTTTGCCAGCTAGGCGGACAGTGATTCATGCCGTTTGGAGGGGCCCGGGAAATGACTAACAAAGCAGCCAAACTATGTTCCATGAACTTTATTCAAAAACACTTCTTTCCTGCTGCGGCAGCGAACGACGACCCTTGAAACAGGATGGTGCCTCCTCGGTTTTCCGCTTTAGGAGAAAAAAAAAGCATCCGTAAACGGTACGAACACAAATGTCGCCGCGTATGCGTAACACCGCCAGCATGTTCATGTGCACGCGCAGAACGGCAGCGACTCACCTTTCTTGTTTCTTGGAAGCACGAAAAGTTGATGTCGCGACGCAAATGTCGCCAAAATGCGGCGAGCCCTCATTACCGTCCCGGTGGTGCCAGGTGTCGATGGTGCACGCTGCCGCAGACGTTAACGACACACACTTGCAGGTTTATCATCATCCTGCGACCGAACTACTCTGCCGGACCATCGCGTTAATGGGCACAAAATACCATTCACTGTGGAGGAGAAGCGCTTGGGAGGAACGAGCACATTGCACGAAAAGCACGTTCACAAATTTCGGCGGATCACACGGAAACCAGCTGCCAACACACTCGCGCCATGCCCCCGCTCTGCAGCGAAGCCTTCATGATGGCCGCTCGCGAACCCAAAATGCCTTGCAGAGGGAAACTCACGAAAAGCCCACCACCAGGTGCCGTATTTATGAAAAGGGTCTATAGCAGGCTGGCGAATTAAAAATAGAGGAAGAGGATACTGTCAGTAAAAAAAAATAGAAAAATAGCAGACAAAGTCGAAGTACGTCTCGTTCGTCAAGATGATCCTCGCAACTAGAAGCAGGGCGATTTCATGTGTGCCTTCAAAACCCTAGCCCACAGTCAACCGCGCTTGCCCCTGGGCTTCACTGTAGCGCATTTTTACAAGTGTCTTCAAGAAGGAAAATACGGAGCGCTAAAAACACGACACACAAAGAAGAGGCAACACACAGGACTGGCGCTCAACTTTCAACTGACATTTATTGAAGCAACATCGAATTATGCACACAGCCGCCAAACATAATCTCTGTCAAGATAGAACCTTCTGACAACAAACCTCCACATCACCGCCATAATCACCGCATCTTGCCCACGTGCCCAGCAATACACAAGCAGCAATGCCACAGAAGGCGAGGGAAATAGCCAGAACCTTGCGCACCACATTTCAGAATCACATGTTTTGTAAAGGATAATAAAGCTATCGCGTATGGACAATCATGAATCGTCGGGAAAAAAAGAAACAATAAACCACTAAAAATTTTCTTAAACAACAAAGAAGCTGCGTCAAAAACAAAGGTAAAACTAAACAATAAAAACAATAACAGGGCTTGAACAGCAAAGTGCAGCGTCATAAACAAGAAACAAACGAAGAGTGAAAAACAAGATGAGCAACAAGGTGAAACAATGGAAGGAGAGCGAAAAGCCTCGTCAAGAAAGATAAAACCATTAAAAATTAAAAGCTAAATAACTAAAAGACACTAGGACTGTAAAAAAATTACTACACATAACCTTCCAAAAAAGCTACCTCCTTCTCAGAAAGCGCGACAGAGGGCGCGCTGACACATTTGTCCGCAAACTTAGGAATGTGGTACGCTTTTTTTGGAAGGTTATGTGTAGTAATTTTTTTACAGTCCTAGTGTTTTTTAGCTATTTAGCTTTTAATTTTCAATGGTTTTATCTTTCTTGACGAGGCTTTTCGCTCTCCTTCCATTGTTTCACCTTGTTGCTCATCTTGTTTTTCACTCTTCGTTTGTTTCTTGTTTCTGACGCTGCACTTTGCTGTTCAAGCCCTGTTATTGTTTTTATTGTTTAGTTTTACCTTTGTTTTTGACGCAGCTTCTTTGTTGTTTAAGAAAATTTTTAGTGGTTTATTGTTTCTTTTTTTCCGACGATTCATGATTGTCCATACGCGATAGCTTTAATTTCCTTTACAAAACATGTGATTCTGAAATGTGGTGCGCAAGGTTCTGGCTATACCCCTCGCCTTCTGTGACATTGCTGCTTGTGTACTGCCGGGCACGTGGGCAAGATGCGGTGATTATGGCGGTGATGTGGAGGTTTGTTGTCAGAAGGTTCTATCTAGACAGAGATTATGTTTGGCGGCTGTGTGCATAATTCGATGTTGCTTCAATAAATGTCAGTTGAAAGTTGAGCGCCAGTCCTGTGTGTTGCCTCTTCTTTGTGTGTCGTGTTTTTAGCGCTCCGTATTTTCCTTCTTGAAGCATGAACCAACTCGCCCAAAGACATGTCCTACTAAGCCATATTTACAAGTGCACCGCGAACCTTAGAAACATTACCGCATAAACCCAACTTCAAAGGCACACAGGCTGAGCTAAGCGACCGAAGGCGCATTTTCCTCTTTTATAACATGTTAGATTCCTGTATGGCGTTAACAATAGTACAATGATACATCGTTTTAGAACCTAGGGTATTTATCAGAATGACACAAAACATCGCCAATAGTAAGATTAAGACCTTCATAATATGTTTATGAAATGATTCAAGCGAATGTAATGGTTTAAAGATCGTTTTCCATAGTGATACAGCTCCAAGCAACCGCCGCCAACAAGTGCCGCTATTTCTTATTTATGCGATACGCACAGCGCCAAAGGCATTACAGTGAGGGGTTTACAGGCAGTTTAGACACAGCTCAATAGCGTGGGCAAAAAAGGGACGGTAAGAACAGCAATAGCTACAGCAGATTTACAACATGATAAGTCATACAAGGGATATACAATAAGTGTTCTGAAGAACACTAGAAAGTAGAATCAGGCCAACAGGACTTACAATACGTGATTCGATACTGGAGTACCCACATTTTAAAGAAAAAGATAACAAAATAAGATACAGCACTGTCAAAAGCATGATAACTACACGTGGGTAATGCAATAAAACAATAAAACAATAAATCAAAGGAACTAAACTCGCTTGAGCAGGGCAAAAAACAGTTCTCTCCGGGTCGGTTAGTTATAACGCATAAAGAGAAACTAAGAAGATTCACTGTTTTGTTGTAGGCGAGATTACTACCTTAGGGACATTGAGACCAGGCAAGTATACTGGTGTCAGGAGTGAGAGTGTCTCAAGGTAAATGTCACTGTCCGTTGGAGGGCGCAGGGTAAATAGAGCCAAGTTCTTGTCAGTTGCTGACGATGTGGGTGCGCCTCGTATGTGGGTGTTAAGTGCACTGTCTCTCAACACCTGCGTTCCTCTTTCAGGGCGCTCTACTACGACGCCGACATCTATCTACTGGATGATCCTCTGAGTGCGGTCGATAGTGCAGTCGCAAAGCATCTCTTCGAAGTGTAAGTATCGTCACCGTTTGCCGCTATCATTGCATATCCCCATAGCAAAGTGCCCATTGCGTAACCACCGGGAAAGCCTCCGAGGACATGAAAGGATTCAAGTGCCTTTTTAAAGACGATAGTCTTTCTTGGGATAGTTCAACGCAGAAATTTTGGTCTGTCTGTGTGTGTGTCTGTCTGTCCTGCTTTTCGATTCAGTGGACTGGCGAAAGGTTAACCCCTTCCTCAACGACCACCCGTCTTGAATTGGCAGTTGCGTTCATATTTGTGAACACAGTCGACCAAAAAGCAAATATTACGCATATCTGAGGCGCAACATCAATACGTATTACATGGTGTGTTCCTTTAGTAGAAAATAGACAGATGCGTAATTCTAAAGACCCTAGTGCTTGTTAGGATGCGCAAAAGCGGACGTTTCCTACGCTTCGGTAAAACGACACGGTGCTGCCACCTACCAGTATCTCTGCGTACTTCGTGCGTTTCCCGATATCATGGCCAGATGGCGTCCATATCTCACGCGGCGCTGCCTCCATTTCATCAATGCCAGCCACCAGGGTTGCCAGATTTGGCTACTTTACGCCAAATTGGCTACTTTTAAGAGGCCGTGGCGACCAAAAAATGACGTTGGCTACTTGGCTACTTTTTGGCTATTGTTCTGGCAAGAATGCGTCGAGGGGGTTGTGGACTAGGAAAGATGTAGTGCCGGGTCGTTAACACCATTGCCACGCTCCTGGGTGGGAAACGGAATATCAGTGGACCAGCTATAGTTCTCATTTGTCCCGCTAGAGGCGCAGCTGTGCTCTCCGGTGATTTCAAGAGCGCTCACTAGATGGCGCGCCGGCGCTCATGGCGGCGCTCGCTCCGCGCATGCTCTAGTTAGATAGTCGACCGCTAGAGGACCCAAGCAGCCAAGGAAGCGGCAGTGAGAGCTCGCAGAGCAGCTGCCACGAGGGCTCGAAGCAAAGCAGTGAGAGTTCGCGAGGCCGAAGAGAGACGTGTGACAAAATAGTGCCTATTTCGATGAGAAACGCGGCGTTGAGCTGAAGGGAAAGCCCAAAACAACAGGAAAAGCGGCTCGCGCGGAAGAGGCGCCCAAAGTCACGCCGAATCTCCAAAAGGGAAGAATTTTGTAGAAAGCGTCTTATCGCGGCGAGCGCGCGCGCGCTATACAAACGTTGAGAGAGAGAGCAGGCGGAGAGTGCATACCAACGCTCTTCGCGCAGTGGGAGGGAAAAAGGCGCCGGCCAAGGTACGAAGGACCGAGAAAGGGCGAGAAGGTTCCCAACTTTGTGCGTGCTTGTATCACGTGGGCCGCACCGAAACTTCTAGACAGGTTTACCAAGGCTATATAAAGAGTCGACCACGGGCCGCGAGTAGTAGAGAGTAGCAGTAGTAGTAACAGTAGCAACTATTGAAGTCGTGTGGCTCAGCGAGAAGAAGACGCTGTTCCACAAGCCAGCCGACGAGCCCTGCCTGGAAGCTTCGAGTTGAGAAGACGCCTCGAGTGACTTGGTGCATAGGATTGTTTTGTGTTTTTCTTTGTTGCAGTGTATGAGCTTCTTCGTGTTTGTTGGTTTCGCTTAACGTTGTAACCCATCTGTGTTTCAGTTTGCAAGAGCCGTGTTTGTGTACGTTTTCTGTAACTGCCTGTTTGGTGAGAATATATTTGTTTTGTTTGATAACCCTTGGCTCTGACTCGGTCTTTGAACCACTGCTGGCGTTTTGCTAGTGTGCTGAAAGGGACCAAAAATCTCATTGTCCAAGCTTTCGTGGGATCTTTTTCGGGGAACCAAGACGTTGGTTCTTGGAATTACTTCCGGTGATCGCGTCCCGTACCTCACAGCTCGGGATTGGTGGCAAGACGCCAGCGCCGGCAGAAAGCAAAAGCCACTACCAGAACCGTGGCGGCGGCAGTGGCGAGGGCTCGCGCAGCCGAAGCAACACGCGCTCACCGACAAGCGAACGCGGAGGCGGCACGCGCCCGCGAGGCCCTAGCCGGTGCAAAGACACACGGATCGCTAGCTGAGAGCCCGCGATAGAAGCGGCGTGGAAGCGTCGACAAGCATACCTCGAAGCGGCTCGGGCCACGTGACACAACTTTCGTGTCACGTCTTTATATGATCATGATTGAGTAGCTGTACAGAGTATTTGCGGTTTACCGGGTTTAACCTCTGGAGCAAGCTCCTTCATCATCATTCACTTGGGGGATATGCTGCGATTTTTTAGGGGCGAAGCTCCTTAGAGCATAGGCTAGTCCGGCGTCGTTGTAGTAGCCACCTCTAGGTCTTAGATCACGAGATGGCGCTGTGGTGCAGCTTAGCTAGTACGTGAATTGATCAATAGATGGCACGGAGGCGCTCGCTGTGCTCTCTAGTGTGATAGGAGAGCGCTAGATGGCGGCTGCGGATTCACAGCATATAAATGGATTGAATGATAAGTGGGGCGAAGCTTCCGTCCGTCCGTCCGTCTGTCCGTCCGTTCTTCTATCCGTCCGTCTCTCCGTCCGTTTGTCTGCCTGTCTGTCCATCCGTCCGTCCGTCCGAGCGCTGCGGTGCTACTTAGCTAGTACGTGAATTGATCAATAGACGGCGCGGAGGCGCTCGCTGCGTGCTCTAGTGTGATAGGAGAGCGCTAGATAGCGGCGTTTTGTGTCCGAATCTGATTGGATGGAGGTGCATTGCTCTCGTTTAATCGGATATCGCTAGAGGCGCATCTCAGCTCGATTCTCATTGGATGGAACGATCGTTCGAGATCGTTCGATGCGCGATCCATGAACTTCCGGAGCTGCGTTTCGAGTGTAGACTACGGCGGACGGACGGAAATTGTGAGGTCCTAACGTGCGTCTTCCTTAAAACACCTAACACGTGGCGGACTCACGCACTTTTTAACCAATGTTCGCCTCGGCGGGAACACGTGTGCCGCACACCGGTCCGTTGCTCCGGGAGCTCTTAAGGCCAAACCTCATACGCGCGAAAATGCACGCGAAAGCGACGGGCGACGCGATGAGCGACGAAACGGGCCGTTCGCGCGACGAGTCGCGTAGTCAAAATCGCGCGAACACTCGGTTTTGGAAATCTAGAATCGGTCGCCCGTCGCCCGGAAGTGCCATGCCCTTCTAGCCAATAGGAGAAAGCCGGAACAGGATGTACATCAACGACGCACTGCCGGTTGCCGCCATGTGCTTGTTATTCATGCACACACACAGGAAAAACACTATTACACGGCTATAAAAAACAGTTTCTGTACTTTGCGTAGTAAAACAAGCTACTCTACTTTGCAAGCCGTGGTCAACGCACCAGTTTCGCTACAAAATCAACGCCTTCATGCCAGCAACACTGGATATCGCTCGCCGAAGTTTTCGCGTGAATGAGGTTTGGTTATGCAAACTACAGCTCGCGCGACGGTAGCCTGCTTCGCGTCGCCCGTCGCTGTCGCGTGCATTTTCGCGCATATGGGGTTTGGCCTTTAATCCTTCTGAAGCGGCCGTGTGAGCGACGCGCATCGCCAGTGCACAGCACGCGGCAACCAGGAGTCCGCGTGCCGATGGGCGTGGCTCCCACAGCTTGTAGAAGAAGCTTATGGTCATTCTGTATTATGTTACGAAATCTGATTTTGAGACTTCGGTAGGAGCATCTTTCCGGGTTCAGAAGAACTCATTTTCTTTAAGGAATCTCTTATAGGGGACAATAATTTGAGGCTGGTTCGGCGGACATTGTCTGACGAGAAGGTATAAATATCTCAAAAGACTAGTAAGGCCGCATTTCCAAACGTCACTTTGCGTCAGATAATGAGGACGCTGCATGTATATTCTCTGCTATGTTGATTATATGCTTACCATTTATATTGTTTTCAGCGCTGTGTTTATTGAGCTATGTCATGTGTGCGCTATACAAGAGGAAAAGGAAATTGTGTGCAGTGTATAATTACGTTCAAGGCATACATGTAAGATCAGTATTTTCTGTTCAAATTTATTGCAGCTGCATTCGTGGATACCTGAAGAACAAGATCGTCATACTCTCTACACATCAGCTGCAGTTCTTGAAGTCCGCGAACCACATCCTTGTCCTGAAGGAGGTAATTTTGACCCAAACTTATAAAATGGAAACGCTTATAGGGGAAGAACGATAAAGGCCATGGAGTCACATTCTTGAAGACCCCCCCCCCCCCATCTCTAACATAAGTATCGCTACGTAGCAGTTAAAAAAAAGAGAAAATCTAAACGGGTGATTTCTTTTTCAGTGTTTGAGAACTACTGCGTTCTAAGTAGTTTTCCACATGTCTTTGCAGAGGCGCTCCCAAATCACAGAGGTTCTCCTCTTTCTCCTGTATGTTGTTTGTCAGCGTAGACGCTTGTACTTATTGCGTAAACATAAGCCACGAAAGCTGCTTTACCATATCGCCATGCAAATGCGCAAAGGCGGGTCGCCTAGCCCTTCCTTGCAAGGGTGCAAGCCGCGCTCTGAAAAATGCTGCGTTGTCGTTCTTGTGCCCACGTGTACGTGCATTGGTTTCATTCTTGAAACGTTACTGATGCATGTGCGCAAGAAGCTCTACGGTGTGCATGTATGTTCGTGCTTTGTCCGCCCGGCAAGGACGTCCGTACGTAAAGTTCCGCTTGTAGCTTTTCTCGTGCAACACAAAAGAAACGAAAATCATCGCGTGTTTCGAGACCGCTCCAACCATGCTAATTGAGTAAGTGTGCCGTTCGTGCGCGACATCTTAGTTATGGAGAGCGCACTGCAATTACCAATGCGCACATGTAAGCTGCAGCAGCTCCTGCATCAAAAATTGCCGTTGCAGCGAATGGGTGCAAACGTGTTTAGTGTCGTCGAGTACCGCGCCTACATTTCGCCTGACACAGAGCCCACAGCGTGGAATGTTATTTCGTGAGTAAAAATCTGCACTGCGAACCTCCTACATGCGCGGGGAATGCCTCCCGGTACATCTCCTGCTCTTCCTACCCATTAAATTATTGCTTGACCAGTAATTTCCGAAGCTATTTCCGTCGCACCTTCCGCAATGCCTTAGCATGATGATGATGATTGTGGTTCGGTTAGGAAAGGACGCTAATTTCTGCAGCCCATGTAGGGAGCACGGCTAAGCGTCCGTGGGGGTGGGGGAAAGGGAGTGAAAGAGATAGAGAGGAGAGAAAGGCCGTAGTGGAGGGCTCCGGAAATTTAGACCACCTGGGGTTCTTTAACGTGCACTGACAACGCACAGTACACGGGCCTCTGGCATTTTCGCCTCCATCGAAAGTGCCACCGCCGCGGCCAGGATCGAACCCGCGTATTTTGGGTGGCAGCCGATTACCGGTAGGGGCTCTCCTCAATTCTTCCTTCCTCAATGGGGAAACGCGTTCGCGATGATCATCATGAAAGTGTTTCCTTTTAGAAATCGAGAATATGGGATGCCTGGAAACTTGAGCACAAACGCACAACCCTGCAGTGGGGTTGTGCGTTTGCATCGGTTTGAAGCAGACACTACTGCGCCGGCGTTGTCTCACGTGCGAGGGAGCGTTCCCGTTCCTTGCGAGCTGGTAAAGCGTTCATCGAAAAAGGATCGTTCTTATATAATCCACGCGCGCCGTTCGGTGAGGAGAGGCGGAATGCCGTTCGGAGAGGAGCTGAGAGAAGGAGGGGAGGGGGAGGATGCGCATGCGTAGTGCGGGTGCGGACGCCACTCGGCGGTTGGAGGGAGGGACATAGCCCCGGCCATAGGCTGCTTCACATCTAAAACAAGAACTGCGCTGCATATTACTGTGCATTTTCGAAGGTAGCCATTTTTTCGTTCATTAAAGCAAAGCTCCTCAAGGATCCTGATTACAGGATGGATAGGCGAAGGAAGCTCATGGATGGTTACCAAAATTTATTAAACGCCAACGCTGAGGTGAGCCGGGTCTGCGTCAGTGTTTCAGCGAAGACCGTTCCTGTCACATGGCTTTTTCGACGAGGGACAACAAATCTTTTCGCAAGCATGCAACGCCGCGCGTTCCCCTGGTGGCAGAATTTAGCGAAACGGCGCTCTTGCGAACTATCGATCATAGGCATGCAAAGGCACCGTTCTTCCCAGTTCCTCTCTATCTTGTGCTGTGATTGGTTCGGAGGTGCTGAACGTACAATTTTGTACGTTCTGCAAGCATTTCACAATGATATTACAGCCTTAAGCATGTGGCGGAACCCTTAGAAATGTGTCTGAAGAATTTCTTATCTCGAAGGCTAGGCTTCACCGCATGCAAACGCAAAGACAGGCCTTTGTCTCACATTCAACGCGAAGATGATAGACATAGGTTGTAGAATAAATCACGCCCCCTGAGAGGGAAACGATGGTATTTCCAGACAAAAATGTCCCAGATCACTGCCATGGCTTTTTTTTTCTTTTTCTTTCTTTCTTTGTTCCTTGATATTTGGCTCTTGCCCACTACGGGGCATTGGCCATGAAGCCGGCGGTTAATACAAAGAGGAAAAAAATTGGCAGATCCCACGTGCAGTGGGAAACAAGGAAATGCGAAGCACGCATCAGGAACGTAAAATGGATTTGCATTGTTTTCTCGCTATACCGAGTTTAGTACACATGAAATTAATGAAACCGCCTCAAGAGCATCAAGACTGCAGCATGTAAACAATTCCGAATGCATGTGAACAATCGAATGTAACAATGATATTCTTTTGCAAAAAACGGGTATCTGCATCGGGTCATGTACGTATAGCGCCTGTCTTAAAGGGGTCCTGAACCACCCTCCGGGCTTGGTGAAAAGACATATTCTACGGCTTGCCTACGCTGTAACGAACATCTCAGCCAAATGCTGTAGTCATCCGCGAAGCGTAGCGTTCACAAGCGGAGCACAAAGCTTCCACTTCTTCAGGAGCCCTCAACTCAAAAAGCGGCTTCTCCTCACGCTCCTTGAATATGCTCTATTTCGTCATAGAGCATTTACAAGGAGCGTCGCTGCTATTGGCCGATGGCAGACACGCCCGCCTCGGCTGTGTGCGGGCCCTTCGCAGCGCGCCTTTTTTAAAACCGTCAGCGCGTGCGTGCCATGCGTGCCGTGCGCTAGCTTTTCCTTGCGTTGTGAGCACCTATATAGGCAAAATAGTTGCCGGAAATATGTAAAAATATAATTATTAATGCGCAAGCCTCCTAGATGCCATTGGAAGGCATCCGTAAACTACCTCGGCGTGGACGCGAACGGTGCGGTGCATAAGTCACCATAAATATAGTTTTCCAAGAAGCCAACAAATGCATGCCTGCAGCCTGTAATAAATCACAAATTAATCCCAAACTTTAATTCATCAGTGATTGTAGATGGGTTTATTCCCTAGGGTACTCCAATGCGCCACCTTCTAGTACTCGTACTCAATAACATGGCTGGAGTCGAACCCAAAATATTTCTTCTATAAGGTAGAATAAAGGACTAGGTCTGATTAGGGTGTACTTGGGTGGATTAGAGCTCATTAAGGCGCATTAGGGTGGATTAAGACAAAGGTGTATTAAGGTGGAGTATAGCATATTATAGAGCGGATTACGCTAGACTTAGATTAGGATGAATTAAGGATTACAGCAGATTAAGGTTGACTAAGGTAAATTAGTTTCGAATAAAATCACTACGTCTGTAATGCTTGGCTTATAATCTGAGCTTATTGAGACTTGACTTAGTCTTAACCTAATTAGTCAGGACCTAATTAGTGTTACACTAATTAGGCTCGGTCTAATTAACCTATACCTAATGATACATTGTTTAATACACTGGTCTTCATTAGTCATGATATAACTATGCTTGGGATAATTAGTCATATCTTAATTATACATGGGCTAATTAGTACAGGCCTACTTACGCTGTTCTTTGACATATTATCTTAATTAGGTATCGCTTGATGAATAGTACCTGAAATAGGCCTGATTTAATCAGTGTTAGCCTAATTAGTCCTGAAATGCTTAGTCTCAACTTAATGAGGCTTGACCTTGAAGTCTTAGCATAATTTACCTTCGATTAATAAGTGCTAGCCTAGGTTTGACTTAACTAGTAATAACCTAGCTATGCGTGATTTAATTAGTACTATTTAATTAAACACGGTCTAATTAGAAGCTTGCTTACACTAGATTTGTTCATATCAGCTAAATTAGGCTGCGCATAATTAGATTTACCTTAACTGGACATGGTTTATTAGTATCATGGCTTAATTAATCATAAATCATTAGTATCCGCTTAATTAGGTGTGACTTACTTGTCACAGCTGAATTCAGGTTGAATTAGTTCAGTTTGGCTTGGTTTGGCTTAGTTGGATTAGTTCTGTCTGAAATAGGCTTCAATTAATTGTACCTAATTAGGCTCCCTTGAATTAGACTTAGCCTTACCTAACTAGTCCTAGGAATCTTAATTAGGCTCCATTGAATGAGACTTAGCCTTACTAACTAGTCCTAGGGAGCTTTGGCTTTACTACAGCGTGGTAGTGTTATGCTAGCATCACATAGCTTAGCGGAGTTTTCGGCAGATTCCCCAGTTTCACCATTAGCTTAAACAGCTTCACTGTTAAAATTGAACTAGTGTATTCACACATTAAATTAATCCATCCATCTTACCGCATGTCAATGCACCTTATTCCACATTCACCTGTCGGCAAGGGTCCGAGTTGTGAAGGTCGTCCTTTCGAGTCATAGTAGTCACGTTCGAGCCCGACAGCACGATTATCCCGTCTGCAATCACTAATGAACAGTTAACTAGGGGTTATACAGGACAAGGTGGAGCAGCGTTGGTAGTTGCGCTGTTTGTCCTGACGCCGCGTTATGCACAATATCGACGACAAGCAGCGCACTGACAAAGTAAACGCTCACACCTGCGAGCGTAAACGTATGTGACGAACGAAAACAAAGCTTCGGAGGATCGAAAAAAAAGAATGCGGTGATCGCGAGGGCACGCGACCGAGCCCAGGCGCGAAGCGAGCAGGCGGCCACAAGCGCGCTGCGAAGAAACAGTCCCCGGTAGTCGCGCGCTTTTCGTCAGCCACTCTGATACGTCGCTGAAGTATGGTGACATAAAGCGGTGGGCGGGGCACCTCCTTCGACACCGCCCTAAGGAGCTCTGTACCCTCTATTCCGCAGAGTTGAAACAGGACTGGAAAGGGAAGTTTTCCGGTCGCAATATCTTCGCTCCTAACAAACCGTTTTGAAAAATTCTTTCGGCTGTGAATTTCTGAGAGGCATTCAATACACACCCAGCCGTTTTCAAAACTAAGCCCGAGCGGTGGTTCAGGACCCCTTTAAGCAACCTGTTTCTAGCGGAACTTGACAGAAACCTGGCTTGTCGTCTCGAAGGAACAAAGGTGAAGAAAGTTTTTCGTTATGTTGATGATTTTATTCTTTTTATCGACAGCTCGTGGGAAAATTACGAAAGTGCGAGCACCAATGTGTTGGATGTGTTTCGCTTTGGTCTTAAGCCGGTTAAAGTGACAGTTGAGTGGCCGAATATGATGGTAGCATTAGGTTTTAAGATTTAACACTCGTTTGTTTTGACAACCGACTATGCTGGTGCTATGACCCACGCGCTCGAAAAGCCTTACTCCCATTTCATTCGAATCATTCAAAACTAACCAAGAGAGGTATTGCGACGACATGCCTCAGTAATGCATTGAACAAGTCATGTGCCTGTGATGAGTGGAGTGCGCGTATTTCAAAGTGCGCGCCATAAAAAATGAAAGCAAGACGAAGAAGACGTTGGCACGAGCTCTAAAGGAGAATAAAATAATGAAGAACAGGAACACCGATCCGAGAAGGCCACAAGTACAGCTCGGAGCAATCGGAAAACGACACGAAGAGACAAGAACACCAATGATGAAGGCCCACGATCCAGATGGGTGATAAAAAGCGCCAAGAGAACTGGCGAGAGGGAGAGACCGGAGAGACCAGCGGAGAGGACCGGCCACGCTACTGGACTGTCGGGTTACGGACCCGAGCTGCCTGAGGCCTGCGAGACCGGGGGGCAGCCATCCCGTCGAGGCGGAGTCTCCGCAACCTGCTGCCGCTGCAAGACGTTCCCGTGCCCGAGGCCAGGCCTGAGCAGTCGAGCTTCGGGTGCGAGCTCAGGCGTGACTGTCCGGCCGGGACGCTCCTTCAACGCCGGCGAACCATCTTCCCTGCAGCCTGGAGGGGCTCCCCGAGCTACCATCGGTCCACGTGCTTGTGGACGCCGACGGTTGCAGCGTTCTTCAGCAGCTGCCACGATTCATGCCAACGCCTGCCTATCAACGCTGTCTTTGGTGAGACTCGTGTCATCTCTCTTCGCTCTGCATTTGGATAGAATTAGGAACTCGCTCTTTAATCAGGACTTCCTTTAACTTTATAATACTGTCTTTCAATTGTCTGTGTATAGAGGTCTATTTCGGCGTGCGCTTGTGTGTGTTTTCTAGTGTGTATATTAAATGCGGTGTGCAAACGGCCTCGTCCTTCTTTGAGTGTCTTGAGGCGACGCCTCGGACATCTCAAAGATAAAAAGAACCTGCACGTTTTGGGGAGAAGCTCGACGTTACCCCGTGACAGTGCCCACTTAACAAAGCAAAGCTTCCATAATCAGATCATACGATTGCAAGAATGTGGCTATCCAGATCATGTTTTAGTTTCTGTTGTAGAAAAAGAGCTAAAAAGAATTCGCGGGAGTGCAAGCCAGGCAAACGTTCATTTCATTTCATTTTTGTTCCTTAAGGACCCCACTGAAGGGGTATTACATAAGGGGTGGGTGCATACATGACGAATAAAAGCCATGTTTACTACATTGCAAAGAAATCTGTTAAAGTGGCCGAAAAGTGGAGGGAAAGTTATGGCTGGAAAGGCCGTTCCACTCTGTTGCTCCACGATAGAAGAATGAGGACGAAAAAGTGACGGCGCGCACGTGGGCGCGCAACTTGTTGGGGGTGACCAGTGCGACAGGAGATGCTTGTCGGCGGGAGGATGTATGGCGGCTGGCCAAGTGAGCTGTAAAAGAACTTATGAAAAAGAGAAATGCTAGCAGTGCGGCGAGGAGATGCGAGTAATGGTAATCCTGATTCTCTTTTCAGTGCCGATATGCTGACGTCCTATGAGTACTTACCATGAATAAATCTTGTAGCTCGATTTTGAAGCGACTCGAGGTGATTGATGAGATGTATTTGACGCGGGTCCCAGATGGGGGATGCGTATTCTAATTTCCACCTGATTAGAGGCTTGTACGCGAGTAGTGTTACGTTTTGAGGGGCATGGCGCAGATGGCGTTTTAGGAACCCGAGTGTTTTATTAGCAGATGAGATGATGTTCGTAATGTGTGTTACCCAGATTAGGTCACTACAAAGGGTTACTCCGAGGTAATTTGTAAGAAGAAACCAGTTCAAGGTTGGCGTTAGAAATGCGGTAAGAGAAAATACGTGGATTTTTACGGCGGTGGAAAGAGACAGTTTTGCATTTGTTAGGGTTTAGTTCCATTAGCCACATGCTTGCACGTTTCGCAAGTCATCTTGAAATGACGTGTTATAGGAAACGCTGTTAACTTTACGATAAATTACGCAATCGTCTGCGAACATACGGATGTTAGAGGACACATGCAATGGTAGGTCATTAATGTAAATTAAAAACAGTAGTGGGCCAAGTACGGACTTAAGTATGCTTTGATCCAAGCCAAGATATTGGCGTTTAGATGTAACGCGGCAACTTTTAGTAGTAGATGCTCATGAGGAACTTTGTCAAAAGCTTTTGAGAAGTCTAAAAAGATGGCGTCAGTCTGTAGGTTAGAGCCAAGGTTTACATGCAGGTCGTGAACAAACATAGCCAGTTGCGTTTCGCAGGAAAAACCTTCCCTGAAGCCATGCTGTGATGGATGAAAGAAACGGTTAGCGTCGAGGAAGTCCATGATATGGGTGTAGATATGTTCAAGTATTTTGCAGGGTACACTGGTTAATGAGATGGGGCTATAATTCAATGCGGAGTGTTTGTTGCCTGATTTGAAGACAGGAACGACCTTTCCGTGTTTCCAGTCCGGAGGCAGCATAGCTGTTGAAAGTGACTGTGAAAACAATAAACAGAGGTATGCTGAACAAATATGTTTAGCATTCTTCAGAGATTTAGATGTAATTTCATCCACACCAGCTGACGATGAAAGCTTAATATTGTGTATAAGGGATGCAATGCCCGATGGAAAAAAATGTAATTGGTTGCATAGAACATTGAAAAGTCGCATGGGAAACAGAGAATGACAGTTCACTTTCTTGAGTAAAAACTTATGCAAAGGCGGCGTTAAACACATGGGCACATTCAGCGTCGGTTAGGGCATCACCTGACTCGTTTGATAAAGTAATGGTGCGCGTGTCCTGTGGGTTAAGGACTTGGTAGAATTTTTTCGGGGTGTTCTTAAGCATGTTTCGTCAGAATGAAAGAATGAACGTTTGGCGTGGCGTATAGCTTCCAGATATGCAGTTTCAGCTTCTCTGTACTTCTCTGTACTATGCTTCAGATGTGTTACGGAACTTAGCTGCGCGGAAGAGACGTTTCTTTTTGTTTTCTAATCGCTTCAGAGCTTTGTTGAACCAGGGTTTTGCCAAGTTGGAATGAATGTTAATTTGGGGAATGTATATTTCTACCAAACTGTTTAGTTGCTCTTTGAAAATGCGCCAGTTTTCCCCTACGTTAAGAGAAGGAAAGGCACTCTCAAAGGTGGGATAATATTGCGTAAGTTCGTAATTAATTGCTACGTAATTGGCCTTATCATATAAACGAATAGTTTTTTTAACAGTAGGTGTCAAGAGAGGTTTGATCACGAAGTCAGCATGAATGACTTTATGGTCGCTGATTTCGGGTAGATACGCAATGGATGAAACGCCCTCGGGACAATTTATTAAGATGAGGTCTAGAGTATTTCGGCAGCTACCGGTGGCACGAGTCGGTTCAGTGAGCACTCGGGATAGGTTAAAGTTAAGGCATACCTCAAGGAATTCGTGCGATTCCCTTGATGTAGCCACTGGAGTAGGCGGGTTCGACCAAGCGATGTTTGGAAAATTGAAGTCTCCAAAGAGAATTACATGCATATTTGAGTGTTTGATCGTTATTTCACTTAATATGTTGTTTAGCTTGAAAGAGAAGTCGGGGGTACTTTGAGGGGGCAAACGCCTAGTAAGACTGAGTGAGGTGCAGCATGGCATTTAAGCCATAGGATTTCAAGATCGGACACAACATTTACAGATGTACAGGATATATCTTGGCTCACGGCGACAAGTACCCCTCTTTAGTAGGACAGACTGCTGGGCTAGTTGGTTATGCATCACGATATGATCAACTTAGCGCGAAAACACACGGACACAAGAAGAAACGAAACAGACAGGACGGGCGCCACTACCAACTGTTTATTGTGAAAACACCCACCGACGTATATATGCGTCTTAACGCATGCGCAAACAAACACTTCAAGGAAGAATCGAGGAACCAATAGATTAACAAGGATAAATCAGGCAACAGTCTGCATGAGACGATATTCTGATGAATGCAAACTTATCGCAGCGGCGGTAATACGGATCTGCTCATTTTTCTTAATATGAAAGGCTTCTAACGCCAGCCGAGCTGTGCAGCTCCTGCTTTTGCCTAGGATTCTTGTCTCCTTGAATCTAGGCTCACAATCGCATGCAGTTATATGCGCAACTAAATGTGCGTGCTTGTCTTCCCTCTACAAAGCTGCTGCGAGATGACGAAACCAAAAGCAGAAATAATGTCACGCTTTGGGAGGAAGCTGCGTATGTTAGTGAAGATAGCAGAAAGCAACAAATTTGATTGCGGTGTGCGGTGAGGGCGGGAAGGCACATGTTGATGACTAGGCAACTGCTATGATATTTCTTTAACAGATTCAGTTGGATGGTCGAACACGTACCGTTTGGTTCCAATGTGCAGTGTTTGGAAGCGCAGAGAATAGGTCGTAGATTTCGATTTGGCGAAAGCGATAAGCTGTTTGCGAGCAAATCTGATGGACTGAGAGAAATCTTCACCGACGCTAAACTTACTGCCTTTAAATTGGGGCCACTACAAAGGAAAGATTCTTTGGTTTTGAAGTGGTTAAATTTCACGATAAGTGGCCGATCACGGCCTTGTGAATGGCGTCCAAGCCGATGCGCACGCTCAACGTGATTGGGATCAACCAGGAAGTTCAAGTGCTCTTTGCAGTGGCGAATGATGATTTCATCGGGTTCGGCAAAAATTTCTTTCTGGTTAGGATCCGGGATGTTAAAAAATATCAGATTATTCCGACGCGTCCTATTCTCGGCACCTTCCATCTGTGTAGTAAGGCGAGCGAGCTGGCCAGCCGTACGGGGGGTATCTGATCTTACTGTATCTTGGTCGATTCGTAAGGTTGAGATGGCTTTATAATGTGCTTCTAAATCAGTCATGCGCTTACGTAGGTCCGATAGCGTTTTGTCTACTGCCAGCAATTTGGTTTTGTGGTCCAGTACTTCGTTGATTAACTTTGACTGGCCAGCAGCTAGCTTTCCTAACTCAGCCATTACGTATGTGGGATGTCGAATCTACGGGTGGACGAATCCCACATAACAAAAGTACTGGTGTATTCAGTTAGCAGTTTGCAGAGGAGCACACCGTGGCTACGCTTGTCCGAGTAGCAATAGGTCACTAGCAGGCCGTGATCATCTAGGCGTTGGAAAAGCAGACGAAGGTGCCTGTGGTGTTCTTCGGTGTCCACGTGACGGGTTGGTTTCCTCGTAGACCAGCCAAGGCATCATGGAGGGGAGCCTGGTATTCGGCGGCGTGCGGCAAGAAACACCTGTAAAGGTCCAGCATGCCGAGGAAACGGCGAAGATCTTTAGCTGTGGTGGGTTGAGGGTAGTTCTTCAAGTCGGAGATGCGGTGAGGCAAGGGTCGAGTTCCTTCTGATGAAACTTCGTGGCCAAGGAAATGTACTGTGGAAGCGCCAATATCGGGAGGGCCAGGATTAGTTTCTATATCACCCGATAAGAGCAACAAGCATTTCATGACATGAACACACTCTGCAACAATTGCAGCGCAGCACCGTGATCTGGGCAGCTGTATTAAAAATAGTTGCTGGATTTCTTCCCGAAAGAAAGATAGATCCACCAACCTGCATGGCGAAACACAGCGGATTAGTGGTCTGCACTGGAGCACAGCCACCGAGCCCACAGTTCGCGGGAGACTACAGGGGGGCTTTATAGCTGACGTCTGTGACGTTGTTGCTGGCGATGGCGCTTTTCATGATGAATCAGGATCCAACGCGGGTAGCGGCGGCGCCGTTGGGCACGATGAGTCAGTTGCGTTGGGCGGAGGCAAAGGGCCTGCGCCGGGCGAACTGCGGTAGATTGTCGGCACGGCAGTAGGTTGAGGGACGGCCAGGCAGGATTGCGGGCAAAAGAATTCCGGTTATGAAACCGTGAACCTGCATGGCGAAACACAGCGAATTAGTGGTCTGCAGTGGAGCACAGCCACCGAGCCCACAGAGCCAACGGCAGAAATGAGACGCACGGCCGTAATTCCATGTGTTCACCAGTTGTCCCATAATCTCAAGAAGGTAGCTGTACGTGACAATATTAGGTTGGTATTTTCTGTGCCTGATAAATCGTGAAATTGTGTAATATGACGAATCCATCTAGAAGGCAAAAAAAAATGCCACCCGCATCTTCCCACGGGGGGAACTCGAGTAAATGCATCGCAGAGTGGTGGGGGTATCGCGTGAATGTTGCGTAATTTGGTATGGTTTGGGAATGCTTAATTGTTATTTCGTCTTTATTATTTTTATTTATCGAATGAAGGCGCTTGCGTCCACGAGCAGCGTCCGGAGCCGCGTCTCGTTGACGACGTTTGCACGCCGCTTCTCGCTCACGTACCTGGGGTCTTAAAACTCGCTGCTCACGTTTCGCCGCTGCTTCTCGTGCGTTCGAGGGAGAGGAAGGAGTACGGGGGAGAGATCCGCAAAGACGCCCTTGACTGAATTCCGAACGCGCGCTCCGCCGCTTATATACACACTGCCCGCGTTCGAGGGAGAGGAGTACGGGGGAGAGGTCCGCACCCCCACTGCGCATGCTTGGCTCGCTGAACGCCCGGTGGGCCGGCGCGAGACGAGCCGAGCATGCGCAGTGGGGGTGTGGACCGCGCCGACGACGAAGCGCGACATCGTGCGACTAAGAAATGCTCCGCATTTAAACGTTGCGTGCACAAAAAAGTATACAAACAAATTTGGTGTCGAGTGAAAGACGTGTGTTATTTATCGTATTCCGTTCTCCTGTGGGATACAATACGTTGGCCAAACTAGCAGGTGCGTGAATGTACGATTGAAGGAGCCCAAGTACAAGTCGAATAAATTGCCCCCTGAAGGGTTCCTCGCTCTCTACGTGCATGCATGTGGTTGCCGCCCTCTGTTCCATAACCGTGTCATTGTTGGTCGACATAAGGATGAGATCACGCGTCTAATCGTGGAAGCGGAGCTTATCGATGCACTTGGGGATTTGTGCATTAGTAAGCCTTCGATAGCATTGTCACCTAAGGAGCTGGGTTTCCTGCGTAAGCGGTGATAGACGTTGTTATATGTTATGATTTCGTTTTTGGTAGAGTGGCACTGTCGTACTTTTATCTGGGTGATCCCACGTGCTGAACTATCTGCTTGGCGATTACGGTTTGTAAGCGGTCTGATTTTGAAAATAAACGTGTTGTTGATGGATTGATTTGTGGGGTTTAACGTCCCAAAACCAGCTGTGATTATGAGAGACGCCGTAGTGGAGGTCTCCGGAAATTTCGACCACCTGGGGTTCTTTAACGTGCACTGACATCGCACAGCACACGGGCCTCAACATTTCGCCTCCATCGAAATGCAGCCGCCGCGGCCGGGATTCGATCCCGCGACCCTCGGATCTGCAGCCGAGTACCTCAGCCACTAGACCACCGCGGCGGGGTAAAACGTGTTGTTGCTAGTAGCGCTGAGTGGCGTCCATATGAGCCTTCTCGTGTCCGTGTGTTGTTTTTGCGCTACACCAAAGCTTTTAAGATGCTGTACAGCTCTTCGTATGGCAGAGCTGTTTGGTAACTTCACTCAGTAGGCCCTGATGTTTTGATCACGCCCTTGATGTCGCTCGATGATTCTTCCAGTCTTCTAAAGCAGTCGCGGTGCTTTATCTTCGTAAAGCGCACTAACTCACCATCTTTAAAACTGCTGGCATGTTGAGCATGAGCACTCGCATGATGTGCAGAACGGAAACAGCGTATACTCTTTTCTCCATCGTCTCCAACAATGCTCAGTTAAATGCGTTCGATGCATCCATCTTCTTGTAACTGCGGCATGCGAGTTTCAAAGGTTGTCTTCTTCTTTGTTGTAGGGAAGGCTTGTGATCTTTTTACCAGTAATGAAATGAGCTGGTGTAAATATTTCCATTACTTCCGGTGATGATGAGAGGTAAAAAAAGGGCCTGGAATTTACCACGGCCTCCACTTCGTACAACACTGTGGTCAGATCATCGGGCTTGAGTCGCTGCTGACCAAGAATATTTCG
Source organism: Hyalomma asiaticum (assembly GCA_013339685.2). Classification (NCBI taxonomy): domain Eukaryota; kingdom Metazoa; phylum Arthropoda; class Arachnida; order Ixodida; family Ixodidae; genus Hyalomma; species Hyalomma asiaticum. Next base: position 4,264,350 of record CM023482.1, on the reverse strand, counting down.
CAGGGTGGACTTCACTGTTCTTATTATTCTTTCCCAGAAGCCTCCCCACCATGCGCTCTTTCGGCGATAAATTTCCATTTTAGCCTTCTTTGAGAGGAGTATTCTCGAAATTGACTGCTGAACAGCACACTTGATAAAGATATTTCCTTTGAAGCCTTCTTGAACGTTCGTACGTTGTCCATGCATATGACGTCATGTAACCTACGACGGGCCGTGAACCCTCGAAATGCTAGCATGAAGCTGTCTACAGATAGATTGCCGGTCAGTTCTAGGTGTATAGCTCTCGTGGCCGCCCAAGTGAACAGAACTATGTAACTCTTTAAAGTCTTATTGCCCGTCACCACGTAAGGCGGACCCGCGAAATCTATCCCCAAAATCTGAGACGGATCGGAGCGGCACACTCTTTCCCGTGGTCATGGTGCCACGGGATCGCTCGCTAGTTTAGCTCTGTGCTTCCCACAACCATTGTAGCCTCCAATCACTCTTTCACGATTTGCCGGCCGCGAGGTACCCAGAAATTCTCTCTAACCTCAGTAAGAGTGTCTTGCACGCCACCATGAAGAACGCATCGATGACAGTCGCGAACGAGGAGTTTAATGAAGTCATGACGAGGACACAAAAGAACAGGATGTTTCGCGGTTTCTTTTTCTTGTGGGAATTTTAGCCTGCCTCTTTACGTACTCGGCCTTCTGTGTGTCTTTAAATTGACCATTGATTTAACATTCTCCCTTTTTCAAGCTCGTCAAACTATTTTAGGTACATTTCTTGCACCACTTTAATCCAGTCATCTTCAGCCATGTTCCTCTCTTTGTTACTTGCAACGATTTCCTCCGAAGTAGTGCGTTTCTACAATGCCAGATCAATATAATGAGCCATGCCGTGATTCCCAGGACTCGCGTAAGGTTCACATCCTTTCAGGTCCAGAATTGACGAAAATCTTTTGACGTACAGAAATTACGCGATACTCATTTCAGTGAAGTTCGTTTCACTACACGGTGCCTCCAGTCTGTTCTTCGGCCATGTGACCTCATTCCTGCGTAGAACTGCGTCGATCGTTTCACTTGATGCGTTCACACGTAGTACGCTAACATGCGCAGCGTTGACGGATGTACTGAAGAATAGAGGTCCTTGAAACAGTCATCTGAAGGAAGAACCAATGGAGACCAACTCCATGTTACCGGAGCAACGTCTAATCTCTCCTGTCATAAACGTCTAATCTCTGCTGTCATAGATCCGCTCCAAGCAAGAAACTTATTCCAGGCGCTGTGGTTATATCGGCTAAGAGTAGCTTGTCGGCGATTGGGCACCCCTTGTTTTTAATTTCTTTCACGAACTCATGGTTTACTGGTAGCTGTTCTACATCATTGCAAATTAAGGGAATTTATACAGCCTGAATCACGTGCATCAGACTGTCGTATTGACTACGCAGGCGAAGCTCTACGATGCGGTATAGCCTTGAATGAGAACCTGCCTGCCGAAAGATGTTGAGACTCAGGTTAATTTTTCCTGTCTCCTTCAATCCGAGTGTCCTCCAGACATCTTCAAATATGAAGATATGCTGGCTGCCACTAGCACAATCCCACGGATGTAAGCGCATTTCGTGACTCTTATAGCCCAATGTCGAAAGGATTGATGCAAAACGTGTCAGCCTAACCTTGTGTATGACCTTGTATGAAGGCTGTTCGTTGGGAATGTGCTTGCGATACTGCGTATTTCACTCTTCTTAGGCCCCCACGTCGGGTCACACACTGACGACACATGTCTTCCTGGACATTTCCACATTTTGCCTTTCTATGGCACTCCTTGGCGGGGTGACCTTTCATGGTGCAACGAAAACAACGGTTTTCGGAAGTGAGCTTCTTCAACATTTCTTCTGCGCCGATCTCGCATGTACAAGTTGCAGTAATGTGATCTGAAGATCCACAGAAGGCGTACGCATTACCGTCTACCTTCGAGAACGTGTATGGAGCTGCTGCACTATATGCGGTAGCTCAGATGACGAGGCACATTTTGTTCGAGGTCGGGATACTCTGTTTTGTGTGCATTCACTTTCACTGGTTCGAATTCGCTCACAGCTTACTACTTCCACTCGAAGGTACCCGAGTAAAACTTGCAAGTCATCGTCCGCACAATTGCCGCTGCTACTATCACGGTCCCCTGTGGTATCCCTGTGGTATCCAAAAACGATCTCAGTCGGTAGAGCTCGAAGTAGGATGTTTTTCATCATCGTGGAGTAAGTAGCACGACTAATGTTGATGTCTTTCAATCCACGTATGTGGCACTGGACGAAGTCGTGCAAGTTCTTTAAGCCCTGGACGTCACTAGAGCGCGTGACGGCTGGCAGCTCTCTTAAGCGACGCAGGTGCTCCTGAACTATGAGACGTTTTTCACCGAATGGACTGTTGAGGACGTCTATGGCATCATCATAGCATTCTTCCGTCGCCTGAAGACCTTCAATCGCTGTTGCCGCTGCGCCACTCAGTAGACATCTCAGGTAATGAAATTTCTCTCCCTTCGTCAGCCCTTCATTGTGGTGAACCGATGCCTTAAATTGTTCCCAGAATCCGGGCCACTTACAAACTTCTCCACTGAATGTCTGCAGCTGCAATGGTGGCAGCTTTATGGATCGTTGGACTCGAGTCTCGTCGCGTTGCTGAACAATAAATGTCACTGTCCTTAGCGCTGCCACGGAAGAAGACTAGCTGCGTCAGAGTGTTTCCTGTCTAGCTTTCAATTGGGCGAGCATTCCTTTAGCAGCACCTTGATATTTGACGATCGTTTCGAATTCGACAGCGAACTCCTTGTCGGGGATGTACTCCTCTACCATGTCGTCCAGCCTGGCTAATTCCGCGTTGTTCGCTTCCAGTCGTCAGAAAATATGCTATAGCACCAATTCAGCGCTGTCCAAAACGGTCTTAGCTTCATCGGTGAGATGCGTGTTGAGTTGTCGACGAGACGTGCGCTTCTCTTTCAGACGGTTCACGTTGATTCTCTCTCACGGTTGTGATTAAAGTCACCTTCACATCCGCAGAACTGAGACCGCTTTCACTTTCGTTGAGGGCCTACTTGAAATCGAAGTCCCGGTCTGGCTCCCTTTGCACGCGTGCAGGTGGTGGCATTCTTTTACCCGGCAGGATTTCGACATTGTCCTCCGCTGGCTTCCTGAGGCTGTCTTCGAGTAGGTGTATCTGACGAGCAGACCTTCGCGGCGGGTTTCGGCACCACTTGTAGAATAAATCACGTCCGCTGAGAGAAACGATTGTATTTGCACAGAAAAATGCCCTAGATAACTGCCATGGTTCTCACGGCGAACTCTGTTGCTGGTTTTCGTTTTATGTTCCGCTATGTTCGCGCTCGCGCTGGGACGGCACAAATAATCTTCAATAAATGTATTTGTGCACTCTCCTTAATGAATAAAACAATTCGTTATAGCTACTGCTACATTCGCAGACTCGAGACAAATCTGCAGATTTTACGCGACTTTAGGCATTTCTTCTACAATTCTGTCATTTCAATGAGGCAAAGCATCGCCCTCGAGATTGACGATGATCGAGGGTTAGGGTTGTTTGCGAGGTTCCATCGAAAACAAGTTCCCACTGTTTTTTTTAATGCAAAACATTTCTTAGCCAACTTTGGCGACTTTGACGTATCTATCTATCTATCTATCTATCTATCTATCTATCTATCTATCTATCTATCTATCTATCTATCTATCTATCTATCTATCTATCTATTGTTGCGACTGGCCTGCTGAATTAGCCGACCAGCGGGTAGCGTGTTGCGGAGCGGCTGAGACGACTTGCAGGCAATTGGGCTTCGGGAGCAGAGAGACGAGGCAGAGGTAGAGCGTGGCCTCCGCGATCGGCTGCGGCGGCGCGGCGTTGCTCCGGCCGTCCCATTCGGCGCTTACACAAAGGGAGAAGTGTAATTCCGCTAGCGCCTAAAGGCGCTAGGTGGCGCCCTTAGCCCAAGGCTCGAGAGCGCGCCTGACCGGCACGACCTGCCAGTTTCAGTGCGAGTTCAGTCACGAGTCGGCCGTTTCGACGCATCTTCACGCAGAAGAACCGCTGACACGCAGTCGAAGTTTTTTCGACTTCTTCCTGCAGCTACAAGAAGTAAAGGCATGTTGTCAAACGCTTTCGAATCGCTTGTACATACAGCTTTAGTGGTCGTTTACTAGCGGGTTAAGGTAACCGAGACTTTCGTCGCGCTACATTTGACCAGAGTTCGGAGTACCGCCTTTCCTTTGTTAAAGAATTAAGTTGTGATATGCGACGACACTTAATTATACAATGTATGCCTTTCTGGCGATTCTGAAAGTACTGGGCAGGATTTTACAGCGATGTTCTGTATGGCTCGAACAACATGCAGTTGACTGGACTAGTCCAGAGTTCTGAGCTCTGCTAACTGTTGCCCTTGAAGAGAGATTTTTTTCTTTGCCTTACTATGTCGTATGCGTTCCTCGTAGGTGCGAGTAGTTTCACGTACCGGCGCTATGCCCCTAATAAATCATTCGCGGCATTATAAAAATCGCCTGGCTATATGTGATGCGCTTCAAACCATAACTCCATCTTTCTTTATTTGCAGATAAATGCACAGCTGCGTATATATCTTTCCGTCACTCTAACAGGAAGAAAAGGCTTGGGATAAGTTTTCACGAATTTCCGGCAAACCATGATCGTCGCCAAGCATGGCTAAAGGCCATATCGAGAAAGGACTTTGTACCAAACGACAGGTCCGCTAGCAGTGTCTTTTGCGGCTTTCACTTTTTAGAGTCGGATTATATGCTCTGGGTTTCACAAAGGTTCGGCGGCTCAAGCGGAATGCTGTTCCAAGTGTGTTCCCAGGTTATCCGAGCTACAAGCAGCCACTGCAAAAGACGCAAGTAGTAGCGATTGTCGCAGAATTGTTCTCTAGACCAACAAGAGACCTCAAATTTATCGCGTGATCGTGATGGAGCTCTTGGTTCAGCCAGTGAGCAAATATGCAAAGCAAATTTGTCACGTAGTGTTTGAAGACAGGCGCGTATGTACCCTTGGAGGGACATGAGGCAACAAGTGCAGAAGGTGCAGGCTGCAGTGAAAGCCACCCATCAGAGGCTTCTGCTATCCGCGTGGCGACATTTATGTCTGAAGGTAATCTGGTGGTCGGAGGTAAGGAAGCAAGTGCACAAAATGCAGTCGGTGAACTGCAGCAGGCTAGTGAGACAATTGAGTGCGCAACGCAAACTATTGACGACCTTCTTCCTCGCAGGCAGTCAAATTTAAAGAATATAAACCGCATGAGGGTGCAAATGTTCAGAAAAGCAGGTGTTATTAGGAGACTGCAGCGAGAGAACAGCCGCCTCAAAAAAAAAAAAAGTTGAGTGGTATGAAGCGCTATATAATGTCGACCTGCCTCACTCGGCTCCCAAGTCTGCATAACAATTTCACAGACGTCTATCACACCAAACCGGCCGCGTACACCAGACACGCCAGAACCCGTGTCTGAATTCCCGCTCTTGTGTGAACGGGTAAAACACACCAGACCCGGGCTGGTGGGTTTTTCGACTGGGTTGTAACGGGAACTCGTTACAAAATTGTGAAGGAACGAGTTTTCGTTCCTGTTTTGGAGGAACGTGTACAACACTGCTGATATACTCATCATATATGTCATGATTAACAATACTGCAATCATGCATAGCTCACAACCGTAGTTCTTGAACCACAGTATATGCGTGTATGCGCCACAGGTGTTTGGATTTGATAAGGCCTATGTCAATCAAGGACCAACTAACATAGACATATGAAACACCGTGGCTGCAGGGACCGAACCCACAACACTGAGCGTTGCATGAAGTTTTCTGCACCTCACACGGCGCATTGCTTCCAGGATCAGCACACATTTTGCTGTTCATGATTGACACAGAATAACCGGCTCAAACAGCTTCGCTCTTAAACCAAGAGAGGAACACCATTTCTCGTAGCTTGCGTTTGAAATGCAGACATAACACACACACAGAGACATGCACACACAGCCTACGAAGCAGTAGGGGGGTATTGAACACGGGCCCTCAAGATGCCAAGCAGGCACTCTACCACTACGGCGGCTCCTCCAACGCGGTTAGAGTAAATAAGCCTATTGCACCAGCAGTTGTTATATTGGTGCTTGTGTTATGTGAATTGCATTTCTAATGTATGATGACCACTATCATAGCAACGCATATATGTCTGTATGCTATTCTGCAGCTCTGTACTGTAGGAATACCTCAACAAACAATGCTTCTGAGACCACATCAACGCACGCACCATATAGTGCATTTTTCTTCGACAAAATAGACATTTGTGCTTTGGACTAATGTGAGTATCAATATTACATCATACCATGAGCTATCACTCATTCAACATACTATCAACGTTCCTGGTTAGCCCACGTTAAGCATACATCTTGAGTGGGTATTCATACGTTTTGCACAAGGAGCTTGATTCTACCCGTAACACTTCGCTGAATGACAAAGAATTCGTCATTGGCAAGTTCTTTGCAGACTGCTTCACATGACGCCGATTCACACAGTGTGGAGGACCTGCAGGATCTTTTCTTGCCTAACATTAATGTCACGGTACATTGTACATGCCTTATTTTCCTATTCAAAATAAATGAATACCAAGCACCATGGCTGAAAGCCCCTTTGACCTAAGCAATGACGTGCATTTAAGTATTGCCTACATTTGAGCCAATTAGTAAGTAGCATGAGCTTAAATGAAAGCTGAGTAGGCTGTGAAGCAGTCAGGGTTTAATGAAGGTTGAATTGGAGGAGTTTCCACAGGGGTCTTTAAAAAGTGCTACATTTTCCGCAGTGGAGTGTTTGCAAATGCTTGCCAGCAGTTTGTGTATAGCCAACCACACAAGTCCCATTGTTCATTCATAGTCTTAAAGGTATGCGAATTTGATCCAGCACATTGTGAGGCACAGAGAAGCCTTCCCATGATCGATCTTGTGGAAAAAGTGGTGGGCCAGCAACTCTCGCTGCTTCAACCGGAAAAGTCTTCCCGGAAAAGATGCAAAATAACGAGGTCCATTAGACATTTTGTGCACATAAAAATGAAATCTTCATTGAAAATGCTTACTTCGCTTCTCTTATAGCATAGTTTTTAAACACATATTACACTTAACAGTGAGATTCTGGTAAGTAGTTTGTTGTGAGCTTCCTACTTGCTGTGCGGCACACACATTTATACGAAATGCACAAAGGCAAAGAAAGGCGAAACAACGTTACATGTGCACTTTAAAAAGGTCCGCAACGTTAGTAAAGTCCATCGCGCAGTTACACATGTTGCACTTGAGCGTCTTGTCAAAGGCCGCCCCAGTGTTACTAGGCGCCAATAATATGCAAATGTGGACATATTGCCCGGCTGAGGGGGAAAAACAAAAGAACTGATTATCGGAACTGAGCGAATGTTAAAAATATGGGTTACATGCACATATAAACACATGACGACGTGATAAACACATCGGCTGCTGACCGGAATGACGAGGATTAGATCCTGGCCACGGCGGTCGCATTTTCGAAGGAGGCGAAAATGCGAGAGGCCCGTATACTACGCGTTATCAGTGCACATCAAAAGAACACCGGATGGTCAACACTTCAGGAGCCCTCCGCTACTGCGTGCCTCATGATCATATCGTGGTGTCAGCACGTACTACACGAGCAATTATTATTTGCAATAGCCGCACTCTTCCGCGTAAGTTTACATTCACCGAAAGCATGAAGTTGAAGCCTTCTCGCATGAAATACTATCACACAAGATTTTTTTTTAAGTGAAGGGGCGATTTCGTGAGCTGATCGAATGACCTTCCGACGCCTGTACTGCCTTGACGGGTGTTCCTAAACGCGCATTTATGTCGCGTCGTTCCTATATATGCGCCTAACGCCTCTTTTTTGCCTTTAATTTCGCTTAGACAGCGCTCTGCGTAGAACAACACGTACACATGCATCAGCGGCGATAAAGACCAAATGCATGACTTACCATGGCTGCGCCGGAATGGGCCGAGCTTGCACGGTTGCGCTTCGCGGCATGGCGAAACCATCACTGTCACAGCATGACATAAGTTGCCCTGCCGTCACATCACAACCTTCGCGTTCAGCGACGAGAACACAGTGAGACTGCCCGCACAAAACACGCACAGTGTGTCAACTCAACAGCACCATTCTCATGCAGCGTTCGCAGAGCCAACTGGCCATAATTTCGATATCCGCGATACGGCTGAGCTTGCTTCGGGCACCCACAGCGGCACAGGCGCAACTGGCGCCCGACGGAACCCTCGCACCGGCGCCCGGCGCTGTTAGCTGTTCTGTTGATATCTCTCCACCCGCCTGCGTTTGCTTTTGCTTTTTGTTTGGTCTCCTTGCGCGCGCACTCTTCTTTAACAGCGTACTAGAAGTGCGGTGGTGGAATTCTTGGCTTGCTTTTTCTTGTCGGTGCCGATCGGTGCGCGTCCGGCAGGCCCTCCGGAGACGCGATCCGACTGCGTGCGCCGACGCACAATCTTTACGCGGCGCGCTCGCAGAGAGTCGCGTGTACTTTTTCTTGTTGGACTGTATATTCAAGATATCAAGGTACGTTGAGGCTTGCCACGTCCAGGCCGGCAACGCTGCAGTCGCATATCGTTGTGCGGCGATATTTGCGAACGATGGAGTACTGGGCGCTGTTCACGCTACGGACGCTGGAGTTCCGCGAGTTTCCAACTCTACATAAGCAGCATGGGAGTTCGGAGACCATGTTACTCTTCCTTGGACGGAAGAGTAAGCCCCGCGGCTGACTCCGCATTCCTCCCACCTAGAGTTGAATAACTCTGGGTAGAGTAATGAAGTTGTCCTACCCCCGCATTACTCCCCCTTCAGCTAAGAGTGTACCGACGCACAAGACAGCGTTACACAGGCTAGTCAAAGAGCTGCTTCTCATCTAAAACGTCGCTTCTCACAGCAACTATCAAACTGCAGCGCGGCGGCACCATCACGTCTTCATCCACTACGCGGAGAGGTGAAACCACCGGTCGTTCCTTGAGAGAGATTGCGACAGCATTCTCTGTAGAAAAGGACATTCGTGATTCCTGCAAGTCAATGATCGCGCTGTTTTCTTGCAAGAAGTCCAGGCCTAATATGAGCTCACGGGAACACTCGGGAAGAACAAGAAAATTGCTAACATACATAAAGCCTGTACTTTCTATTCTTGCTGTGCAGATTCCCACGGGGTTGACTAAGTGTCCTCCAGCGGTACGGATTTGGGGTCCAGTTCAAAGCGTCGGAACTCTTAGCAAGCAGGCTACTGATTACTGAGTAGTCTGCGCCAGTGTCTCTGACAGCAATAATTTCGAGGTCGGCGATCGTTACTTGCAATTCGGAGGTAACGTCACCATTGCTGTACATGTTCTCCATTCCGTCACTGCTGTGGTCAGGTCCGGTTACTGGTGGAGGGTCTTCGATCTTCCGGACATTAGCGGCCTTGCCTCCACAGTTCGCTGGCTCAAATTATCCCGTCGCCGGCTTGGTGAGCGACGCCTCGGAGAAGCTGAAGATGGGCGCGGACTTGGCGACCGATAGCTCACTGGTGCTGTCACCCGGGATTCACGTTGCTGAGGAGTCGGAAGGGTTCGGCGCGTTGATAAAAACTCGATTTCGTTAGGGCGCTCGCCGTTCCGAGGACAGGGTGCATTTACTGGAAAACCACGCAGGCCCACTCGGCGATACTGACATTCCCGATAAAGGTGACCTCCTTCTCCACAGTGATAGCACAGGGCACGCCGATCCGCAGTGCGCCAGACATCGCATTTACGCGGTCTTGGTTGCGGCATTGGTGGTGGCGTGCTGTGCGAAAATGTCTGGGACATAGCGGCCGTTTGTACGATGTTTCTGCGTCCAGTGCCCTGCCTTAGAGCTTGCGCATACGATAACTGCGGTTTATGATGCTGAGGTTCCACGCATGATAGCGCTGACTGCGGCTCCGGTACGTACATAGGCCGTGGTTGCCGAATGGCTTGCCGCACTTCTTCACGCACCACGTCCGCCAGCGACGACATCACAGGAGGACCTTGAGCCAGCTGTATTTTCGGCAGCTCCTCCCGCACGACAGCGCTTACCACTTCCCGTAGAATGTCGATGTTGCTGGTGAGGGTCGCCGATGTAACGTCAACCGAGGACATGCCAGCGTCCCGATTATACCGCCGCCCACGTTGCTGCAGTGCTTTCTCCATCACCGTTGCCTCAAATCAGAACTCGGAGACGGCACGAACAAGGCCTGCAAAGAGCTCTTCTTTGACTCCGCGCATTAGGTGCCGTGACTTCTCCTCGGCCATGTCTCGGTCGGCGCGGCGGTAGAGCCGGCACACGTCTTCAATGTACATGGCCACGCTTTCGTTGTTTCGCTGGTTCCTCCCCTGAAGAGCGGCCTCTGCCTTTTCTTTGCGGTCCGTGCTCGGGTACGTTGCAAGCAGTTCCCGCCTGCAGTCGCCCCAAGTCAACAAGGAAGCTTCGTGGTTTTCGAAGCACGTACGCGCCGAGTCTCGCAACGCAATGTATACGTAATGGAGCTTCTTGGATTCGTCCCAGCCGTTAAGTCCGGCTACACGCTCGAAGCCATCCAGCTAGTCTTCGGCATCTTCGAAAGTGTCACCGTGGAAGGGATCTGGTGTCCGAGGAGAATCCAGAACACTATGAGGTGGTGTAGCTGTCGCTTGAGTGGCCATCCCAGTGGCGTCTGAGCTCACGGTCACCGCCGGTCACGGAGAATCGGAGAGGCAACCAAACTCGGGAGGCTCACCTCGTATGCGGCCACTCGTTCATTGGTGAATCGGCGTCAGCTCCGCTGGCTCCAGTCTTCGAGGACTTGGGCTGCGCTCCGCTGTCCGTGCAGGGCTTGGAAACATACCCAGCACCTCCACCACAAATGTCGCAAGCAAATAGAAGGCCTCGTTCTATAAAAACTGTTTATTCAAGGCGAATCTGTGCCTCCTAACTTGACTTCCAACAAGAAACGTCCTTCGCTAGACCATCCTTCGAACGCCGTTCACTTTTCTACTCCCACGCCACTCGTCTCGTGCAGGCCAGCAGCCACCAACACTCTTGCGTGCGACGTACGTCGAGCCACGCACGGTCCGGCGTTGCAGTGCACGTGTAGCTGACTGTTGTGTTGCGGCTTATTTCGAACAGACCTGCTGGCGTCTTCTGCAGATTAACAACTTGCGGCAATATATATATATATATATATATATATATATATATATATATATATATATATATATATATATATATATATATATGAGACGTACCACTTCGATAACATTTCATTATTTCGTCGACGTTTCGGTCAGAGCATGAACTTTCTCAAGAGAATATTTCTTTTTCTCCTGTCCGTTTATATAGGCATGGAGGCGCGGAAACTCTTTTACTAAGGGTCTCTTCTCGCTCAGCCCGCACTCCGTTACGCACGCGTGCGGAGGGCGGAGGGCGTGCGGAGGGCGTGCGGAAGAGTGAAAACGGCTGTGGAACGGATCGAATCGCGAAATATCAAACTCGGTGGGGCTTGCGTGATTAAAGTCACCAATGAGCATGAAAGCATGTGCGTCTGCGTATTGCTTTTGGTAGTCACCCATGGCCTCGTCGATGTACGTCTCTACGGCTGTGCGCGAGAGGTTGGGTGCAAGGTACACTGTCATGACGTAACGCCGTAGACGGTAACGGCACAATGCTCGCCGTTGCTGCGTTGGTCAGTAGTGGGGCGCAGTTGTAGGTCCCTCGCGTTGACGGAATGTCATAGGATCGTCACACTTCATCGGAAGCATCAACGGAGTCAGGCGGAGTGAACCGAAGGAAGCGCTGAACTGAACCAGAGAACACCTATATACGCGTTTTAGAGAACGGGAACTGTACCTTCCACTGTAGAACACAAATAAGAGTAGCGGCGGCGTAGTGAAGTGCATTAGGGCGAACGGAGATGGCGCTGCAAGTACTATCATCATGATCGGCAAAAGCCACGTTTTTGCTGGTTCGCGTAGGGTGCCCTGCTATACCCCCCTCCCTCCCACCCTCTTTCCCTCCCATTCTTAGCCCCGCTGTAGTATTTGGCTTATTCCTCTCGCTAAAGCGCGGCTCGCGTGTGTACTTTCGTACACAGGTACTGTAGCTTATCGCCAGGTGACCAAACAGGCCTCGACTGGCAAGAACAACGTCAATCAAGTAAGATTCGCATCGTTTACTGCGGCACCACAGCTGGTACAAACAACGTACAGTACAGTGCACACATGGGCCAACAATTTGCAGTCGCGTCCAAACAGAACACACACATACTGAATGCGCTCCAACTTGTGCATAACTATACTAAACGCTGACAAAACATGCATGGATAGACGGTATACAAGAGTGATCGAAGGAATGTTGCTCTCTCACTGCGTTTCGCCGTCCTATTCTGTTAGCGTTGATTTTCAGACATCATCATCATCAGCCTGTTTAAGTCCACTGCAGGACGAAGGCCTCTCCCAACGATTTCTAATCCACCCTATCCTGAGCGAGTTGGTTCCACTTTATGTCCGCAAACATTATGCGTTGGTTCCACTTTATGTCCGCTCCATCTAACCTTTTGCCTGCCTCTGTTGCGTTTTCCGTCTCTTGGTATCCATTCCGTCGCTCTTATTGTCCATCTCTTATTTTTCCTCCACGCGACATGTCCTGCCCAGGTCCACTTCTTTCTCTTAATTGATAATATAATATCGGCTACTCCTGTCTGTTCTCTGATCCATTCCGCTCGTTTTTTATCTCTTAGCGTTACCCCTATCATTTTTCTTTCCATTGCACGTTGCTTGCTCCTTAGTTTCATCTCTAGTTTTTTCGTTAACATCCACTTTCTGCACCGTACGTTAGTACTGGGAGAATGCAGTGATTGAATACTTTTCGCTTTAGTGAGAGCGGTAAGTTACCAGTCATGACTTCGTAATGCCTCCCGAATGCGCTCCAGCCCATCCTTATTCTACGGAGAATTTCTTTTTCATGGGTAGGAGTTCCTATTATTAACTGTCCCAGGTATACACATTCGTTTACACATTGTAAGGGTTCATTGTTGATTTTAAATTCCTGTTCCTTAGCTAGGCTATTGAGCGTAACTTTAGTCTTTTGCCTATTCATTTTAAATCCAATTTTAATGCTTTCCCTGTGTAGATCATCCATCATGTTTTGTAGTTCGGCTTCATAATTGCTAAAGAGCACAATGTCGTCTGCGAATCTTAAATTGCTTAGATATTCTCCGTCTATTCGAATGCCCTTTTCTTCCCAGTCTAGACGTTTAAAGACTTCCTCTAAACATGCAGTGAATAGCATCGGGGATATTGTATCTCCCTGTCTCACACCTATCCTGATCGGGATTTCTCTGCTTCTCTCATGTAGGAGTAGTGTGGCTGTGCAATCTTTGTATATTGTTTATGGTTTTCACGTATACGCCAGGTACCCCTTGCTGATGTAGAGCTTCTAGAATTGCTTGTATTTCTACGGGGTCAAATGCTTTCTCGTACTCGATAAACGCCATATAAAGATGTTTGTTATATTCCGCGTACTTCTTAATGACTAGGTTGATAGCGTAGCTCTGATCCATTGTCGAGTAACCTTTCCTAAAACCAGCTTGTTCTCTCGTTTGGTTAAAGTCGAGTGTTTCTCTTATCTTCGTAGAAAGTACTTATGTAAATAGATGTATATTACTGGGAGTAGGCTAAATGGTCTGTGACCTTTCTTGTGGATAAGGACTATATTAGCGTTTTTCCAACAACGCGGTACACTACATGTCTTGATATATTTCGTGAAGAGCGATGCAATTTTTTCAAGTACAATATCTCCTCCGTCTTTGATCAAGTCGGCTGTTATATCATCTTCAGTAGCTGCTTTACCGCTTTTTTGACTTCGTCAGCGGTTATACATGGAATTTCGGTGTCCTCCTCTGATTCTATTTCCATTAAGGTTGTATGGTCTGTCTGAGAGCTGTACAGTTCAGAGTAGAAATCTTCTGCTACCTTTACTATTTCGTTGAAACTGTTGATAACGTTACCTTGTTTATCCTTTAGCGCATGCATTTTGTTTTGTACTAAGTGCAGTTTCCTTTTGACCGATTTAATGTTGGTGCCTTTTTCTACTGCTTTCTCTATTTCTCGCATGTTAAAGTTACTTACATCTCTTTGCCTGGCTTTACTGATTAATTTTGATAGTTCTGCGAATTCTATATTATCTTTTGACGAAGTTACTTTCATTTGTTGGAGTTCTTTTATTAAGTCCTTAGTAGATTGGGACAACTTACTCTTTGCTTGCTTTGTTGTTTTACCCCCGACTTCTATCGCGGTTTCAAGGATTGTTTTCAGTGTGGTTTTGTTTATTTGTTCTAAATCGTCACCATTTTCGTTTAAGGCCTCGAACTTGTTGCTTAGGGCGACATTAAAATCTTGGTTTTTCGCTCTGATTACCTCTAGATTTCATTTATTTCTAGTAAAAAATTTAGTTCTTGTTTTCTTCCGGTTAAGTACAATCTTTGCCATTACTAAGCTGTGATCGCTGCATTTTATCTTCCCCACTACTTCTGTGCCTTGAATTATACCTGGTTGTTTGCTTTTGAAGCGAGAAGCTCATAGCATGCACGTGAAATGTCGGCGTTTAGCGTGACGCATGTTCACTGTGGGCAAAAACGAAGTGTTTGAACGCTGCATTAAGCGCAGGCGATGTGTATTTGCTCCGTGTATTGGGTTACGTGCTGTGAAATGTGTGCCTTTGTATTTGTGCTTTCAGGGAACGATCAATCCCCCAAAGTTATTGAAGTGACGATACATTCACAAGCGATAAGCTTTAGTGCCTCGTTATCGCCGTGTTCGACGTGCGCTACGGCGTCAAAGGAACTTAATTCAGCGCGGAATACGTCAAGGATTAGGGCAGCCGCAGTCTGAGGGTCAGAACGGTTAGCAAGGTAAAAAACTAAAAAAAATCACAGCATCTCCACGGAATGAATGATGATAAGTGGGCGAAGCTCGACAGGGGGAGATCATCGGTAAAACCGTAACTCTCCCCCGTGAAAGTTCGCCCATTACATCATTAAGAAAGACGTGAGACTGTGTGCGTATATACAAATCAGCTTTTATTTTGTTCTTTTATCGTATCCCGTACGAGCGCCAAGATCCTGCCGCTCGTACGGCAGGATCTTGGCGACGTCGACGCGCAGCCTGACGAGACGCTTCGGCCTCTCTTTCAGGTACGGCAGGATCCTGTCGGCGAGCGCGCGCTGCCGCCACCCTGCGCGCCCTCCGCTCCGCAGCCTTGTCGACAACCACCTCCTCCATCCGGTGACTCGTTGCGAATGAGAAAGTGCGTCACGAGCGAGTGCCTTTTATAGTGTCAGTCACGTGCGAGTGACGTCATGATGACGTCACTCGCACCTCACTCGCCACTTGTCACTCATTCGCCCACCTGCGAGTGAGTCATCGAACTAGGCGGTCACGTACGAGCTAGGAGGGGCCGTGGTACTCGGTACTTGGACTTGCCTGTCCAAGTACCGAGTACCACGGCTTTAGGAGCTTCGCCCCTAAAAGTCATCCACGTATCGCATCACCTTAAGTGTGTTCGTCTGGCTGAGCTTCCTTGCTAGATTGCGGTCACAGCTGGCCAGTAAAATGTCACTTAAAACCGGGGCAATGCATGAACCGATGCACACTCCTTTTTTTGTATAAAAATTTTATCGTCCATACTGACGAAGGTGGATGGCATGTAAAATTTTAAAAGTTCAACAGCGATTCCGCATGCGTTCTGAAATCTAACTGCACCGAATTTGTCAATACAGTTGCCGAATTCTGCACAGACAAGCTCTTGAGGCAAGGAGTAGTACAAATATTTGATGTCTACGGATCTTTGATGTCTACGGGTTTCCCTGAAATGCTGTTATCTAGCATCGCGGAAAGTCTCGTAACGGGATTAAAGAAAAGGCAACCGCAAGTGGCACAACACCAGGACGGCTCAACGAAAATGGTCGCGGTTAATCCGTATGTCCATAAGGTTTCCCATAACCTAAAAAAAGTTGTCGGCAGAGCAGGAGTTCGTTTGGTGTTCTCTGCCCGTAACAAGCTTGGTAACATGTGTCGACAGGTCAACCGTGAAGCCATGGCCACAAAAAGTTGCAGGAAGCACAGGCAGCCTTTCCTAGAAAAGTGTTGTGACTCTGTTGTGTACAAGATCCCCCTGTCTTGTGGCCGGTTTTATATCGGGCAAACCGGCCGGTGTGGGTGAGCACGCGAACAAAGTTAAAAAGAAGGCCACTGATAGCAAACCATCAATTCATTGCAATGAGTGCGGCTGCGAGCCATTTTTCAAAAATGTGATTTGCCTGTCCAAGTACCGAGATGAACGCGCACGTCTTGTATCAGAAGCCTATCATATCCGTAGTAGTGGAGAAGCATGTGTCTGACTACCCTCCATTTCCCTTCTTTCGAAGAACATATCGTACCTGAATTGCTAAATTGAAGCTCCAAACGGGAAAAAACGGAGCGCTAACAAAACAACACACAAAAGGAAGGAGGCTACACACAGGACAGGATATGAGCGCCAGTCCTGTGTGTAGCCTCCTTCTTTTTGTGTGTTGTTTTGTTAGCGCTCCGTTCTTTCCCGTTTGAAGCATGAACCAACTCGCCCAAAGACAAATTCTACTAAGCTAAATTGAAGGTTTGTAGTTGCATTCTGCGCATGCTGAGTTTTTTTGTTGTTCATTTTGTATCGATAGTGGCGGCACACTTATGCACGACGATTGTTGCCATAAACACATACGGTTGTTAGTCAGCGCCCGTGTCTGTTCTCTTCCTTGTCCTGTTGTCCTGCGCTGTTTTCGTTTCCTTGGACTATGAGGTCGTGCCCGATGGATTAACACCATCCCAGCGGAAGTTGTACACGTCGTACGACTTAAACCTTATTACGCGCGCTGATTAACTGTGACGCATTGTTAATGTAATTTTTTGCATGTACTCTCACTTTCGTGTTCTGTCTTTAGCATCGGGATGATGCTTTTGCAAAGGGGGGTAGTGACACGTGCGGTTGTTTTGATTTAAGTAGAAAGCCGTTATCGCTTCCCAGTGACATGCGCGCTCGTTTTGATTGTTTGCGGGGAGCGGTGTTATCACTTTCTGTTACGCACAATGCAGGCTGCGTTTATCTTGCATGCCACTTATAGAACCGTGTCGACCATTGTTGAAACTTTGCATGCTTGACGCGCACATTTCAGTAACTTCTAGAATTCCAGAGATAATGCGAGAACTTGTTATGACGCGGGTATAAAAGCCGACGCATTACGCCGTTTGTTAGTCTTTTCGTCGACCGACGACTGTTCACGCTGCTGTTGCTGTGCATTGTCCTTGGCTTTGTTTTTCTGGGCGCAAGTTCGCCCAATAAACAGTTCACCTGACATCACTTAAGTCCTGCGTGCTTCGCCTTGAGTGCTGTGTGCGTCACTACCACGCGACAATGCTGACATTCGAAATTCTTGTTGCTTGACGATAAGTAGGTCAGTGAAGGGTGCTTCGGAATGACTCGCGGCAGTGAACGTCCTGGCTGGTATTAGACGCTCAGTTCAAATGAATGACGCCACTCTTATTGCAGGGCAAGATGCTCGCCCTGGGCAGTTACCGGCAGCTACAGCGCGCTGGCATCGACTTCGTCTCGTTGCTCGAGGAAAAGGCGACCGTGCAGGATTCGCGCCGCAGCTCGCACGACCCGTTCGACGGCTTGGCCGATGACGTCTACAGTGCGCCCGTAGGCAGCGACACCCTGGACGCTGCTTCACCCGGTGCTCTATTCGAGTCGAACTTGTCTCTGGCCGGCTCATACGATGACACCCGCTCCGACATTTACCAGGTAAGCTTCCTAGAGCCAACAACACGAAGCCAGTTTGATAATTCAAGATTCCGCCAGAAGCGGTGGCCCTGCTTCAATGGTGACCGGTGTACAGAACACACGGCGCTGCGCTCCGATGAATCGCAATTCCGACAGTGAAGGCATTAGTAAAACTGACCTGGGGTACTTCGCCGTGTCCCAGACAATACGAGCGACGCGACGCGCTGAGCTACCGGCACGCCGCCAGAAACACTCCCCTCTATGATTTCGGAGGATACACTTCGCTGGCCCTCCCTCTCGTCATGACCTTCGCGCTGATGTGACAGTTCCTATGACTCCGTTGGCTCCCCTAGTGCTGACGCTTTGTCGATCCTAGCACCAAAGACACCTTCAGTTACTGCCCTTACGTGATGGTGACATAAATACATCAGCGAAACTTGGCGACGCACATGCTTGTTTACATAGTTGGCACTGAAACAGCGCGAACACACGGATGGCGATAAGGAAACACACATCACACGAGCGCTGACTGTCAACTGATTTCAATGGTGTGTGTTTCTTTATCGTCGTGCCTGTGTTCGTACTGTTTCCTTTCCAACGACACGCCATCAACTAGCCTGCAAGTCCATCCCATTGTTTACATCGTCACGCCAACAGTAGCCGCAGGATGCGCAGTGCACCATGCAGGTTGAGAAAATTTCTGGAGTGGAAGCTCTCGCTACTTCGGAGCAGCACACACAAATCGAGCACTTGCGCGTCGTTATTCTCGTCAGTATAGTGCTCGTAGGTGGTGCTCGGTTGGAGGTGAAGCCCTTCTGCTATATCAATTAAGTACACGGTAATTGTGAAAGAAGAGATCGCTTCCAACGAAATTAATGTGTCCAGGTGAGTAGCGGTGACGCGATCCGCAATAGCACGTGCCGGGACACGGACACTTGCGAAGGAAATCAGTCACATTATGATATACGCGGAGCAGTATCTGCCAGCAGGAATATAAGCCATGAAACTCTTAAGGCAGTTCAGCACATGCACGGAAAAAAATAAAAAAAAAATTCACAGATCCCACGTGCAGTAGGAATCAAGGAAATGCGAAGCACTCATCAGGAACGTAAAATGGATCTGCATCGTTGTCCCGCTATACCAATGTTGGTACATGTGAAGTTAACGAAATGGCCGCCACAGCACCAAGACTACGGCATGTAAACCATGCCACTCACAACATGCATGTCATGATGTTGATGTTATGACCTGTCATTTATGTTCGCCATGCAGCCATGTTGTCCCATACCAATTTTGGTATACATCCCATTAACGAAACGGCCTGGAGAGCACAGAAACCGTGGCATGCAAATCATGCCAGTCATGATATGCATGTAATGATTCTCATGTAATGCCGTGTCCGTTATGTTCGTCATGCAGTTATGTTGCGGCATATAAATTTTATCGTACATCCAATTAACGAAACGGCCAGGAGAGCACCGAGACCATGGCATGGAAACCATGCCTCTCATGATATGCATGTCATGATTCTCATGCAATTCCGTGTCATTTATGTTCGCCATGCAATCATGTTGTGGCATACCACTTTTCTCGTACATCCAATTAACGAAACGGGCAGGAGAGTACCGACACCGTTGAATGTAAATCATGTCGCTCATGACATGCATATCATGATTTTCAAGTTATGCCCTGCCATTTATGTTCGCCATGCAGTCATGTTGTGCCATACCAATTTTCGTGCACATCCCATTAAACAAACGGCCAGGAGAGCAGGAAGATCGTGGCATGTATATCATGACATGCATGTCATGATTTTCACGTTATGACCTGTCATTTATGCTCGTCATGAAGTCGTGTTGTGGCATACCAATTTTCAAGTACATCGCATTAACAAAACGGTAAGAGCACCAAGGTAGTGGCATGTAAATCATGGCATGCATGTCATGATCTTCATGTTATGACCTGTCATTTATGTTCGTCATGCAGTCTTGTTGTGCCACATCAATTCCTATACACCAATTAACGAAACGGCGTCGTCAAAGTCATAGATAGATAGATAGATAGATAGATAGATAGATAGATAGATAGATAGATAGATAGATAGATAGATAGATAGATAGATAGATAGATATGTTGTTATGTGGGGTTTAACGTCCCAAAACCAGCTCTGATTATAGATAGATAGATAGATAGTCGCTAAGAATTGCGTCGCATTTAAAAGAATCCATGCATCTCCACGAAGTGAAATATAACGAGTGGGCGAAGCACTGGGGACGGTTCTTACCGCAAATCATCCGTGGTATTGCCCACACGCGCATGTGTATGAGTATGGGATCTTGTTCGACGTTGTCTGCATGGGCATTGAGGGAACGAGCGTTCAGCAAGAGCAGGATAAACTATTTCGTAGTTACTTCAAAGGCTGTGAGGCTCCAGCCAAAGAAATCACGCTTGAACCGCGAATCGGCGCCTGCCATCCCGGTAGGCAACGATTCTGGCGTTTAGCCGCCGCTTCCCGAGCTCTCGCCTCCGGGGTAGCGGCTTTTTGTAGACGTATATATAGCGTTGAGTCGCTATATACGTCTACAAGGCGTTGAGTAGCTATATACAAGCGGACCCGAGGTGTCAGCTCCGGGTCCGCTTGGCGTTTTAGCTGCTGAGCCGCCGAATGCCGCGCCCTCGCGTCCGGAGTAGCAGCTTGTTCTTGGCGTCGGCGTTGCCTTTCGCGGGCGAGGGCACGTGGACATCGTTTTAATCCATGGCAGAAAGGGAATGCGTGGCCTGGAACGCGCTTGTATACGCATTTTCACCGCAGCGCCCTCTAGTGTATTTTCACCACAGCGTACACTGTGCTGTCATGTCGCTTAAACGATTTTACAGGATGCGGTACCACAGTATCGTACTGGGCACTGGGTTCCTCTCCATATACCCTACATATACATTGTCTGGGTGTACTGCATCCAGGACCGGCCCACACAGGCACGTAGGCAGGGATGGGGGGCAGCCCCCCCCCCCCCCCCGAGGTTTTGCAAGTCAACCATTAATGCAGCGGCACAGAGCCAAGTTTACACGTTCCTCGGAAACAGAAACGAAAGCTCGTTCCTCGTTCCTTCACAATTTTGTAACGTTTTCCCGTTACAAGTTCCAGTTACATTTCGAAAATTGGAACGTGTCTTTACATTAACGTTACATATGATTTCTCAAATTGAAGATTAATCGTAAGGCAAATTAAAGTGAACATATTTAATCTCGAATCGACCTATGTGTAATTGAAGAATTTCATCGTCACCGTCGGCATATTATCTGGAGACAAAGAAACACCCAAAGAAACGCTTGGTGGCAAATATTTTCAAGGAGCGCCGAACATACTACGCACAACTCCATTGTAATTTTGGTGCTAGGCTATTACAAGTGCGACTCTTCCCACTTCAGTCTTTAGAGGTGCAGCCAGGATACTGCGCCTCCAATGTGCAAATAGGTAGTTACTCACACGCACAAGCGCACGTAACAGTGGTGCATCTGGCACTAAAAGCTAGTAATTGACCTTTTGATTTAATGTAAAGGTTTCTGCCTGATCCATGCCATTGCGCGCAAATACTGGAACAAGATTTCCAGAAGTCGTCAGCATTCCCGATCCTACACGGTTTTGCTCAAAATTGGTGGCCCTTGTAGCATTTTAATACTGTTTGGCAATTCTGGACATATTGCTTTCACTTAGTTCTCATCACATTGAAGTATTTGTGATATACTTGTGGGATGTCGTGTCTACGAATGGACGAATCCCACATAACAACATAACAAGTGGTAACTGAATGAACCACTTATGTTGCTATGTGGGATTCGTCCATTCGTAGACACATCCCACATCTGGTGACCCGAACAGACCGCACCAACATGGCCGACCCAGAAGCCCTTACCTCTCTCGGCCAGCAAGTGCAACGACTCGAGCAGCAGCTGCAAGCACAACAGGTGCTCCAGGACCACGAGCAGAAACTTCAGGCACAGCCGCAGCGCGAGGCAAGTGAACCGTACTCGCTCGGCGATCCCTGCCCGCCTCGCTCAGGCAACGCCCACCAAAGCTCCGTTCCAGCGGTCCCTGTCGACGCAAGCATTGCCACTACTGCGGCCGTTGCAGAGGTGGGCGTCGGGCGCGTCGCTGTCAAGCTTCCGCCGTTCTGGGCGAACTCGCCCGAGCTATGGTTCGCCCAAGTTGAGGCCCATTCTCCTTGGCATGTATCACAAAAGACCGGACCCGCTACGATTACGTCGTCGCCCACCTGGACGCCCGCCACGCCAGCGAAGTCCGGGATATCCTCGCCGATCCACCAACGGCCAACCTTTACGAACACCTGAAGACCGAATTTATCCGCCGCCTGTCAATCTCGGAAGACCAGAAGGTGCGACATCTTCAGTCAGCGGAACTTGCTGAGCGCAAACCTTTTCAATTCCTGCGCCACATGCGCGCTCTCGCAGGTAACATGGAAATCCATGATTCCTTCCTGCGAGCGCTGTGGCTCCAACGACTCCCGCCGCACGTTCAGGCAATTCTGGAGGCACAGGTAAGCTTACCTCTCGACCATGTTGCTGACATCGCTGATCGCGTCGCCGAGGTCTCCTCCCCGCAGTTGTCGCCCGCCGTCCAGGCTGTCGTCGCACCACTGAGCATTTCGGAGCTTACGCGCCGCATCGACGATATTGTAACGAGCAGAGATATCAGGTTAAAAAGGAAGGCCGTTTTATAATAACAGGGATAACGCCGGCAAAGCCCTAATGGCGGCCCGAGAGAGAGACTACCCCACTACGTCGTCTCCTTCTTCCTAGCGATCGTCGTCTTTCTTCTTTTCGTAGCACCGTGACATTACCCCCGGCGGCAAAAGCGCCGACCCGGCGCCTGATAGGTCGTGATCGCATGGTAGGGCTTCAGGCGACCCACGTGAACGACATCAGATGACGTAGACGACGCTGAAGCATCGGCTGGGGCGACTTCATAAGTAAGGTCAGTGACTTGTCGGACGATGCGGTAGGGGCCGGAGTAGCGAGAGATCAGTTTTTCTGATAGGCCGACACGCCGTGAAGGAGTCCAGAGAAGGACGAGGTCGCCCGCAGAGAACTGGAGCTCACGATGGCAGCTGTCGTACAGGTGTTTCTGTCGGGTCTGCGATTCAGACAGCCGCTGATGGGCAATTTCGCGTGCCTTAGCAGCTGTAGCGATAGTTTTCTATAAAAATGTAGCGCAAAGGAACACACGGACAGACAAAGAGCACAGGACGGGCGCTAACTTCCAACTGTGTTTATTGAAAAAACGTACGTACACTTATACAAGTCACAAGTCCTGATTAACGCGAGTGTCATGCCCTTACCGCCCCTTGTGACTTGTATAAGTGTACGTACGTTTTTTCAATAAACACAGTTGGAAGTTAGCGCCCGTCCTGTGCTCTTTGTCTGTCCGTGTGTTCCTTTGCGCTACATTTTTATAGAAGTCATGAACCAACTAGCCCAAGAAAACGTTTTGCTAAGCCATATTTCTCCTACACTGGGCTCTTATTTGTCACAACAAGCCAAGAATGGCAGGGCCATTACCCTCGTCAATCTCATTTCTGTGGCCACTTGCCAATCACGGATACTCGCTTTCTGCCTTAAACGCAAGCTCGCTCCCTACGAAGTGCAAGCCCTGTTCGGTATCGTCAGCCCTTCCTGGGGACACATACGCAGGATGATCAAGATCCTCAAGGCGGAGTATTGGCGGCAGGTGCGCCTATTCTATGACTACCTTCGCATCGTTCTGGCAGAAGAAACGCAACAGTCTTCAATTGACAGGCGCTTCAGAGAGTTCAAGAAGCTTGCAGCACAGTCAACGGAGTTCCTTTGGCAACGTGCGCGAGCTGGCCTTCCGCCAAGGCCGAAGCAAGAAAGGACTGCCGCCAACAACGTAACCATCATAGGTGACTGCAGTCTACCGGACAGGTGTCGTCGTATCTTGGACAACGGACCAAAATACAGCTTCGAGCCGGCGGTACAGCGACATCAGCTTCTGGCCATAGCAAGGCAAGCAGCCTTTCGCACAGACGTTCGAGAACGGGACCGTGCTACCAGCGATGCAGTCAACTGTGTTCTATCAAGAGCAGGCCCTCACCCATCCAAGAAACCTCCCTTCAAGTATGTCGTTAACACACTGGAACAGCGCAGCCTAGCCATACTCCAAGCCGACAAAGAGGGAGGTTTTGTCGTCATGAACAAAGGAAAGTTCAATGAAAAAGCCGTAGCCGCTGTTGAAAAAAACTTCAAACCTTGTAGTTTCAAACCCAAGCTTCAAAAGAGAAAGGCTGTCAGATTGCTCAAGGACTTCGATCTGGAATACCTTCGGAAGAAAGTAGAAAAAGCAGCTTCCTACTCTTTAGAAGCATTCTTCGCTGCAAAAACCCACAAGGTTGAATGCCCATTCAGAACTATTGTTACTGAAAAAGGGTCCTGGCAAGGCCTCATCGGACAGTATCTCCAGAAGCACCTAAGTTCTCTCCGGATCACAGATCCGTTCCTAGTGCGAAGCTCAAGAAATAGCCAAGGACTTACTTGATGGAACAGTCTCTGGCACGCACGCGTTTTCAATGGACGTTGAAGAACTTTTTTATTCCATTCCTCACGCAGGCTTGTGTTGTGCAGTGCAGGACTTAATCAACGAAAACGGTGAAGTCACGTTCCGGAATGCCACGGGGGTAAGCTGCGATAACTTTATCACCTTGCTTAAGTTTTACCTACACTCAACGGCCATATGCTTAAATGAACAGTACTATGTACAGAAATCGGGCATATGCATAGGGTCGTCCGTAGCACCTGTGTTATGCGACATTTTTCTATCAGCTGTCGACAAGCGCTTGGCCCCAGAACTACAGAAATTTCACGTCACAAAGACCTATAGATATGTGGATGACTACCTGGTCATCTTAAATTGCGTAGGCAGAGCTGTTCCAGATTCAGTCATTTCAGATATACAGAAGGCATTTGACACTGCAGGTGAAGGGCTTCGGTTCACTAGGGAAATGGCAGATGGCAACAGCATTCAGTTCCTGGATTTAAAACTGCACTTCACGAGCAAGCACGTTTGTTGGATGTATAATCCTAGAACAAAGAAAGGTCTGTTGCCCTACGACAGCGCCCACTCGAAACTGGTTAAGAGAGGTATCGCCATGACTTGCCTGAAAGCGTCTCTTGATAAGTCCTGCAAACACCAAATGCAAGCTAGTTTTCAACAGCAAATTGACCGCCTCCACGCTTCTAAATTCCCTGCCTTATTGGTCTCTAGTGTGTGCGAGTCCCTACTAAAGAAGCTTAAAGGTTTCGGAAGCAAGGAGTCCAATGAGCGTGAGAGGCAACCCACGGTAGCAATACCGTACGTACACCGTATCTCGCACAATTTGAAGAAGGTACTCTCAAAATATAATGTCAATGTTGTGTTCACTGCTCCATGCAAACTTTCAAAGGTATGCCCCATGACTTCAAAAAGAAAGAGCAAGAATTGTGATAAAAAACACGACACTACTTTCACCGAATGTGAAACAAAAGCCGTTTATAAAATCCCGCTCAGCTGCGATAAAGTTTACATAGGGCAAACAGGCCGGTGTTTCAATGATAGGGCCAGAGAGCATGCGTTGAATGTTAAGAACAACTATGGAGGACACCTGGCCGAGCACTGCAAAAGATGCGGGTGCACACCCGAGTTTGCGCGCACTAGTTTCGTAAAGAAGCGGGCACCAGAGAGGACGGAAAGAGAGATAGTTGAAGCCTACTACATTTTAAAGGCCGGTGACAACTGCATTAGCACGCCTTCATTAACACTCTTGAACAGTGAAGTGACCTTCCTGGAAGGACACGTATAAAAAATTTTCACGCCATAAGGGAAGTGCATTTTTCTTTTTTACCTTTTATCTTTTTGTCTATTGTTTTTACTTTTCCCGTTTTATTGACGCCTCATTGTACGTTTAAGACCTGTTGCCGTTTTTTTGGCTGGTTTTTCTGTTTTGTGACGCACCCCTTTGGCCTTTAAGTATTGTTGTCGTTTTGGCGGTTTTTAATGTATGCGACGCACCCCATTGGCCTTTAAGCTTCGTTGTCGTTTTTGCCGGTTTTATTGTTTTTATCGTTTGTGACACACTCCATTGATTTTTAAGTATTGTTGTCGTTTTACCGGTTTTTATTGTTTGTGACGCACCTCTTTGGCCTTTAAGTTTTGTTGTCGTTTTGCCGGTTTTATTGTTTTTATCCTTTGTGACACACCCCATTGGCCTTTAAGTACTGTTGTCGTTTTGCATATTTTATTTTTTGTGACGCACCCTTTGGCCCTCTAAGTATTGTTGACTGTCCTCCAGTGTGTGTGTGCTATGCAGAGCCGTTGGTGTTCGCTCTATGCGACCCAATCCTACAAAGTTTCGGCTAGCAACGCTTATTGCTTCCTCTGGCCTAGTTTCCTTCCTCCTGCAGCGTCACTTTTGTAATCAAATGGACTGGCGCGAAAACGGAAGAAAAAAAAGTCATGGAGCATGCAATGCGTCCAGATACGATTTCATGCCACATTGATTCAAGATTTGATTTCCCTCGTGGTATCCTGATTAACGCGAGTGTCATGCCCTTACCGCCCCTTGTGACTTGTATAAGTGTACGTACGTTTTTTCAATAAACACAGTTGGAAGTTAGCGCCCGTCCTGTGCTCTTTGTCTGTCCGTGTGTTCCTTTGCGCTACATTTTTATAGAAGTCATGAACCAACTAGCCCAAGAAAACGTTTTGCGTAGCGATAGTGTCGCTAGCATATTCTGAGGGGGACTCTAGGTCAGTAGACAGGAGCGTGTCGAACGGCAGTGTCGCTTCACGTCCATAGAGGAGCTAGAAAGGGGATTATAGAGCGGTATCATGGCACGACGAGTTGTAGGCGAACGTCACAAATGGAAGGGCGGTGTCCCAGTCACGATGATCTGAAGAAACAGACATGGGCAGCATATCGGTAAGTGCGCGGTTCAGGCGTTCTGTGGGGCCCTTCCTTTGAGGGTGATACGCTGTTGTTAATTGGTGTTTTGTGGCACAAGAGCGAAGGAGATCTTCGACAACCTTAGATAAAAAGTAACGGCCTCTGTCGGTAAGAAGTTGGCGAGGAGCTCCATGGTGCAAGATGATGTCTTGCAGGAGGAAGTCGGCGACGTCGGTAGCGCAACTGGTCGGAATGGCCCGTGTGATGGCGTAGCGGGTTGAATAATCCGTCGCAAAGCCAATCCACTTATTACCGGACCGTGAAGTAGGGAAAGGTCCCAACAGATCCAGGCCAACACGATAAAACGGTTCGGGAGGTATATCAATCGGCTGTAGGAGTCCGGCCGGAAGGAGAGCTGGCCGTTTACGACGCTGGCATTTGTCACAGGCATTGACGTAACTTCGCATGGAGCGATAAATCCCAGGCCAGAAAAATCGCCTCCGGACACGGTCGTGCGTCGGGGAAATACGAAGGTGGCCCGCTGTGGGTACGTCATGGAGCTGCGCGAGTATACAGTCGCCTGCAGACGAGAGGGCACAACTATCAGTAGTTCATCTCCGTCGGGGCGCATATTTCGGCGGTATAAGATGTCATCCACAAGGAGAAACATGCGAAGGGAAGTTGATGACCTAAACAAGGAAAGTATTAAAATTGGGTTAAAAATGAATAGGCAAAAGACCAAAGTTATGCTCAACAGCCTAGTTAAGGAACAGGAATTTAAAATCGACAATGAACCTTTACAATGTGTAAGCGAATACGTATACCTGGGACAGTTAATAACAGGAACTCCTTACCATGAAAAAGAAATTCTCCGTAGAATAAGGATTGGCTGGAGCGCATTCGGAGGGAATTAGGAAATCATGACTGGTAACTTACCGCTCTCACTAAAGCGAAAACTATTCAATCACTGCATTCTCCCAGTTCTAATGTACGGTGCAGAAAGTGGAGGATAACGAAAAAACTAGAGATGAAACTAAGGAGCGTGCAACGTGCAATGGAAAGAAAAATGATAGGAGTAACGCTAAGAGATAAAAAACGAGCAGAATGGATCAGAGAACAGACAGGAGTAGCCGATATTATTATATCAATTAAAGGAATGAAGTGGACCTGGGCAGGACATGTGATGAGGAGCAAAGATAACAGGTGGACTGTAAGAGCGACGGAATGGATACCAAGAAAGGGAAAACGCAACAGAGGCAGGCAAAAGGTTAGATGGAGTGATGAAATTAAAACGTTTGCGGGCATAAAGTGGAACCAACTCGCTCAGGATAGGGCGGAGTGGAAATCGTTGGGAGAGGTCTTCGTCCTGCAGTGGACCTAAACAGGCTGATGATGATGATGACTCTTCCAAGTCCATCGAAGAAAAATAACGAGCATGCCTTAGCCTATCGAGGGAGTCATCTATACGCGGGAGCGGGTACACGTCTTTCTTTGTCACCTGGTTTAGCTTTCTGTAGGTCCACACAAAAACGCAGGGTTCCGTCTTTCTTTTGGACTAATACCACAGACGATGCCCAGGGACATTTTGACGGCTGAATGACGTCATCCTTAAGCATCTTGGCTACTTGGTCTTGTATCGCCTCACGTTCCTTTGGAGCCACACGGTAAGGATACTGGCGAATAGGTCTCGCGGTGTCCTCTGTAATAATTCGGTGCTTGGTGAGAGACGTACAACCCACTCTTGGTGTCGATGCAAAGCAGTCCCGGAACTGGTCTAGCAATTCAAGGAGCTTTGTCGCTTCGTCCTCTGGCAAAGTGCAGTCAAGTACAGGGATGAAATCTTGCTTCGGCGCTTCGTCGAGTACCATTAAACAACTGTCGATGTCTACGATACCACCGAAGTAGGCGACTGCTGTACCCTTCGGAAGCTGACGGCACTCTGCACTAAAGTTTGCCAGTAATAGGTTTGTATGTCCAGCAGCCATACTGACGACACCTCGCGCAATCGAAACTCCATGACTGAAGGGTAATGAGCTCATTTGATCTGCGACCCCTTCACCTTCAAACGCCGCGTCGCTTGCCACTGGTACTAGCGTGCATGACCTGGGGCGGGATGACCACATCGTCGTCAGTGAGACGTAAGGGGTCATGTCTCGGCTCTGAACAGTGAACGAAGCCGGGACTTTTCTCGAAAATAAGCACACGATCGGGAATGTTGACGACTACTCCATATTCTCTTAGAAAGTTCATTCCAATGATGACGTCCTTGCAGCATGCAGCGAGAACGACAAACGTCGCCACGAAAGAAGAGCCCCCTAGGTCTATTCATGCTGTGCATCTACCGGTAGGCATGAGTAGCTGGCCACCTGCTGTCCTGATATGCAGACCTGTCCATGGCGTCTGAACTTTCTTGAGGCGGATGGCGAGGGCTTGACTTATAATGGAAAAGTCGGCTCCAGTGTCAACTAAAGCTGTCGCGGGTTGTCCGTCAACCAGACCGTCAAGATCTGCGGTCACTATTTCGTCCTTGATAAGGCCTTTACGACGTCCGGCAGTGGGAACAATAGGGGCTCTTTATCGTCGTCTTCCTGACGGCCTGCAACCTCACCCCCGGAGGTAGCCGCCTTCAGTTTCCCTGGCGAGGACTGGGTGATCTCCTTCCATTGAGGTCACCTAAAGTGCGTCGGTGAGCTGAAGGAGGATGTGCAGGGGACTGACAGAACGACCGATGTCCCGAACCTGGCTGGCGGTTAGGCAGGGTCCAGAACAGTTTCCAGAAGGAATCTGAAGCATCAGGCAGGGTTGTTTTACCGCGCACCTTCATCAGTGTGGCGGTACAACGCGAAACGAATAAAACACGACCTTTAGCAGGACAGCATAAGAGCTTGTTCAACAAATCCAAGAATAATGCAAGTCGTCGTCTTCTTCTAATTCATATACAGTCCCACTACACAGAATCCCTTTGTGTTTTTTATCATCCTCGCCTTCTATTTCACAGCACATGTGTCAATATCGATAGTTTCTCTATATGCTTGTGTTTTGTGCACCGCAATTGTGAGAACAAAGCGCGTGAACAGAATATTATATGTTGCTCAAAGCACGTGCACTGTTTTCTGGCACTGAAACGCGTATACGTGAATATATGAAGCGCAATATCTGCCCCGCGAGAGTGGTCTAGTGGCTATGGTACTCGGCTGGTGATCCGAGGGTCGCGGGATCGAATCCTGGCTGCTGCGGCTGCATTTCGATGGAGGCGAAATGTTGAGGCCCGTGTGCTGTGCAATGACAGTGCACAATAAAGAACCCGATGTGGTCGAGATTTCCGGAGTCCTCCACTACGGCGTCTCTCATAATCAGAACTCGTTTTGGGATGTTAAACCTCACAAAACAACATGAACACCGGCATCTCATTCTTATATGGAATCTCAAGTGAATTTCGGTCATGGTTGTCTCGATCGGATCTCAATTATATACAGCAGGCGTCGAAAAAGGCCCGGCCTATATCAACCGTTGCCTCGGCAACCGTTGCGGAATGGCAGAAATGGTTTATTGTTTCGTGTGAAATAATCTTTCTATGCAAATATCGCGCCGAATTTGCCATTCCTCAGGTGATGCTGAAGAACAGGAAAATCGGCGCCACCTTTACCGGGGAAGTTATCGGCTCAGCCGATGTAGGCTCTAAGGCGGAATACTTTGCACAATGTTGCCAATAAAAAGCGACAGCTGAGCCCATATTGTCTATAGAATGGCAAAATCGGCGCCATAATTGCCGGTGAAAGCCCTCGGTTCAGCCGATGTCGGCAGGAGCGCGGCATATGCGGCCCCACGTTGCCAATTCAGTTGACGGCCTGCCAATATCGGCGTGGGAGCGGCTATAGTGGCCCCACGTTACCAGTCCTTGACGGCGGCTTAGCCTATACTGGCTTGCTGCCAGCAAGATTAGGCCATTGTTAGGCCGCACTTTGCCGCCGTAAAACCAATATTGGCCCTACATTGCTTGCTGCCTGGGCTTCTACACAGGCTTAGCTGTGTTCCCTACATGGACTGCAGAAATTAGCGTCCTTTGCTTAACCCAAGCACAATTATCATCATCCTTTGTGGCCTAAAAGACGTGCTGTCTCACCTTATATCCGGAGGCACATGTAGGATTCCAGCACCGGCAGGCGCTCTTAGAGGTAGATGAAGAAAGCTTGTAGAACAGGCTGTTTCTTTGCGGCCTCAGCATGTCGTCGACAGAAAGTGGGAGCAGAGCATGTGCGATTTCCATATCTTGGCTTTGTACGTCTCCGGGATCATGGCCTGAAGCTATCAGAAGCAGAGTTGCAATCACCTGCGCAATGAATACGACAGGGCTATCCACGTGTCGTTGCAGCCAGCTGGCATGCCTTATATTAGTTGCAGCAAATCAGACAAAAGCCTCTGAGTACAAGGAAGAACAAAAGGAAGAAATTAGTGAATGGCCTAACAACTGCGACCGAAAACGATAAGCGGAATTCTGGGTACTGGTCTTAGCGACTGTCCTTCCCCGCGGAAACAGCCACCGTCTGCACAGCCAAGCACACAACGAGCAAGTCCTCTAGTGGGCCGCTCTTTACGCAGCAGTGGGATGGGGCCACGCACATGTACACTGCGCAGAAGCGATATCGCTTGGCGGGCTACGCGATTCCTACGCATCCCCCCTTCCCCTTGAGAACATTGGGAACAGGACGTCACACTTGTTCCAGGGGTCCAACCGGCCAAAGTGCATGTATTACACGAAGTGCGTTCGCCTCGGTGGAGGCCCTGTCAGGCTTGCGTTGACGCTCACGTTTTTCAATAACCCGTTAGGCGTGAAGACTACCATTCATATGAGTGCGACGGTGAATCGCGGGCACCCCACAGAGTGTGCAGAGGAACCGCCGTTCCTCGTCCGTGTATACCGCGGCGGGCTCGGACGGGTGTCTACACTTTAGGGTGAGGCCGCGAAGAGGCTCTGGTACTACAAGGGCGGGGAGAGAACGCGTTGCACGGGGTTGTTCCTGAGCCGGCAGCCAGGAAGCCCAGTCCACAGAAGTTACCTCGGATAACGCGGCCCAGGTGGCGATCCTCTCCCGCTGCCGCACTATGCCGCAGGTCGCGCAGGCTCGATGTGGGCGGCCGGAACCCTCGGCCTTGACACAGACTCGGTAGCGCAAAAAACACGGACGAAGAAAAGCAGGAACACAGGACAGGCACAAACTTCCAACTATATTTCGGAATGCCAAAGTGGGTCTATATGTAAATGCACACCCTTTGTACACGCGCCACCAGGAAGGATACATAATGGAAGGTTCTCGATGATACCGCTATCAACACCAGGTACATGAGAATCTGCTGATTAAATTTAATGCATGCGCGAAAAAAAGGGATGGCAAGTGAACAACAAATCAACAGAGTATAAATGAAGAAATGAAAATCATCAAAAAACCAGCGTAAAATGAAGAAATGAGAAAGAAATAAAAAAATAAAAAATGAAAATTGGAGTAGGCATTTATCGGCAACCCGCATGTGGGAAATTCAAATCCGTAAAATGCGCTAACACAATGTATCACTTGGTGTGATAACAAAAACCATCTAAAACTGCTGTTCCTTAGCAAGCAATGTCAAGGAAGGGATGGTTGATTGATTGATTTGTGGGGTTTAACGTCCCAAAACCAGTTCTGATTATGAGAGACGCCGTAGTGGAGGGCTCCGGAAATTTCGACCACCTGGGGTTCTTTAACGTGCACTGACATCGCACAGCACACGGGCCTCAACATTTCGCCTCCATCGAAATGCAGCCGCCGCGGCCGGGATTCGATCCCGCGACCTTCGGATCTGCAGCCGAGTGCCATAACCACTAGACCACCGTGGCGGGGCGAAGGGATGGTTACGCATTTGGCAGCACCCTTAGCAATAAAATATGCTTCCACTACATTCCTTTCCGGTTTGTTTTTTACCTGTGCAGGAAGACGGTTTCTTTCAATTTCGGAATACACTTACATTGCCAACAATGAAAATCTAGGTGGCCACCTGTGTTGGAACGGACAGCCAGACTATGCTCCCGTGCTCTTTCGTTAAAACAACGCCCCGTCTGACATATGTAAAGCCTTCTACAGGACAGGGGTATTTTGTATATCACAACCTTTATACAATTAGTGGAGGGATCGACGTGTTTCTTACAAGTCGTGGCCCTTGTTTTGTGCATCAAAGCATAAACCTTCCCCAACTTGCACGGAGCCGTAAAGAGCGTTCTTACCCCGAAGCGGTTGGCAACTTTTTTCATATTGTGTGATACGCGGTGAATGTAGGGCATAACTTGCAGGGGCCTGTTTTGGTCTACCTGCTGCATTTGCCTCTTACTCCCCTTCAGATTATGCAGAATTCGTTCACACGAGCTTCTTATTACATCCGAAGGGTATCCAGCTTTGTTCAAGCGCTCCACCTGGAGTGCACGACTTCTCCAGTGCTGAATGACCACACGGCAACACAATTGCCCTTTTTGTTAGTTTGGAATGGGCGCTATTGTACGGAAGCAGAGATCTGCTTGTTCTAGGACTATACATCCAGCACACGTGGCCATTTGTAAAAAATAAACACAAATTCAGGAATTTGAGGGTGTCATAATAGGCTTCTCATACGTAAATTTCAGACCATCAGAAGCACCATAGAACATATCAATAATCACAGACACTTTCAGGTCAAAGTTGAAATTATTATTGGCACTAACAATCAATAGGTAGTCATCTGCAGACCAAACAATTCGTAGCACACCAAGTTGTGAAACAGATGCTTCAAGCTTACGATCCACGCATGCTAGGTAAATGTCACTGAGTGCAAGGACAACCTAACTCCCCGATACAAATTCCTTTTTTCAGGACGTAGTACTTGCCGTCCTGACTTATAGCTGTGGAGTTCAGGTAGAAATCCAAAATCTCTAAAAAACTTTCAACACTCACACCTGCCTCATTTCCAAAAGCCACTTCGCCGTTTTGTTCTATACTCTTTCACGGCACTGTAAATCTTGTCATGCGGTATCGAATAAAATAGTTCTTCAACGTCCACAGAGAATGCTGTCGTGTCGTTTGACATACCTTCTTGTAGGAGACGTACAACCTCCTTTGAGCTTCGTACCAGAAAACTTTTAGTTCTTTTAGTTCGTTTAGCTCGTTTACTTAACTTTAGTTCGTTTGATGCTGACTCCCTTTCTGACGGCTGCTTCTATATCTTTCACGTTATGGTTGCGTATGTTAGTGACTACTTTTGTTGATGAGCTTAGATAGCTAGGTGATTTGATCTTATCTCTTGAGTTAGGTATTCTCATCTCTTGGCATTGTGTATTTAAATTTTAGTAGTTTGCGAGCGGTTATTCACATATTCTCTCAGATCCAGGTCAGTCACGCTGTCCACGGATAATGCAACGCCGTCATACTGCAACGTCGCTTATCATGCCTTGAATGTGACAAAAGAGCAGCTAACCGTCCCGCCACTGTGCAGCGTCATCATTTTCTTCGGCACCAAAGCGCCTACCAACTACAAGGCGACATCGAAGGCGACCAGCACTTGCTCCTAAACCGTCAGATATGCGTCGCAAGAGGCATATCCAAGCTTAATAATGGCGAAGCCAAGGTAATGGTCACGAACTTCAGCAATGAATACCGGCACCTGAATAGGGCTATGACGGTAGCGCACCTAAGTGCATTTGTGGAAGTAAGCAATGCCTTGGCCCTCTCCGACTCTCAGGGACCCGCAACTACGACCGCAGTGTCCGCGCCCGCCTTGGACGTCAATCAAGGCCTTTCCAGGCAGCAATAAAAGGACCTCAAGACCATACTCCAGCAATACAAGGACTGCTTCTCGTCGTCATCGACGCTTCGTCAGACACATCTCGCGAAGCGTCGCATCATAACCGACGAATATGCCCGTCCTCTCCGTCAGAGCCCCTACCGAGTTTCGGCAAGGGAACGCGAGGCCATCAAGCAAAACGTCGACGAAATGCTGCGTGACGACGTCATTCAGCCCTCTACAAGCCCGTGGGCATCGCCCGCAGTGTTAGTGAGGAAGAAGGATGGAACCCTACGTTTTTGCGTCAATTATCATCGCCTGAACAAGATCACGAAGAAAGACGTGTATCCTCTCCCACGGATAGATGATGCTTTGGATCGACTCTACAACCAAATTATTTTTCGTCGATGGATCTCAAAACCGGCTACTGGCAAATCGAAGTAGACGAGAGAGACCGAGAGAAGACTGCCTTCATAACACCAGACGGCCCGTTCGAGATTAAGGTCATGCCCTCTAGTCTTCGCTCGGCGCCTGCGACGTTCCAACGGGTTATGGACACAGTACTGGCATGCTTAAAGTGGCAGACTTGCCTCGTCTACTTGGACGACGTAGTCGTATTTGCTTCCAGCTTCGACGAACACCTCCGGCGCCTTGAAGGTGTTCTTCGGGCAATCAAAGCCTCCGGACTTACTCTGAAGCCAGAATAGTGCCGCTTCGCCTACGAGGAGCTATTGTTCCTTGACCATGTTATCAGCAAGTGGGGAGTTCGCCCTGATCCGTAGAAAGCAGCTGCGATTTCCGACTTTCCTCCGCCCACCGACAAGAAGGCAGTACGCCGATTTCTTGGCCTCTGCCCTTATTACAGACGCTTCGTCAAGAACTTCTCGCGGATCGCCGAGCCGCTCACGTGCCTCACGAAGGCCGACGTCGACTTCAAATGGGAAACTCCGCAGGTCAAGGCATCTGAAGAATTAAAGCGACACCTGCAAACGCCGCCAATACTCGCACACTTCGACGAAGTAGCCGACACCGAAATTCACACGGACGCAAGCAGCACAGGGCTCGGCGCCGTGCTCGTGCAGAGGACCGATGGACTTGAAAGGGTCATCAGTTACGCTAGCCGGTCACTTTCGAAGGCGGAAGCGAATTATTCCACCACGGAAACCACGGGCTACAACAAAGTTCCGCCCCTACCTCTACGGCAGGCCTTTCAATGTCGTGAGTGACCACCACGCCTTCTGTTGGCTAGCTAACTTGAAAGATCCTTCAGGGCCCCTCGCACGATGGAGTCTTCGACTGCAAGAATTGGACATCACCGTCGTCTACAAGACCGGACGAAAGCACTCCGAAGCCGACTGCTTGTCTC